>NW_021025266.1:624431-669800 GCF_004153795.1 Camellia sinensis
GATTCTGCGTTGATAGCCTTGGATGTGGTACAGTGCTTTCAGTCTTCTCTCGTCAAAAAGCATGAGTTCCTCTGTTTGATGAATATTCCAATCTGCTTCGGCTATTTGACACTCAGCCAATACTCGTAATGACGGAACCTCAATCTCGATAGGTAGAACGGCCTCCATCCCATAAACCAATGAATACGGAGTCGCTCCGGTAGAAGTTCTGATTGAAGTCCTGTAGCCCCACAGAGCAAATGGCATCTTATCTGGCCAATCCTGGTAGGTTTCCACCATCTTCTGCAGTATGTGTTTGATATTCTTGTTGGCGGCCTCGACCGCTCCGTTGGTTTGCGGCCGGTATGTGGATGACTTATGGAAGGCCACGTTGTATTTCTCCAATAAGTCAATCACTTCCTTCTTAAAGTGGGAACCATTATCTGAATTGACCTCGTTTGGGACCCCATAGCGACAGATGATGTTGTTTCTGATAAACTTTGCAACGTGTGACGCCTTCAACACCGCATACGATTGGGCCTCGACCCACTTCGTGAAATAATCTATCGCGACCAGGATGAACTCATGCGCATTCGACCCCTTCGGAGTGACAGCCCCGATGACATCGATTCCCAAACTGAAAATGGCCATGGCGACGTCATGTTGTACAGCTTCGACGGCGGGATATTCATGTGGTTTGCATGAATCTGACATTTGTGGCATCGCCGAACAAAACTGATACAATCCTCCTCCATGGTGGACCAGTAGTAACCCTGTCTGAGGATCTTCTGTGCTAGCATTACTCCGTTCATATGCGCATCGCATTCTCCTCCATGGATGGCCTCCATCAGGTGTTTCGATTCCTCGGCTTCAACACACAGCTTATGCATTCCCAGATGACCTCTCTTATACAGCTTACCCCCACAGATGATGAACTGAATGGCCATTCTTCTGATTGCCCTTTTGTCCTTGGCATTTACCCCTGGCGGGTATGCTTCCTTTTCCAAGAAATTCCAAATGTCGTAATACTAGGGGTTTTCATCCTGAACCTCATCTATAGTAGCGATCGACTCATAAGCTGGCGCAAATTTCTGGTCAATGACGACTGGATGCATCCGGATTCCAAACGGGATGTCTATCATGGAAAATAGAGTTGCTAAAGAATCTGCGAACCTGTTGTTCTCTCTTGGAAGATGCGCAAAGTTTAGCTTCTCGAACCTAGGAATTAACAAGTCCAAGGTCTGGTGATACATCATCATCTTTTCTTCTTTGACTTTCCAGTCTCCTTTTGCTTAAGACACAACAAGGTTCGAGTCACCGATGACGTCCAACCGTCTTGCCCCTAATTCCAGGGCTGCTTCTAGACCGACAATGCATGCCTCATATTCTGCTTCATTGTTCGAGACTTTGAACTGGAGTTTGAAGGCTAGAGGGATACGGGAATTGTCGGGTGCTATCAGCAACACTCCTATCCCATACCCGTACTAATTTGATGCTCCGTCAAAGTACATCGTCCAATACTCGTCGTCGATGTACAAAATGGCTTCATCTGGGAATAAGTATTCAACTGCTTCACCTCCTTCGACTGGATGATCGGTTAAGAACTCTGCCACTGCTCTTCCCTTGACTGACTTACGTGTTACATATTTCAGATCGAATTCGGAGAGCAACAGCAGCCAACGAGCTAGCCTACCCGTAAGTGCCGGTTTCTCGAAAAGGTATTTGATGGGATCCAGTCGTGAAACCAACATTACGGAGTGAGCTAACAAGTAGTGCCGCAGCTTCCTGGTAGCCCATACCAAAGCTAAGCAAGCCTTCTCCAGTGAAGTGTAGCGGGTTTCGTAATCCAACATCTTCTTGCTCAGATAGTAGATGGCCCTCTCCACCTTATCCTCTGATTCTTGTGCAAGCATGCAGCCCATTGTAGTCTCAGTCACTAAAAGGTACAATATCAACGGTTTCCCCGGCTTTGGTGGTGACAACCCGGGTGGGTTCTGTAAATATTTATTGATCTGTTCAAAAGCAGCTTGGCATCGGCCGTCCCATTGGAATTTCTTGCCTTTCTTCAGGAGACCAAAAAGTGGTTCACAAGTCAAGGTTAATTTCGAGATAAACCGTCTTATGAATTGCACTTTACCCAGAAAGCCTCGCACCTCCTTTTTAGTCCTTGCTGGTGGCATTCCTAAGATGGCCTTGATCTTTGAAGGGTCGACCTCGATGCCCCTTTGTGTAATCAGAAATCCCAGCATTTTTTCCGCTGTAACGCTGAACGTACACTTCTGAGGATTTAGCCGCAACCGGAATTCCCTGATCCTTTGGAAGAACTTCTGTAAGGCGGTGTAGTGGCCCTCTCTTTCTTTGGACTTGACAATCATGTCGTCCACGTACACCTCAACCTCTTTGTGGATCATGTCGTGCAATATTGTGGTCGCGGCCCGTTGATAAGTAGCTCCGGCATTCTTCAACCCAAACGGCATTACTCTGTAGCAGTATGTCCCTCACGGGGTGGTGAAAGCAGTCTTTTCCCGATCTTCTGGTGCCATCACTAACTGATTGTACCCTGAGAAGCCATCCATGAATGAGAGCAAAGCATGCCCTGCTGTGAAATCCACCAACTCATCAATATGCGGCAAGGGAAAGTCGTCCTTCGGACTAGCTCTGTTTAAATCCCTGAAATCCACGCACACCCGGATCCTGCCATCCTTCTTCGGCACTGGAACGATGTTGGCTAACCAAGTTGGGTATTCGGACACCAGCAGGAAGCCTGCGTCGATTTGCTTGGTGACCTCTTCTTTAATCTTGAGAGCCCAGTCCGGGCGGATCCTTCTGAGTTTCTGTTTGACAGGTCGGGCCTCGGGGTCAAGGGGGATCCGGTGCTGTACAATCTCAGGATCGATCCCAGGCATGTCTTCGTAGGACCACGCGAAAACATCTTTGAAATCTTTTAATAAGGCGACTAAGCGCTCGCGTTCCTCCGAAGACAATGTGGACCCGATCTGGACCAGCCGCGGGTCCTCTTTAGTACCAATATTCACGGTAATGATTTCATCTGTTAAGGTTTTGACAAATCTCTCCTGCTCCTGCTCAATTAAACGTTGCAAAACCGGAGGAATTTCTTCCTCGTCGTTTTCATCAAAATTTTGAAAGTCTGAGTTTATGTAATAAATTAAGGGCACAGAAAAGTACTCAGAAACCACAGTCATTTGATTCTCATTAAGCACACCCAAATCGTCTGAATTTTCGGTTACAACAGACTCAAACGAGAAAGAAAAAGACGACCTGGACATAACTGTGGCATCCGGGTTATCATCCCTAGGATTACCAGACTTAGACTCGGTCAAGCTGGAACCTGATTCCGACTCACAAGATTCGGTGGAATCAGATTTCGGCTCACTACCTGACTCGGTACTGCTGGACAAAAACCCCTCCTCGTACTGCCAAGTGAGAGAGGGCGCGATCGATGCATCCAAAATAGTTGCTGGTAAGCCCGCAGCCGTTTCATCCCCAATCATGGAAACCGAGAAGTTATCCCCCAAGCACTTATGGTCGATCGGAGGATCTGAGAGTAGACTTGCCAGTGCTACCCCCATTTTAAGTTCGGTGCCTTCGGAATCCACTGCCTTACACTGCCCAATTTCAGCTGATGGGTCTGTCTACTCTTCGGCAACGTCATCCCCGGGTAGTTGCAGGTCGAAGAAGATCTCGAAACCTGGCACGCGCTTCTTCTCCGCGTTTAGCCATGGCTCTGGGAAGCCACAAAACGGAAAGTCCTCCATTTCCCGGACGAAGCGTCCATTTAGGGTACCCTGAATAGACCTATGCATCAATTCAAAAGGCTTCTCCGCCTTCTTTGCTCTGGCTCTTCCAGCCATCTCCTTACCCTTCCTCACCCAGTCCTCTTTGGTGGGCATATAACCCAAGCCAAAGGTATAAGGGTTGTGTGGCACTTCGGCCAATGCTGCGACGCCCTTCCGGCCGCTCCTTCCTAATCCCATCCCGGGGATGTGTTGTAGCTTGTTCATGAGGTAGACGGATTGAGCACTGACGTACACCCCCTCATTCACAGCCGTAATATTCTGCACCACTCGAGCCTCAGCCAAAGTAAACCCTGATAAGAACACATCCTCAGTGCCATGCTCGATTTCCAAGACTGGTGTGGACACTTCCGATGGCGGATGGATTGATGAATTCCCGAAGACAATAGCCACCCCTTTCCCGTGAGGGTACTTCAACATCTGATGTAAGGTGGAAGAGACTGCCTTTACTTGGTGCAACCACGGCCACCCCAAAAGTAGGTTAAAGGTTGTAGGAACGTCCAAGACATGGAATTCAATGTTGTGTTGTCCTAGACCAACCTGAGTCTGGATTTTGACAGTCCCCATCACCTCCCTGCTGGTGTTATCATAGGCTCTGATCACTTGAGTAGTTGGCACAAAGTCCGCGGGCTTCAACCCGATCGCATATGCTGTCCTTGACGGGCATACATTAATGACGGATCCCATGTCGATAAGAACCACTGGCACCCACTTGTCTCTACATTCCACGAAAACGTAGAGGGGTTTGTTGTGATTTGTGCCCTCAGGTGGTAGTTCTTTGTCTGAAAAGGTTAATGCCGGGGAACCTCCTCCCGGAAAAACCAGCCCAACCAGCTGTTCTGGTGTAGTATCTATAGAGAGTTTGGACTTGTCCATGGCAGATAAGACACCCTGTCTATGTACTCGCGACGCCATAAGCAGTCCCCAGATGGAGATGTCTGCTTGTATCTTCTTCAGCTGTTTCAGTACAGCTTCCTCTTCGATCTGCTTCTCTTTCTGTCTCTCGACTTCTTTGTCCTTCCCATATGCCTCGGGTTGGTCTAGGTGCGGGGGCTTGAAGTACCGCCCGCTTCTTGTCATGTGATCAACCTCATCGAGGTACCAGGTGTCATCTGGCTGATTGCTTCCCCAGTCTTCGTCTGTATGGGCGAGACATAAGTCATCGTCTTCCCACCACATTCTGTTGGCATTCAAAAGGCACCTGTCTGGCTCGGGCATGTTTGTACTCACAGCACTTTCAGCCTGCATGCTCACAGCATCCTCTGTTCTTGTGCCCGCAGCACTTCCGATCCCCTCAGGGATTTTGGCTTTCCCAGTTCTCTCAGAACCCTGTTGTTCTACCTGCGTCAGTGCAGTCTGCTGTTCAACTTTCCCTGCATTCACAATGCTTCTGTCCTGAGCGAAATTCTTTGTACCGGCGTTCTCCGGCAATGTAACCTGACTTCCGGCCCTTCCGACCACAGTTGATACTCTCACCCCTGCCGGGCCCTGTTCTGGTTGGGATTCTTCCACCACATCTGGTTGATCATCCAGCCATCCAGTGGCCTCTGCCGATTCCTCATAATCAAACCAGTTGACTGCCGCGCCCCCTGATTCTTGGTCATCGAAAAACTGTAGGTTGGCAAAGTCCTCCTCCACAGCTGTCAGATCGTTTGCCCCTTGCTCAAATCCATCTCCCTGGATCACACACAGCTCTTCCTTCTCTGGCAATTCTATACCCAGCCCAATCTGGCCTGTTGACAAGATGTACTCACTTGGATTGTAGGCTTCCCCAGCAAAACTCTCAGACTGTTCAATCCCAGACTCAACAATCCCATTCTTTCCTGAAGTCTGCCCTGCCCCATCTTCGATGGTCACCACCGTTGGCTCGGGTTGGGTTGTGGAGATGTCCATCATGCACAAGAAGTCAGTGCAGTCGGAAAGGAGCACCTCCGGGTAGATGGGTAGGAGTAATATAGATGCTAGGATCATAAGACACGACCCCAGTCTGGATAAGATTGACTCTTTTGGGAGGTGGAGCTTGGTTGTGTGTAGGGAGGGGGTTGGTTGTGACGTTGGGTTTTTCTGGCGGCAAAATCACGTTTTTGTCAATGAGATCCTGAATCTCATGACGTAATCTAAAGCATTGGTCAGTGTCATGACCGTGTTGTTGGTGATATGCACAGTACTTGGCTGGGTTGTGAGAGGGTGGAAGTGGATTTGGTAATGGCCTTGGCTCTAGGGGTTTTAGATGCCCCTTTCTGATTAAGACCCCCAGAGCCTTAGACAAAGGCATGTACAGTGGGGTGAAGGTTCTTTGGCCTCTGGGCTGGTATTTAGTGGTTTGGGTATTACTTCCGGATGCACCGGAGAAGGGTGTGGCTGCCATGGGCCTTGGAAGGGGAGGGGGAATGGTGGCAACCATGCTGACCTCCGAAGCTCTTGCGGTTGCAGCGCCACTCGAGCCTGCGTTATTGTTGCGGTTAAATGTTCTCCGGGGTTGCTCCTTGTCCTGGTCAATCAGACCTTGCTTCATTGCATCCTCGATTTGTACCCCCATCTCATGTAGATCCGAAAAGGTGGGAAAAGGGATTACAATCATCTTCTGCATCAATTTTGGTTGGAGATTGCGCACAATCATCCTGATTTGGTCCTTATCAGTGGGCCTCAAAGTCATCATCGACGCCTTCGCCCTCCACCGAGTTACGAAATCTGAGAAAGTTTCTTTGGGCTCCTGCCTTGTCATTTCGAGATCACGAGTTGTAATCTCGATCTGGGTATTGTACGAGTACTGTGCGACAAAGGCCTCGGCCATTTTATCCCAACTTCTTTTTACCTCATCTTCCAACTTTGCGTACCAGATAGCGGTCACACCCGACAGGGTTCGGCCGAACAGCGAAAGCTTTTGTGGTCGGGTTAGGCCCATTGGCCGCAGTATATCTGAGAATAACCGGAGGTGGACCATGGGATCCCCGGATCCGTCGAAACGATCAATCTGCGGCATCTTGAATCTATCTGGCAACATTACGGCCACATCGGTATATCCGTCCTCGATATCCGGAATAGCCTTTACCCCTTGTGATTTCTTGAAAAGCTTCTCGAGCTTGCTCAGTTTCAGAGCTGTATGGTCTATTTCGAACTCGAAAGGAGAGTCCGGGTGGTTGGGTGTATGGGTCTTGGACAGTTGAGGCGGAAGCGGGGGCGGAGCTGGCCCCGTTGGAAGGTCCGTGTCCTCTTGGATGTTCTGGATATTGGGCAAGGTGTTCCGGGTGTTTGGCAGGGTATTCTGCATAGTAGGTGCTTGCTCGGGTAACGGGACCCCTGGTGGAGGAGGAGCTTGATGTGAGGCTGATGCTCCGGCTTGCTGCTGGAGCCGGGTAATTATCTCCGCTTGTTGGGCCATGATTGCGGCCTGCTGTTTAGAGAATTCCGCTTAGCGGACAGCATCCTCCTGCATTTGTTTCATGCTCTCTTGAAGCTGGCGTATCATTTCTTCCATCCTGGCAGTATTCTGCCGATCTTGCTGACTGACTGGTATGTGTATCTCTATGGCAGAAACTAAAACCTCAGCCCGACTGTTCACTGCTAGGGTAAACCACTGTTCTGGTAACCTCTGCTCAGACACACTGCGTCTTCTCGGCCTTCTTCTGACAATCGGGGGCAGAGAATGAAACACTGACTGTCCGTCAACCAGATCTTCGGATCGATCGAGCCAGCGACCTCTTGTCCAAAGTGCTTGGGGAATATCTATTGGGTCGGAAACAATTGTGCTAAAACTGCCCTAGTAAAAAGATAAATAAAGCAATAAGGAAATAAATAAACAGATAAACGGACAGCATAACAGCTTAAAGTAAATGCATGACACACAGCCGGGCATAACAACACACGGTCGATAAGCTGAATACACACTGTCCTCAACCACTGATCATTATCCCTGAATCACTGTCCCCAAAACTGAATCTCTGATACCCACAGATAACTGATTCTCAAACACTAACTGATGCCCGCAGGCCTGATGCCCCAAACTCATAAACTGATACATGCAATCCCTGTAGAGACACACTCTAACAGCACATAACAGATAATTGAGAGCCAAAACACCCTATGTTGGGGTAGGGTTTTCCCTGTCCTATTTTGTCAGGAGCTAGGGTTTCACTATGCACGCAGCAGTTTCAAACAACCTATAAACGGGTAAGCAACCTGTCCTAATTTGGAATGGTCGCTATAGATCCGAATATGCACTAAGTCGAATGGTCAAAAAGGGTGCCCCGGTAAAACCGGGGTTTTGTGTTCCCATACTGGCAGAGCCCACAACCGTCAGCCTTATTGTCATGCCTTGACAAGACAAGCCTCCGGCAAAACCATTCAGGAATAGCAGATGGCAAACAGGTGTCCTAGGTGCACCAATGCAAATGCAATGCAAAGAAACACACAATGTAGTCAAAAACAGATATCATGAGTTCGAGTCAAGTTCTCTAACTCCCCAGTGGAGTCGCCAGAAACTGTAGACGTCCTCGACGCCCCGGGGAAGACGAGTCCCCCCCGTTCCGTTCGATATTGGCTCACTACAGTTCAAGACTCTCAAATGTCACAGTTCTAAGTCTGAACCAAAGAGTCAGTCAATCCGGCAAATCGTTTGAGAAAACAGATTTTTGAAAGAAGTGCCAAACATGGACTGCTTTGCCAGATACAGAGTCCGCCACCTAAATATTTTATTTGGGGAAATTTAGGAAACCCTGACTCGTTGCCTAAGGCACGTGTCTGTCATCACCAAAGTGCCTCCGCTCAGGAACTTGGGTACGATTGGGGAAGGTCACTTCTGAGCACCCCGCTCGCATCCCGATCAAAGATCGCCTCTACTAACCATGATATCTATTTTTGAAACATTATGTGTTCTTATCCCGGTTATTAGCCTAGATTTACTATGTGATGCGCACAGCATAACAAGTATAGACTGGATCGCCTGAATTGGAACAAAATATTTCATGTTTGTTTGTTTGAAAATGGTTTGATGGTGCTACTCGCAAGTAGGCTAAGACGTGGATTTGCCACCCTCGGGTGGCTTAGAAAAAAACATGATTTTGCCACTATCTAGTGGGCTTAAAACACACATTTGATGAATTGTTCCAATTCAATAACTCAACCTTCACCCACAGGCATTCAGGCAGTTATATCACATAAGCACATAGCCTCATGGTAAGCATGTTATTCATGGCAGTCACTCACACGCATGCAAGGATGCTAAAGCGTAAAACTTACCGAGTACTCCAAGCCAAACAGAAGCTAATTAGAATCCATGCATGATCCTAAATTATAACAGAAATGCCTAATGCAACACATGCAAAAGTGCAACTATAGCAGGCTCGGCTATTCTAAACATGGCGTATGGAATGCTACAATTAACATGTATTCAACTTGGAATTGAAAATACAATGCAGTTAGTATGATGCGCCGAGCCTGGTGCATGCAAAACAGATGAATGAATGCAAACATGCTATCATACTGTATGCTAATGAAAACATGCCCTAATCTAACCATAATAAGCGGGTAAATAAAAGGGAGAAAGACGTGGGGTTGGAAAACATACATCACATACACGCACACTTATTACAACATTGCCCTTGCACAAAGGGTCCGAAAGAATAATACAGTCCCGAATAAATATTACAGTCCAAATAATTACAAAACCCTAATTAATTAACAAATTAAACTAGGTAAACTGTAAACTAGCATGCAAGCTAGGGATTGCCTCGACTCCGCTCCGGATGATGAATGATGCATGCTCAGGTTGCTTTGTTCGGAAATCCACTGCGATGCCCCGGTTAGCCTCTGTTTTGCAATAATTCTTTGGAAAGCGCTCCAAGCCCCGGAAGACTGCTGATTCTTGATTTGCTGCAACAGAGAGCAGGAAAGGGGCATGGCCATTGTAACGCCCCAACTTCCAGGCCGTTAATTAAGTACAATATTACCACACAAATAAGATAGATAACCAAAACATCTTAATATACATATATAACCAGAGTTAGTATCACGGATCATTCGTTTATTTTCCATTGCAGGATTACAAAACATTGAAAACAAAAACAACTAGTCTAAGTCTTCAAACGAACCACCGCTCCAACACTTCATCGTATTTGCCTTTGCAATAACTTTCATCATTATAACTGCTTCACCACCTGGCATGACACGCCATGAGCTTGGAATGCCCAGTAAAAACACACACATCCCCATATCTTCTATCAACCAATCAACCATACATAGGACAAATTGGGTAACATAACATGCAAAATTACAACAAGGTTCTATGAATTAGGAGTTTGCCTAGACATCTAGGATCCCCCAAAGAGATCCTTCTACCCAACCACAAGTCTGAACACCGGATTACTCAAACTCCCCCTTTTGTTGCTTTGCAGACCTTACCACCTATGCCCACCTCCTGGTTATTTACCGGTTAGTGACATTGATGGACCTCAAAAGGGACGGCCAAACAAGTGGGCTCGCTTACACCCAAATCGTGCCTAGGGCTCGCTTACACCCTGCACATACCATACCAAATCGTGCCTAGGGCTCGCTTACACCGTGCACATATCATACCAAAGGGCTCGCTTACACCCTGAAACCACCGCATAGAGTCTGGATACATCCGTATCAACCTAGGGGCTCGTTTAGACCGCTTGCGCAAGACTTAACTCATTTGGTTTTAATTCCATTCACATGTTCAATACATAAATCATTCTGAAGCACAAGGGTGAACGTCACCCACTACCAACCCCTTTCCATTTCCCATTTATTAGATCTTTTGCCAAGCAAGCTAATCACATTCGGTAATTCGGTAATATAAAAGAGCATGAGACAAACATAAGAAATGAAATGTAGCCCATGATAATCACACATAAGTATGGTAAGGCCAGAAAATAACATTAGGCATGCTTTAAAATACTTAGAGACAAACAACACAACAAAACACCATTTCCAGCACTGTTCGGTTCTGCAGGGCTAACAAGAACACTTTGGTAAAAATACTTATAGGTCAAATTAGGGGCTGGAATTGCATAGAAAAAATATTCAATCTATCTAGTTTCAGTTCCAAATTTCAGAAGTTGCACAGCACCTCCACAAATTCATCTACAAACTATATTCGAAAACCTGTCCAGATTTGTCACCCTTTGGGGAAACTAACTTTTCTCTCAATCTACCCAATGGTTTTCACTCAAATAAAATCTGTTGGAAAGAGGACTCATAGTTCCAAATTTTGATAGAAGAACCAACACGAGGTGATTTTTCTAGAATTTTATAAAATTGCTAAAAGTAGATTGTTTTTTAGAGATTCAGGACCAGATTTTTCAACAATTTATCCAAGCCCTAAAAACAAACAATTTGGAGCTAATAAAATTTTCACAAACTCTAAACACACCAAATATCCTACCATAAATTCAGATTTGAGAATTAAATAGATTTGATATTTATTTTAAATTAGGGAAGTTGCAGCAGTGCCTAATTTCACAAATTTGTAAGACAATGGCAATTGATCATATCCACACTTCAACATACACCAAAAACCCTATTTACCATTAATTTGCAACACAAGAGGCATATTAGACAATAGAAGGAGATGGTGAAAGAATTGGAGAAGACAAAGGAGAGGTATGTTCTTACCTTTTTTAGAGTCACCCTTATTATTATTTTTTTTTCTTCTTCTTCTCCTCTACTTCCTTTGATCACACTTTCACCCTCTCACCCTCTCCCTAGGCTGTTGAAAATGTGTGGTGAAAATTGAGACAAAGTTCTCAATTTATAAGCCATGAAATAGGGCTAGCTTAATGACTAAGAAAAAGCATAAAAATCTAGATATTTTTCCATTGCTCAAATAAGTATTAAAATAAATAATAAAACTATTTATTTAAAGATATGTGTAGATATTTATTTAAAGATATTTATTTAAAGATATTTATTTAAAGATATTTATTTAAAGATATTTATTTAAAGATATTTATTTAAAGATATTTATTTAAAGATATTTATTTAAAGATATTTATTTAAAGATATTTATTTAAAGATATTTATTTAAAGATATTTATTTAAAGATATTTATTTAAAGATATTTATTTGCTCAATTAAATAATAAAGGTTCAAAGAAAATAATAAAAATTCAAAGAACTAATAAATATTCAATTAGGCTAAAAATAAATTTGATGAATTAATTTAGAAACTAGGAGGTACATAAATAAAAGCCAAGTGTTAGGGTATTTCCAAATATAAAAATGGCATTCTATGATTTAATTATAATACAAAATAACATACAGAAAAATTATTCTTTCTTGTACCATTTTGTAAAATTTTATAAAATTTTGGGATTAAAATGTAATTAACCTAAGGCTTAAGGTATCAAGTGTAATTACCAAAAATTAGGGTCTCTACAGCCATGTATTTTCACAAATGTATGCATGCTTCGATCCTCGTGCCACAAATCACGCATCTCGATGCATGATGGCCGAGGAGTCGAATTGCATGACTCAATATGGAATGAATGCACATATAAACACAACAAAACCTAAACTCCATCATGGATAATCCGGAGTGTCAGTGACTGGGAATTGAGACACATTCCGTCACTCGAAGTACGAAACGTCCCTCGTTTCCCGTGCTCGGGCTAACTCCTATCCCAAGCACAATGCAACATGCATGACATGCATGAATGCAACTAATATACAACCTAGCATGCACAATGTTATGAAATGGCATACACGATGCACGAGGTAACATGGCATACACAATGCGCTAACATACAACCTAGCATACACAATGCTATAAAATGAAATGGCATACACAATGCGCAATGGACTTACACTAACATGAGTGGACCACATCCACGCTCACATTAGTAGCCATGAGATGAAAATGAGACACTTGAAATGCATGCACACATGCACGCAAACCGAGGACCGAACCTAAGGCACAAATGCCACTCTAACAAGGCATGAAACATGGTATGTAAACATGCAAATTTCAATGCTGAAATATGATGCAAAACAGCCCCGAAGCATGGAAACATGGCACCTGATGTATGGAATGAGACCCGAAATGCAAAATTAGGCACACGCAATGGCCTATAGCTATACAAAGCATGCATTATTTGAACATGAAATGTGAAGACAGAATCAAGACAGTCCCAAAAAAAGCATATTTACAGTTTTAAGAAAGGCCAAACAATGGACAAAAAAAGGACTAAACTAGCATGCAAAAATGGCCCCGTAAGAGAGGTAATGAAGCAAGTAGCAGCTGCTGGCCCTAAATGGCCAAGAGCCCTTCAACAAAGTTGAAGAGGGGCTCAAAATGAATCACTTTACAGTTTATAATAAGCCACGGATCTAAACACAAACAGGCCTAAAACAATGTGCAAGAAATGGGCCAAAAGGGAGACAAAGAAGCAAGTGATGGTTTCTGACCTCAAACAGAGGAGGGCCCTTCAACAAAGTTGAAGAGGGGCCAAAAAAATGGTATTTTACAGTTGATGACCAAACCCAAAACAGTGCACATGCAAGCCTAAAATCCTATGCAAAATAAGGCCTAAAAAGAGGTTTAAACACAAAGAGCAAAAAGGGAACCTCAAACAGCAAAGGTCCCTTGATCAAACATGAAGAGGGGATTAAAATAAGGATATTTACAGTTCAGACCAGAGCCCAAAAATATAAGCACAAGAGGATAACAAAACATGCAAAAATGAGGCCAAAAGAGGGATAAAGATGCAAGTGACAAAAGAAAGCCTTAAACAGTGAAGAGTCCTTCAACAATATTGAATAAGGGCTCAAAATAAGCCACTTCACAGTTTATAACCAAGCTCAAAACAGTATATAAATAGGCAAAAAACACTATGCAAGAAAGAGGCATACAAGAGAGGTAAAGAAGCAAGTGTAAAAAGGAAGTCTCAAACAGGGAGAGGCCCTTAAGAAAACATGAAAAAGACCTCAAAATAATGCTATTTTCAGTTAGGGTCGGAGCCCAAATATGCAAGCAAGTATGGCTAATATATTGAGCAAAATAGGGCAAGAAAGAGGGAGGAGAGGACTTACACTTGAAGACCAAGTCTTTGACAACTCTTGACTTGAGTTTGGTGGCTCCTTAGCTTTGGAAAACAGCTCCAAGTGGCTGGAATGGATGGTGGGGGTGTGATGCTAGGTGGTGGTGTAGAAATGGTGTAGGGTTTGGGAGGTTTTGGTGCTTGGAAGAGAAGGAGAGGGAGATACAATATAGGAGGCTTGGAGCAAAATTTTGTAACCCTCAAATGAGAGCTGGAGCTGCTGTTATATAGACAAAAGAAGGGGAGAAAATGAGGGAAAAATGAGGGGGAAAGAATTCAAGTTTCCCCCCAAAAGTGCAGCCCCCCGGATACAAAATCTGGGGGGAAACAGAATGCATATCTGTAAAGTGCCTGGAGAGAGGATCATGGCCGGCTGGTTATCTAGGGTTTAGGTGGCCGACCGGCTCTCCCCATGGCCGGCCGGCCAAGGGTCAAAAGGTAAGAGGGCCCTCCCATGTGGCACAACACAACCATGTAGTCAAAAACTTAGAAAAGTGAACCAGGCTTTTAGGAGGGGTTCAAAAGGGTCACACACAATTACTGGCCGGCCATGTGATATTGGTGGCCTCCCAGGTGTGTACAACACAAATATGTGGTTTGGGGCAAGAAAAAGTGGCCTTAGGGTGGTCAACATTGGCTTTCAAGTGGGAAAAACGGGCGACGGAGGGCGATGGAGGAATAAAACATGGTCGTCAGAAAAATTGCTGGCCTCCCACCCTTCTACGACCTTCCTAACAATGAAACAGAGGTCCCTGCCAAAAATGAACTTAAACCGATGCAAAATGAAGGTTCGGGGGCCGAAACGCGCAGCCCGAGGCCCCGAAAACTGACTCTTAGGCACCGGAAGTGGTGTTCGACCACGAAGTTTGTTTTTTGAGCCACAGTGTCCCTCAAAAGGGAGCAAATAAGATGCATGCCAAAAACCGGAGCAAACAGAGGTGGTTAAGCGGTCCCGAACCGAGGCACACGGCCAACGGCTCCGAAAAATCGGAAACCGGACTCCAAACGGGAAAAATAGCCTACGACCACGAAACGTAGCCTACGGCCACTGAGAGGTGATCTACGAGACCTCTCCCTCCCTTCGGGAAGAGAAAACAGAGAAAATAGAGCCTGGTTCGCAAACCGAGGCAAAGCATGAAAGAGTCCGAAAGTCCGGAGGCAAGGCTCGCAGCCGAGACTCTGAAACCTCTGAACGAGCACGATATGCAACATCACCAAGTGCTCAGTCGGTGACGTCTGAGTCTTAAGGTCAGTCAAAAATGGGGTGTCTACAGTCATTTAAAAGCTGGTCACAATTTTATTCATTTAGGATTAATTCAAGTTGGAATCAAACCATTAACTCCACAAGGTAAAAATACTTCTGTTTTATTATGTTTAAGAGATGCTCATTTTATTGATTATAATGATAGTTTAATGGGTATGGTGGAAACTGGTCTTCACAAAGGAACTATTCATTTTAATTGTTTTCCTGATTTCACACTCAGTCTTAGAGATCCACACATATTAGATGCATTAACTTTAAATATTCAATTAAATGGTTCATTTACTAATATGAAAGAAAAAACTCATAATATTGCTTTAATTTACCGCGTCCATTATAAATGTATTAAAACCAATTTAAATGTTCAAGCTTTACATAAAAGTCCTAAGGACAAAACATTACTGATTCAAACTAATAACAATGATACTAATATAAATATTCCTCAAATGATAGAATAGAAAGATATTACTCTCCCTGATCAATGGATTACGGTTAATGAAAATTACAAACATAATCAACAACAATCCACTAGTCAAGATATCCAAGATATTTAACAATTTACTAACGGTTCAGTCCGTATTAAATTTAATCGTAGTCAATCTTCTAGACATAGTACTTCTAGTATACCTACTGATCTTGAAACTAAAGATAAAATATTTAATACTCCTTTATTCCGAAAAAATAGTCAAATTAATCTTGGTCAACCCTCCCATAGTAAATTAAAAGGCATTGATAACTCTACTACCTCTCAAATTAGTAAACCTGTTTATTCTACTCATACACATTTCCATGAAGAAGATACTGAATTAAATAATTCTCCTACTCAAACTGATTTCGAAGTAATACCTCCAATCAATCCTCAATTAATGACAATTAGTAAATCTTTTGCTCCTGATCTTGATAAATTACATGTCGAATTTAAATCTAAAGAAAATAGGACTAAAAGACATGCTTATCGTGCTAAATATGATTCTACTCAACAATCTAAACTTACTAGAAAATGGTATGATTTTATGATTGAATATAGTATGGAAATTCCTTTCTTTGAATATTTAGACAACTATTACAAAAAGGTTAATACAATCACAAAACATAAATGGAAAACTTCTCCAAATACTTCTGTTAGCTCTAGTCATCCTCCTTTATCTAATATTATTATTGAACATCAAGGATCTGAAGTCCTAGCCTCTCCTTTTAAGTTGTCTGGCACTGACCCTGAAATTAAAAAAGTTATTGAACAAAATAATTATACTAATCAATGTTTAAAAACAATTGATATACAATTAGATAAACTAGAAACTAATTTAGATGATTATTTTGCTAACACTACATCCACTAAACAATCTTTAGATCAACCTTTGATTAACTTACCCAGTAATCGTTCTAAAAGAAACAGTTTAGTCACTCAAGATACTTCTACTGTTAAAGCTATAGAACAAATATTCACTAAATTAACTACTTCGAAACAAGCATCACCATCTAAGGAAAAAGGTCTTACTGTCCTAAACCAACCTTTAGACAAGACTTCTACTCAATCAGAAACTGATACAACTGATAATGAAATTGATCAATTAGCTCAACAATTTCAGTCTTCTCATCTTAATAAACTCCACTATCCTAAACCTCAACCGACTACTCTTACTAAAAATTGGTATTCTCGACCTACTCCACCTGACCTCCAATATGAAGAAACTAATCTTTCTAATCAATTTTCTGTATTTGCTAAAAAATTATACGAATGGAATATTGATAGTCTTAGTGAAGATCAAATACTTCAAAAATTAAATCACTTATCTATGGTTGCAAATAGTTATCTTACTAACTATCCTGATTACTCTCAACCTGAAATTACTTCTTTAATTACCTCCGATTTTACCGGTATGCTCAAATCTTGGTGGAAAAAATACCTTACTGAAGATCAAAGAGAATCAATCGTACATGCTAATCAAAAAGATGAAAATGATTTGCCAATCTTTGATGAAACTATTGGCTATTACAAACCTGATGGTGTTAACACATTAATCTATACCGTAGTTAGACATTTCATAGGTACTTCTACTAATGTATATTCTCGCATACATGATTAACTTAGTAACCTTACTTGTCCAAAATTAAGTGATTTTAGATGGTATAAAGATGTATTTACCTCTAGAGTTATGTTAAGAGAAGATTGTACTAAATCTTTTTGGAAAGAAAAATTTATTAACGGATTACCTAATTTGTTTGCTCACAAAATTAGAGATGTTCTTAGTCAACCTACTGGTATCATTGAATATGACACTTTAACTTATGGTGATATCATTAGCACTATTCAAAAAGAAGGATTAAAAATGTGTATTGATCTTAAACTCGGTCACAAAGCTACTAAAGATAAACATAAGGCTAAATATGAATTAGGTAATTTTTGTGAACAATATGGTTTACCTCCTGTTGCACCTTTCCGTAGGAAAACACATAAAAAACATAGTAAATCCCATTACAAATATTCAAACAAGTATAAAAAGAATTATTCACCTTCTAAATCAAATGATAAATTCTATACTAAACCTAAAAAGAAATATTACAAGAAATCACATCCAAAAGCTAAATCTAATAAAGATATTACTTGTTACAACTGTGGTAAAAAAGGTCATTATTCTAAAAAATGTAAAGAAAAACAGAAATTAAAAGATAAAGTTAATCAACTTTAAATTAATGATGAATCAAAAAACCAATTATTTGAAATCTTTCAATTAAATCAATCTGTTAGCAATTCCTCTCCTAATAATTCTAATACTTCATCTAATTACAATTCACCTAGTGAAGATTCTGATAATAATATAGAATTAGGATGTAATGATGTTTGTTGTAAACTTGTTAAACAAATTACTGTTCTTACTAAACAAAATCAAGAAGAAACTGCTCTTATTGAATTAATTAGTAGACTTGAAGATTCTGAATTAAAAAAGAAATATACTAATAAATTAAAATCTTTGTTAATCAATACTAATCATAAACCTAAGTTTGATAAGCTTATTATTAGTCTATCTAAAACCTTAGAAAGATTTAAAAATAAACACAAAGAAGTTACCTTACAAGATTTACAATAAGAAATTAATCAGATTAAACAAACCATTAAAGACTTACAAAATAAAGATCAACATTTAGAAGATGAAATTATTACATTAAAACTTAATAAAAATTTAGATAATTTCGAAACCAATAATGTTTCTCCTAATGAATCTGATGAACCTACTAACTCTGATAATCTTTTATTTGATAATCGATCTCATCAATCTCAATCTCATAATCATGAAGATAATAGATTAAATCTCCTTAATAAAATCCATATTCAAAAATGGTATTCTAAAATTAAAATAGTTATTAGTAATTTTGAATTAGATGTTATCGCTTTAATTGATATTGGTGCCAATCTTAATTGTATTCAAGAAGGATTACTCCCTACTAAATATTATAAAAAATGTCGTGAAAAATTAACTTCAGCTAATGGTAGTAAAATGCATATTAAATATAAAATACCTAAAGTTCATATATGTCAAAATAATGTTTGCTTTAAAACTTTATTTGTTTTGATTAAAAATATGACTGATAAAGTTATCTTAGGAACACCATTTATATTTTACTATACCCATTTACCACCTCTAGTGAAGGAATAACTACTCATGTTTTAGGGCAACCTGTTACTTTTAAATTCTTATCTCCTCCTGAAATATTAGAATTAAATCAATTAAAAGATTGTTCTATTTCTCAAACGATTAATCGATTAACTCGTCATTTAAGATATCTTAAAGAAGAAATTAATTACAAAAGAATTGATCAGCAATTAACTAATCCAGTTATTATTTTTCAAATTAATGAATTTAAATTAAAATTAGAAACTACCGTTTGTTCTACTTTACCTATTGCATTTTGGCATAGGAAAAAACATGTAGTCACATTACCGTATATTAAGAATTTTCATGAAAGTCAAATTCCTACTAAATCTAGACCTATTCAAATGAATCATAAATTACTTGAAATGTGTAAAAAAGAAATCAATGAACTATTAAAAAATCGAATAATTAGTCCAAGTAAATCACCTTGGTCATGTCCTGCGTTTTATGTAAATAAAAATGCTGAATTAGAACGAGGTATCCCTCGCTTAGTCATCAATTATAAACCATTAAATAAAGTTTTAGAATGGATTCGATATCCTATTCCTAATAAAAAAGATTTGATTAAAAGACTTAGTCAAGCTGTTATTTTTAGTAAATTTGATTTAAAAAGTAGTTTTTGGCAAATACAAATTCATCCTCAAGATAGATATAAAACTGCTTTTACTACACCTTTTGGTCACTATGAATGGAATGTCATGCCATTTGGGTTAAAAAATGCTCCTAGTGAATTTAAAAATACAATGAATGATATTTTCAATCCATTTAGTCATTTTTTCATAGTTTATATAGATGATATTCTTATTTTTTCAAAATCAATTAGTGAACACTGGAAACATCTTACTGCATTCTTTTATACCATTAAGAGTCATGGCCTAGTCATTTCTGCTCCTAAGATTAGATTGTTTCAAACCAAAGTTAGATTTTTAGGTTATGATATTCACCAGAATACTATTTTACCTATTAGTCGTTCCATTGAATTTACGTCTAAATTCCCTGATGAAATCTTAGATAAAACTCAGCTACAACGTTTTTTAGGATCACTGAATTATATTGCTGGATTTTACAAAGACCTTAGGAAAACTTGTCAACCCCTATTTGATCGGTTAAAAGACAATCCTCCTCCTTGGTCTTCTACTCATACTACTATTGTTAAACATGTTAAATAATATGTCAAGTCTCTTCCTTGTCTTGGTATTCCTACTGAAAATTCATTCAAAATTATTCAAACTGATGCCTCTGATATTGGTTATGGCGGCATCCTTCTCCAGCAAATTACTCCTCAGTCATCTGAACAAATTGTTCGCTATCATTCTGGTGTCTAGAATAAAGCACAAAAGAATTATAGTACTATTAAAAAAGAAATTTTATCTACTGTTTTATGTATCAGTAAATTTCAAGATGATATTTTAAATCAACAATTTTTACTTCGTGTTGATTGCAAATCTGCTAAATTTGTTTTAGAAAAAGATGTTCAAAATCTTGCTAGTAAGAAAATTTTTGCCCATTGGCAATCTATTTTAAGTATTTTTGATTTTACTATTGAATATATACCTGGTTGTCAAAATTCCATTCCTGATTTCCTTACCCGGGAATTTTTACAGGGGGGATAGGGATGGCCACTCCATTTATTGCTTACCATAAAACCCAAATTACCCATTACCGTGATCTAATTCACCAATCTACTTATCGCATTGCCCAGTTAAAATTAGCCAGAAAAATTACTAAACGTGCTCAATACATTCAGTACCACCAAATTCAAGCTCGTCGCCATTTACTTGCTGATTATTACAACTATTTGGATTTTCATCAAACTTATTTAGATCTCCTTAGTGGTTGCTAATTTTTGTTGCTAACCTTTATTTCTTTTTAAACAGATGTCTCGCCCAATGCCCCCATCTAAAGCCTTGGTCTCAACTAGTCAACCTTTTATTCCTCCTTTGGAGTTAGTCACCTAATACCATCCTATTGAAATGATTAACCGTTACCAAGTTCTTGGTAATATTCCTCGACCCAGTTTCACATCTGCTTTGACCACTGATCCTTTTGCTTCATTCAGGCAAGCAGTTACTTCATACCCTCCTAATCTTATTAAAACTGCTCGATCTGATTATGTTGACTCAACAACTACTAATCTCTTTTTCAAAGAACCTAGTCACCCAAAGAGTCAATCTATTAATGATCTGGTTAAAACTTATTTCCCTCCTGGATGGCATTTTGTTCCTCTCCATCCAGAGAAAACAATCACCTTCTATAAAGACATCCTGCTCAACCATTAGTCAATTGTGATTAAACCCATTTATGATCGTACTTACACTAGTAAAGTGGTTTACCATTCACTTTATATTCACAATTTTGTTTCCTTAGTTGAATGGGGTTCTCCTTATCAACTTCGAGATTTACCTAATCACTCTTTTCAGTATAATTATTATGATGCCTGATTCAAAGTCCTCCTATATCAAAATGAAACATTTAGTCACTCCTGGTTTCTTCAATTTGATCAAAAGTTTAAGTCAGAATTACCTACTTGGTTTCTGAGATGGTGGACCCATTATGGTGCCATTCCAGACATCTTCCCATCAGTAATTTTGGATCAAGTCAATTACTTCTCCACTGTTTTCTCATTTACTCCACAGCAAAGAGAATTCCCTTAATTGCTTATTTTTATATCCAAATATAAAATCCCTTGGATATTCAAATGGCAATATGGTATTTCTGGTAAAGTGATTCAGCGGCTACATAAGGTTAAATGGTGGGATAAGTTCAAGATTCAACAAATTATTGAAATTGTTCAAACTGAGTTCCCAATTAACATTCATGCTCCTACACCTGCCGTGGTTAAAGCTCAACAGATCCCAACTGCTCCAGTCACTCAAGGAAGCCAACTTCCTCCAGTTAATCTTGGAAGCCCATCATCCAGTTCTTCCAAGCCCAAGTCATCCAAATCAAAGATTAAATCCGAGACAGCAAAGCCCAGTTCTGATCAGCCCAAGTCAAAGGATAAATCCAAATCAAAGATTAAGCCCAAGTCCAAGTCATCCAAAGATGAGCTCCTCCAAATGGCTCGTCTACTCATGACCCAAGCTAAGTCAGACTCGGATAACAGCAGTTCAAAAGATGGTTCAGACAGTTCAAGCTCTTCTAAAGGTTCAACTACTCAAAATCCATATGGACCCGAGTTCCAAGATGCTCAGGACCCATATGCTTAATTCAGTCATTGAATTCTATATAGCTATAATTATCAACTTCAATCAATACTTGTCTTTTGAGAAAAGCTGCTGGTATATATATCTATATTGATTCCCTCAGTCACATGCCTCCAAGCAATGAATAGTAAAAAAAGTCAACTTTACTGTTCACTATTCATCAAAAAGTCAACATTACTATTCATCATTCATCATGATTCATCCCACCGACAAATTCAGCACAGTAAAAGTTTTAGTCACT
This sequence comes from Camellia sinensis, assembly GCF_004153795.1. Classification (NCBI taxonomy): domain Eukaryota; kingdom Viridiplantae; phylum Streptophyta; class Magnoliopsida; order Ericales; family Theaceae; genus Camellia; species Camellia sinensis. The sequence continues at coordinate 646,644 of NW_021025266.1, forward strand.
CACCGAAAGCAGCAGACAACTCCCATGTGCTTCTGATGCTCTTTCAAGTCAAGACTATTCACTCACAAGGCTAACAGTGGTCTCTTTTGATTATAAAGGGTCTCTTCAGTTAAAAATAAGGCAGAGTTAGAAAAAATTGAGAGTATTCCTTCCTCAAGAGAAAAACCTATCTCTGTAATTTTCTTTTCAAGTTCGTTTTCAAGTTATGTATTTTGAAGAATTGTTTATTTCACTCCATTAAGCAATTGTAAGTTTTATTATTAATGTATTTTTAAACTGTTTTCTTTTAGTATTATATTTCAGTTTTAGTATTTCAGTTTTAGTTTAGCTTATTTTTAGTATTATTAGTGTTGTTTCCTTCTTCATGTTCTTTATATTTCTGCTTCCGTCCCTTTTGGTCTGAAACCATAGCCTTAGGGTGTGTTTGATTGGACGGACTGGAAAATGGGGGATTAGAATCCATCGGACTTGAGTCCTGGGACTGTGAATCCCCCGGACTATTTGGTCGGATTGGATATGTATCTTGTGTTTGTTTTTTCATGGGATTAGATGTCTGGATAGGACTATTTTCAGTGAATCCAACGTTTGGTTGGACGGACTGGATAGGATAAATGAACAAAAGACTATTTTACCCTTTTTCAATTGTTTACTATGTAATAGCAATATTAAACATATCTTTAATATTTTAATTATTTTTAGTAAACATTAAATATACTAATTGTTAAATTTTGTTTAAAGATATTTAAACATACTAATATTGATAAAAAAATTTGACTGGTATAGATTATTTTTATTTAAACAAATAAAAATTTATTGTTGAAATTAAACATACTAATGGTTAAATGTTTAAATTTTTATTTAAACAATTAACATTGAAATTATTTTGATGTACAGATTATGTTTAAACAATTAACAATTAACAATTAAATAAATGTTGATGTATAGATTATGTTTAAACAATTAACAAATGTTGATGTAATTAACAATTAACAAATGTAGATGTAATCAAATGTTGACGTATTAAAACATAATTTAATAGATGTTAAATAAATATACATGTTGATGTACAGATGTTGAAATAATTTAATAAACATGTTGATGTACAAATATTTAAATAAAACATAATTTAAATAAATGAAATTATTTATTGTTGAAATTAAACATTTAATTTTTTAAATAAAACATCTATTAAATTTAAATAATGAAATTAAATAAAATATAAACAAAATTTTAAAATAAAACATCAATAAAATAACTATAAAAAATTATTTTAAAAAAATTAAATAAATAAAACATCAATAAATGTTAAATAAAATAATTTTATTTTTAAATTGAGACATTTAAATTTTATTAAATATAATATATAATTAAATAGTAGAATGTCAAAATTGTCATTTTACCACCTAATCCCAACAGTGGATAATCCCCCAAAAATTGTCCCACACCCCCCTAGGATACAATAGTCCCCTATATGGAGGATAAAGAATCCGACCGGACTACATGTCTGGCGGACTAAAAAGAAAATAAACGACGAATTGAATACTCCCTTTGAATTACAATCCGCACAATAAATAGTTCTCCCTTGTTCCCTAATCAAACATACCCTTAATCACCTATATACGCTGTGAAACCAAACAAAAATATACAATTCGAAAGTCAAAACCTCTTAAAAATTTAAGCATTCACCAATACGTTCAACAATGAGAGTCTAACCATCAACCATTGACTCAGATATTGGGGCCCTAGTTTGTTTTTAAAATATAAATTTTAGAGAAATTTTTTTAAAATTTTGTTGATTTAGTGATTTTAGAAAAAAATGTCCAAAATCACTTTCTCTCTTCTACATATCAATTAATCATTTTTTCTCTTTTCTCTCTCATTCTCAATCACTTTTTTATCTCACACACATCTACTCAATTACAACAAAATATCAAATCATCTAAAACTTCCATACTTCAAAACTATTTTCAAAATAAATAACCAAACAAATTTAAAAAAAAAAATTTAACTCTCACTCTAAAATCCTTTTTAAAATTTATCTCCCAAAATCAAAAGAGAAATGCCTCGTAGCTCGACATTTTAAGGCTCGAATGGCCTGACTCTCTCTCGCTCTCTCTCTCTCCTTCTTCTCTATCTCTCCTTCTCTACTTTGGTCTTCTTCTTCTTTCTAAACGGTGATGGCGGTGTCGGAAAGGTTTGCGACGGTGGACTCTGTGTCTTATACACACATATGTATAGATTTGTGTCACCTCTCATCCCTCTCTCTGATCCTCTCTCTCTCTCTCTCTCTCTCTCTCTCTCTCTCTCTCTCTCTGGCCGATCTCACCTCTTATCACTCTCATCTCTCTTTCTTCTTCATCTTTCTAGACTGTTGGCCGGTTGACGATTTTCGACTGTGACTGTGGGTTTGGTTTTGATTTTGGGTTTTGATTTTGTTTATTTGTGGCTCTAATGACCATTTCCACATGAGACCCCCAAGTGGGTTCAATTCTGATGACCATTGTGATGGGTGATCTACTCCAAATTCCATAAATTTTGAGGTTGCTTCTTGTTGTATAGTTGATAAATGTGGAATAGAGCTTTTTGACATTTCTGAGTGTTTCTGTTTCAAGTTTTTCTCTGAGTTCTCATGGATCAGATAAATAATTGGTTTAATAATAATTTTAGTTTCTGGGTTAGAAGAGGGTGAGATTGAAAATGAGGAGAAACTGAATTTGGCAATGGTAATGTAAAGGACCTATTTGGTAACGTTTACGTTTTCAGTTTATATTTACAAAAATTTTATAAACTGATTTTTGTTTATTTTTTGTTTATTTTTAGAAAAACATAAACTACAAACGCGTTTGGTTTAGACAAAATGTTTAAAAAAATTTAAAAATATAAAAAAGAGTGAGAAATGACAAGTAGTGGTGGGTGGTGACGAGTGGTGGCAGCGGAAGACGGTGGTGAAAAATAATGGCGGGTGGTGGTGGTGGAAGACGGTGGTGAAAAATGGTAGCAGGTGGTGGGTGATGGTAGCAGAAGACGGTGGTGGAAAGTGGTGGCAAGTGGCGGGTGGGAGTGGGTGGTGGTGGTGGTGGTGGTGGTGGGAGGTTGAGAATTGATATCCTCATTTGATAGAATAAATGCTCGTAAAAGGATCTTGCCGTGAAATAGCCAAAGGAATGACCGAAATGGCATCGAGATCCTTTAATCCAACCATATTTTGATGTTCTGCACGATCCCATGTGCAGGTTGTCTTGTGGATCACATCCTTCGCTTTAAAAATATTGTAAGAGGGAGGTCGCGAAGCTGACACCTTGAACCCTTCAACGGAGGGGATCCACTTGTCGTCCCAGAAATCAATAGCCTTACCATTTGCAACCTACCAATGAAGCCCTTGATCAAGCACCTCTCTGCCATGTAGAAGACTCACCCAAGCCCATGATGCTTGATTTTCTTTTTTTGCATGAAGAAAGTTTGTGTTTCAAAAGTAGAACCCCTTGATCATTCGTGCCTAGAAGGATTGAGAATGGAATGGAATTTGCATAAAATAACACTGATATCAAAAGCCAGATCTGTCAACACTATAGCTATAAAAGACAGTGAATGTTTCATCTAGTGTATTGTTTGTAAATTTGACATTGTAACAACCAAGCATTGTAATATTTATTGAAACAAAGTAAGAACCAAAATGACCAAAATATAGGTAACACTGTAACAACCAAATTAATCAATGTTTTCTATTATTTTCTTCGGGGGGGGGGGGGGGGGGGGGGGGGGGGGGGGGGGGGGGGGGGGGGAGGCGGAGGCGGAAGACGGTGGTGGAAAATGGTGGCGGGTGGTGGCCAGTGTTGTATGGTAAAAAAAAAAATGAAACTCAAAACGGAAACATATTTTTTGAGTTTACATTTTTTTTGCCAAATTTATAAACCGAGAGTACTGATTTATAAATAAAAAATTTATCAAACAAGTTTTTTTTTTAGTTTTTTAAATTTTTATAAATATAAACTAAAAACTGAAAACGTAAGTGTTATCAAACGGCACCAAAGTGTTGTAATTTGTAAACACTTGGGTCTTTGGTTGCAAAATTGTGTTGAACTTTTTTTTGCAGTGATGCATTTTAGCATTTGAGTTTCCGGCATCGTTTGTATTGGAGAGGAGTTAGATGTTCAGTCGTCTACATCGCGTCAGAGAGATAGTTGGATAAACGAGCAGAACTATTTTCAGAATTTAGTTTGAGTCTAATAAGAAGGAAAGAAGTAGAGGAAGAAGAGGAGAGAGAACAAAAAAAAAAAAAAAATCAAAATAATATCGTTTTAATATCTCGAACTATTCGAATTAATTTATTTTCGAGCTATGTAGCAAAGTTGAAGCCAAAATAAACACAGCCTATTTGTTTGGAAAATCAGGATCTCTAGAATGGGCAACGACTAGGCCTAGTCATGGAGTAATTGAGTAGTTCACATCGGTTCAACAATGAGCGTATTGAGTGGGCAACAACTAGGCCTAGTTACCTACCCTATAAAAATAAAACTAGGCCTAGTCATGAAGTATGGAGTAGTCCACATGCACAAGATCAGAGCCCAACATGTATGTATGGTTTGGAATTCAAGTTTATTTAAAAATTTAAACATATAAGTGGTGAGTTCATTTATATTATTTTAAGAATTGATTTTTTTTAATGATTTTTTTAATTTTTTTTATGAAAAAACATATAAAAAAATAAAAAGTAGGATTAATTTTTTTTGAAATGATTTTTATTTTCCTGACTAAAAGTATGGTTTCTCAAAATAGACTTAAGCTCCGTTTGAAAAGATAGTTTTGAGGTTTTTTTTTGACTAAAATAAGTTTTTTAGCCTAATAAAATAAAATACCATATCCAACCTATAATCATTACTTCTTTCTCTCACAAAAAAGTCAAAAAAGCTTAAAGCGCGTCTCAATCCAAGTTTTTTAGTCCCAGGCTATAATAGTCCAAAAAATCAACCAACTTTCCAAACGACACCTTAAGACTTATTTTATCTTCACACGTGCGACGTGCTTTAACAGTAAACAATCAGCCCTAAACTTTCATTTGAGATATGGATTGATTTTTTAATTATTTTAACAGGCTAAAAAATCTCATTTGGAATAGACTTTTTAATATTTTTGACTTTTGTTAAAAAAATAAAACAATTATGATTTTAATATGATATTTTATTCTATTTAATTAAAATAATTAATTTTATTCCATTTACCTATTTTAATCCAAATGGACATGCCAAATATAACCTCGACTAAAATGGCTATTTTGGCCTCGTTTGGGAACCTTCTATTTTAGTTAAAAAGTCAAAAAGTTACTAAAATTAGCTAAAAAGCCAACAACTCATACTAAAAAGTCAAAGATTCTCTTTTCTCTCTACTTTTTGCACATCTTTTGTTAAAAATTTAAAAAATCATTCCAAACATACTAAATTTTATAACTCATATTTTAGTCAAATAATCAAAAAATTACTAAATTAATCTGTTTCTAAACGGGCCTGGGTCACTATTTGAGTAGCTATTCTTGGATGACTAATCTATTGTTTCACCGATGGCTTTAGGTGCAACAGTAGCCACAAAAAGTACAATTTGTTTATTTATTTATTTATTTATTTTTTTCAAGCACACATTACATCTTGCTCAGCTGTGAACTTGGCTGGAGTGGACCACATAAAAGAGCACAGTACATGAAAAGGATTCTACAATCACACAAATATAGCTCCAAACCTGAATAAATAGTCATAAGAACCAATGATCATAAAAAGCCACAGGAACACATAGCACTTTTGTCTAATGAGTAAAGAACCTTGGCAGGAAAAAGATGAAGCATAATATATACCATGATGTTGAAGGATAAAGTCTTCAAATTGGTGTCTTCAAGAGCCTCTATTAGAATGACCAAAAATTTGTTTCAAGTTGCATTACTTCGTTCTTCTGTGGGTAAAAAATAATAATTTTTTATTTATTAAAAGAGGATAATATTTAGTGTGTTTGATTTCAATTTTCTATAAATTGAGTTTTTTATTTTTTGTATTTTTAGCGAATATTTTTAAAATTTTAAGTAATTTTTTTACTTTTTATATGTACATTACTTAAATGTATCTAAATAATAAAATATTTATAAAAAATATTTAAAAAAAATAATAAATACACAAAAATATGAAAAATATACTGAATTTTCATATATATATATATATATATATTTTATATTTTTGGTATTTACAAATATTATACTTTTTAAGTATATTTATGTTAGGTGTGCCTAAAAACTAAAAAAATTGTTTAAAATATTAAAAACATTCAATTAAAATAAAAAAGTATAAAGTAAATTATGAAAATAGAAACCAATTTAGGCATAAAGATTCATTTGGTTGTGACTTGAAAGCTAACTTACGGATGATTTTGGAAGTTGGTTAATAGATGATTTTTTGACTTTTTTTATTTTTTTGTGAGTAAAAAAATGTAAGAGATGATATGACCCAAAATGAATTATAAACTAGCTAACTTCCCAAATTGCCCCTTATTAGTTGAAAAAAATCTTAAAACTCATTTGACAAACTAATTGCTATTAAAAAAGTCTATTTTAGTAACTCTAAAAAATTATTTGAAAAGTTAAAAAAATCTGAAAATATGCCAAACAAATAAACTACCTTTATAGTTAACTTCTAAGGAATTATTTTAGTTTATTTTGTCACTTATAAATTGAAGGTCAATCTTTTTTTCATTTGAATGGATGCAACTAGTTGTATTTATAATAATAATTTATTTATTTATTTATTTATTAACCATCAATAAGAGAAGAGTCAACATCACGTTTGACAAAGAATTCCAAACCAAACATCACCTAGTAAAAGACAACCCTAACAATTAGACTCAGCATTTACGTAACTTATAAATGATATGGAAGATTCTACAATGATTTTGTCAAGAATACACAATTCCCTTTTTCACAATCTTTAACAACTAATTTGACAAAATATAATACAAGTTTTATATCAATTAGAGAATGAGTCAATTTTTAAAATTTTGTTTACTATCTCATTGTGAGAATTATAGAAAAAAATTGTGTAAATATAATATTATTTTTTGCCAAGTTGAATATGAAAAATATAAAACAAAATAAAAAGTCTTCAATCACTTTGGTTGTAATTAAGGTAAAAATAAAGTTATAAAACAAGGATTGTTTTGAAAAGATGATTAAAAGTTAGTTTTTAACCATTTTTTTCGATTTTTTTGAAAAAATATGCTGCTCCCCACTCCGTCAAAAGATGAAGATAAAAGGATCAGGTGGAATCTGTCGGCCCAGTCGAAGAAGAACACCTGTCTCCCTGTAATAATTTTCTTATCTTCTTTTGTATTACAAAAGGGCAGTCCTCACCCTTGTTGAGGCAGAGTCATTCAGAGTCAGTTTTTATTTTTAATTTCTGTTGTAATATCTCTTCCAACCCCTCTGTGTAAAATAGTTTTACTTTCTCAATAAAAATTCTCTTTTATATTTATGATGTATGCCCTCAGTTAATGCCTTAGAACAATAGTTGTGGTTATTACAATTTTGGCAAAACCAGAAAGAGCAGTATCTTAATACTCCTGTAGACCAGTATACACGCCAATACGTCGCAGAGCGTTTAGCCGAGTGTGATCAGCGGATAGCAGATTTGCAGACGTTGATTCACGAACAGATCATTGCGTGGGCGGCCAGTAGGCCTCCACCACCTCAACAGTAAGGTAATGTGATCATATATGTTGTAATTTGTTTTCTTTATAATTATATTATGGGGGTGTTTGGGAAGAAAAAAAATAGCTTAATTTAGGCTAAAATTCACAAAAAGACAAAATAGGTTAAAATAGCTAATAATACAAAATATCACATCAAACCCATAATCATTTCACTTTTTTTTCTCACAAACATCACATCCAACCATAAAAAAATCCAATCATCTTCCCAAACACAAAAATTTTAACCTACTAAAATAGTCAAAAACTAAAATAGCCTACTAAAATAGCAACTTCCCAAACGAAGCCTATGTGTATGTTAATTCCTGGGTTTGTGCTATTGTAAGGATAATTAAATGTTAGGGTTAGTGGGACGTCACCCAAGTCGCGTAGGGATTAGGTCGTTTAGCAGAGATTGCGTTTGACCGTTTGATACCCGTAAGTCGTTGACAGGCGTGCTAGCCTCAACCTTTAGTGAGCACCTTTCATGGTATCAGAGCCAGGTTTTAATTATCACATAAAATGAATATAACTTAAACAAATTATACATATATGATCAATGTACAACCATGGCTGAACCACAAGATAATACTGTAGAAATACCAGGATCCGATTCAGTAACAACAGTTGGAAATACAATTTCCTCCTTAGCCGCAGCAGCTGAATTGGTAGCTTACCAGGATGTAAAGGAAGCCTTAGATAAATGGACTATCCCATCTGTAGATCCACAAACCATTTATAAGAAAGGACGCTTTCAATTTTTCAGTAAAACTATCATCAAGACATTTGAACATGCATCTTGCATCTAGAATAATGATGAAATAATCCGTTTAATTCACATAAATGACTTTATTTCGCTTTTAAAAACATATAAGTACATCCATATAGGATTAGTACAAATTGCATTTAAACCATTGACCCTTCTTGGTCAAAACACCAGTATCCAGTGCACCCTTAGAGATGGTAGATGTCTGAACTGGAAAGCTTTGCTTATGGGCGCTATTGAGACAAGTTCGTCTCATGGACCAGTATATTTCGATATTTATCCAAACCTTAGCATAGCCCTGTGTGATGCTAATCTTTCTGATGTTCTAGAACTAAGAGTTCTTACTCATGGATATGAGTATAAACCCGGAACCCCTCCTTTTTCAGTACATTCCAGAATTTATATTAAGGCTTTAACAACGTTAAATCCTTATGTTAGAAAGAAATCTGAAACAAGACAAACAGAATTAATTGAAACCAATCTTTACAGTAGTCAGGTAGCCGTACCAAAGTTAATCCCTTGGAAGGATATAACATTTCCCTAACGATGGCATATCCCAAATGATGTCCCTCCAAAACTGATTATCCAACATAATATTGATGATGTTATTCAGACACAAGGAGGAAATGTTTACCTTCAATTCCAAAAACCTTTGCTTACCCGAAGTAGTTCTTCTAATGCTAGTTTTCGGACAGCACCTAGAAGTTTTTCCAATAATAGTTTCCGATCTATGCCATCTTATAGAGTAGATCTTCTCGAATCCAGTAGACAGTCAGTTGACTCTCTTTTACAACAGATTCCTTCTAGACCTCCTAGTAGACCACCTAGTGATCCACAGGAAGATCCAATGAATTCCGAAATCCAAGGAATCAGACTATCCCAAAACAGGATTCCTCATGGTGTCTATACAACACCTCCACCAGATAGCCCAATGGCCAGTGATATGAATTTTGAAATTTAATGGATTTTACATCAGGAAGTGAAAATAGAAAAATATTAAACCAGGAATTTAACCAGGAAAAATATAAAGACTTTCGAGCTTGGTATTTTGCCAATCATACTCCTGATCAGTTAGTAGAATATAAAACTCAATATTACCAACACCTTGAGTTCCACCAGAAATTAATACCTTTCGTAGAATGGTACCAAACAGCTAGTCAACCTCAGCTAAATGCTATTGAAGACCAGTATAAAACCTGGACCACAACCGAAGGACAAGCAATCAATGCTATCCATCCGCCTCCTCAAGCACTAGAGCTAGCCCCCAATGGTGAGACTACTCGTCAACCCTTATTGGCTACAGCATACATAGATGCCCAATCAGGAAAATTTGCTAAAACCGATTACATTAAATTGGTAGATTTAGGTTTAACAGTTAAACAACATAATTATAGTAATTTAATCTGTCAAACCATGAGTAAACAATTAACCATAATTGAAGAAGCTATTTCCACTTTCAAGGATCGAAGTTTAGCTTTACCAGTAACAGGATCTTCTACCTTACACCCTGTATCAATCAAACCACCTTTAGAGGTTACTAACTTTAAGTTAAAAGCCTCTAATACAGAATTCATGGACACCCTTTTACAGAAAATGCAGACATTGAATGTCCGCCCTCCAAAACCCATTCCGCCACCACCTGGACAATCTAGTGGTTCCGTCCAGATGCTTAGAGCTGAACCTACACCTGAAGATAACTTATCACCAGACCAAATTTATGAAATTCAAATGAATTTCCAAGAACCCTCATCCGTTAATAAACTACATTCGTATAGTTCCTCAAGGCCTGCTATGTTACCACCCAGTAGGAACTATTACGCTAGACCAACTCCTCCTGATGTTCTCTATGAAGAGACTTACATCAATGACCAGGGAAGCTATCATGGCAAGACTATTTATGAATGGAATATAGATGGTGAATCCGAATACGGCATTTATAAGAAATTACATCAGATGCTGATGTATGCAACCGTTTGTCGCCAGTATAGTAACCAGGACCAAGCCATTGCTAAATTCATTATTAATGGTTTTACCGGACAACTTAAGGGATGGTGGGATAATATCCTCACTCTAACCCAACAGTTAGAAATTGTTATTTCCGTTAAAGTTGAAGTTGATCCAACTACCCATCAGCCTGTCCAACAGCAGGATGCGGTCTACACTCTTATCCAGACCATCATCCTCCATTTTGTTGGCACCAGTACTAGTTCTCAGGATCGCGGCCGAGAACTACTCCAGAACCTTCGTTGTCCTTCTCTTACCCATTTCCGTTGGTATAAAGATGTTTTCCTCATCAAGGTTATGCAACGCCCTGATGGTAACAGTACCCATTGGAAAGCCAAGTTCCTTGATGGCCTTCCTACCCTCTTTGCCGAACGCGTTAGGAAAAAACTTCGGGACCGCCATGACCGGATGTCTATTCCTTACGAACAGTATACTTATGGACAACTTTGTTCCATAATTACCGATGAAGGTCTTTCTCTGTGTAATGACCTTAAACTACATCACCAAATGAAACAACAGAATCTTACCGGTAGAAAAGAATTAGGCGAATTCTGTGAACAATTTGCCTATGAACCCGTCATAAAATATCCAGGAAAAACTCGTAAGATTTCCCATAAGAAATCCTCAAAACCTTTCAGAAAAAAGTCACACAAGACTAGCCATCCGCAAAGTACTAAGAAGTTTTATCCTAAAAAATCAACCAGTAAAAATAAAGGTAAAAATAAATCAGAAGTAAAGTGCTATAAATGTGGCCAAACAGGACACTATGCAAACCGTTGTAAATCAAAAGCTAAATTCAAGGTTAATGAATTAAATCTTGATATAGGCATTAAAGAACAGATAATTCAAGCCCTTGAAGCTGAAGAAAATTCAACTGACTTAGAAACCCCTTCTGAAGATGAAATTAATCAGTTATATTCTACTTCAACTAGTGAAGATAAACCAGAAGAATCTTGCCCTTGTAATAACCAGGAACACATATCAGAAATTAACTATTGGAAATCAATTGTTGAAATGAATGGTTTACACTTAGGTGAACCCAGCAGTATTAATATGTTAACCGATACACAAAAGGATATGCTTGCTATTGCAGACCAGATCCAAGATCCAGAAATAAAAGTGAAATATTTAAAAATGTGTTATGAACATCAACAGACAATCCAAGAAACTCCTCCTATACCCGATTACTCTTACAATCTCCAAAATGTAATTAATAGGATCCACACCAAATTTGTGATAGAACACCCAACTACACTTCAGGATTTAAAGATGGAAATTAATGTTCTAAAAATAGAAGTAAAACACTTGCAGACTGCAAGTGAAGCTGCCACTAAAGATATTAAATATCTTCACAACCAGTTAAGACAACAAACAGGAAAAGTCGCTGATAAAGCCACTGAAAAAACTGAAAAAAATGAACAAAAATCTGAACCTGAACCTCCTACTCCGTACTTATTACTTGTTAATCAAGTAACTTTTCAGAAATGGTACATTAAAATTTCATTTTTAATAAAACCCGATTTTATGATTAAAGATGCTATTGCTTTAGTCGATAGTGGAGCAGATATGAACTGTATCCAAGAAGGTATAGTTCCTACCAGGTATTTTGAAAAGACTACTCAGAGTCTAACCAGTGCAAGTGGCAATTCCTTACAGATCAGGTATAAAATTCCAGAAGCTTATATTTGTAATCAAGATTTATGTCTACCTACATCCTTTGTATTAGTCAAAAATCTTGCTCAGAATATAATTTTAGGCACACCTTTTTTATGTCTTTTAATGCCTATCCAGAAAATTGATCAAATAGGTATTTATTCTCAAATACAGGGAAAATCAGTAATTTTTGAATTCATAACAGAGCCTTATACGAAAGAATTAGATCAGATTCGTGATTTGATTACTTTTAAAGAAAACCAGATCAATTTTCTTCAAAAGGAAGTTCAATTTTTAACAACAGAGCAACGATTGCAACAACCCTCTTTACAACACAAAATTAAATTAATCAAAAAAGAATTTCAAACAGAAGTTTGTAATGATGTTTCAAATGCTTTTTGGGAACGCAAAAAACATACAGTCACATTGCCATATGAACCAGACTTTGATGAAAAATATATTCCCACTAGAGCTTGTCCTAGCTAGATGAAAAAGGAATATATGGAATTATGCAAAACAGAAATAAATAATCTTCTTATTAAAAAATTAATCCGACCTAGTCACTCCCCATGGAGTTGTACCGCTTTTTATGTAAACAAAAATGCTGAAATTGAACGAGGAGTTCCACGCCTTGTAATAAACTATAAACCGTTAAATGATAAATTAAAATGGATTCGCTATCCCATTCCGAATAAAAAAGATCTTTTGGATCGCCTCCAGGATGCAATTATTTTTTCTAAATTTGATCTTAAATCAGGATATTGGCAAGTCCAAATTGCCGAACAGGATCGCTATAAAACAGCTTTTACAGTACCCTTTGGGCATTACGAATGGAATGTCATGCCATTTAGTTTAAAAAATGCTCCATCAGAATTCCAACATATCATGAATGATATTTTTAATCCGTATACAGAGTTTACTTTATCTTATATTGATGATGTCTTAATTTTTTCCTCATCAATTAACCAGCATATTAAACATCTTAACATTTTTAAGAATGTTATTATCAGAAATGGTTTAGTTATTTCTGCCCCAAAAATGCAGTTATTCCAAACCACCATCAGATACTTAGGTCATAATATTTCTAATGGTAGTATTATACCTATTAACCGAAGTATGGAATTTGCTTCTAAATTTTCCGACGAAATTAAAGATAAAACTCAGTTACAAAGATTGTTAGGCAGTCTTAACTATGTTAGAGACTATTATCATAATTTATCTGCCGATGCTAACATTCTGTATACCAGGTTAAAGAAAAATCCGCCACCTTGGTCACCTGAACATACTTTAGCTGTTCGCCGAATTAAAGCTAAAGTTCAACAGTTACCTTGCCTATAGTTACCTAATCCTAATTAGAAGAAGATTGTTGAGACTGATGCTTCTAATGAAGGATTTGGAGGAATTGTAAAACAACTTAATCCCAATACCCAGAAAGAGGAATTATTGCGATTCCATTCTGGACATTGGAATCAAGCCGCTTTAAATTATCCGACCATTAAACAGGAATGCTTAGCCATTGTTAAATGTGTTATTAAATTTCAGTATGATTTATTAAACCAGCATTTTCTTATCAGAGTTGACTGCTTTGCTGCTAAACAGATTTTTAAACAGGATGTAAAAAATCTTGCATCCAAACAGATATTTTTGACTTGGCAGAGTTATTTATCCAATTTTGATTTTGATATTGAATATATTAAAGGTGAAACTAACTCTTTGCCTGATTTCTTAACCCGTGAATATTTGCAGAAATCTGTAAATGACCAGTAGAGGCCATCGTGGACGTGGACATGGACGTGGTCGTGGCCGGGGTAACACCCCTCGCTATGATCAAACCGAATATCCACCCCTCTCTCGAGGAGGTCAAACCAGTAATCCCTCGTCTAAGGATATTCTCCTTAAGACCGAAGACCCGTACACACCCAACAGTATTACCGAGGAAACTGTCCTCTGGATTGAACCAGCAGATGAACAATGGATGTCTGATCCATGGGAGATTAAACGCAGGTATCTTACCACTCAGCAATCTCCTCCGCATTTTGACCAGTATCGCTACATCTATGAACAGATGTTAACCGAAACCGGGGCCGCTGAGATCAAGCATACTTTGCATGATGTCAACAAAGCCGCTAGTCCCATCCAGTACAGTAAAATTGTTATCCGTAATATTATGCCCATTTCCACTTGGGGCATTCATTCGCATACCACCCGTGATCTTGATCTCCGGAATAAACAGACCAAATATACTTACTAGGATTATATTGATGCTTTTACCCAGGTTTTTTATTACCAGAATCCTATCAAGAATTATTCTTGGTTTATCCGCATTGCTTCCGAAATCCTTAAAAACGATGTACCTAATTGGTTCCTCGTTTGGTGGGATAAATTTGGACTTTCCCTTGAAATTTTACCTGAATCAGTGCGAACAGCATTTAATGAATGGCATGTGGCTTATTCCTGTGCTTATTCATTTTTAAATAAAAACAGAGAACTTTCCATCAGTAAGTCTGTAGTCCATTTTTCTATCCGTTTTGGAATACCTTGGATATGGAAATGGGATTTCGCTTGTGACTACCAGAACAAAGTCCCCCGACTTAAAAGAATCTTTTTTGTTAAATGGTGGGATAAAATGGATATAAAAGAACTCCTTCCGAAAATTCACCACCATACCCAAGCTTGTTGGGAATCTGTTAAACAGCCAACCTTACCAGCACCCTCTCTGGCTAGTAACCCGTTTGTACAAATTCAAAAGGAATTAAAACAGAAATATCCCCATCTTTCCGATAATGAATTAATTGTCAAAAGTATGGATTATCTGAAAGACCAGTTCCTCCAATCCGTCAGCCAGGATGATGATGCATCCATGAGGTCAGGTACAAGTCAGACTCCATCCGAACAAGACAGCGATCCAGCCGAACACGTGTTGGCAGGAGAATCGCAATTACCCGAAGACACTGAGCCCAACCTTGGAGATTTTTGGGACTCCTTTACAGCTGTCATTGCAGAAAAAGTAGCCAAAGACAAAAACAGTAGAGGCAAAGGACCCGAGCACTAGGTGTCGGCAGAACAGACAAAAACAGTAGAGGCAAAGGACCCAAGCACTAGGTGTCGGCAGAACAGGACAAAGGACTTTTGCAAAAGAAGATGCTCGCCAACAGTAAAAAGGAGATGCTGCTCCCCACTCCGTCAAAAGATGAAGATAAGAGGATAAGGTGGAATCTGTTGGCCCAGTCGAAGAAGAACACCTGTCTCCCTGTAATAATTTTCTTATCTTCTTTTGTATTATAAAAGGGCAGTTCTCACCCTTGTTGAGGCAGAGTCATTCAGAGTCAGTTTTTATTTTTAATTTCGGTTGTAATATCTCTTTCAACCCATCTGTGTAAAATAGTTTTACTTCCTCAATAAAAATTATCTTTTATATTTATGGTGTATGCCCTCGGTTAATGCCTTAGAACAATATTTGTGGTTATTACAATTTTGGCAAAACCAGAAAGAGCAGTATTTTAATACTCCTGTAGACCAGTATACACGCCAATACGTCGCAGAGCGTTTAGCCGAGTGTGATCAGCGGATAGCAGATTTGCAGACGTTGATTCACGAACAGATCATCGCGTGGGCGGCCAGTAGGCCTCCACCACCTCAACAGTAAGGTAATGAGATCATATATGTTGTAATTTGTTTTCTTTATAATTATATTATGTGTATGTTAATTCCTGGGTTTGTGCTATTGTAAGGATAATTAAATGTTAGGGTTAGTGGGACGTCTCCCAAGTCGCGTAGGGATTAGGTCGTTTAGCAGAGATTGCGTTTGACCGTTTGATACCCGTAAGTCGTTGACAGACGCACTGATTCGGGTAAAATTTCAAGGGAAAGTCCAAATTTATCCCACCAAACGAGGAACCAATTAGGTACATCATTTTTAAGGATTTCGGAAGCAATGCGGATAAACCAAGAATGATTCTTGATCGGATTCTGGTAATAAAAAACCTGGGTAAAAGCATCAATATAATCCCAGTAAGTATATTTGGTCTGTTTATTCCGGAGATCAAGATCACGGGTGGTATGCGGATGAATGCCCCAAGTGGAAATGGGCATAATATTACGGATAACAATCTTACTGTACTGGATGGGACTAGCGGCTTTGTTGACATCATGCAAAGTATGCTTGATCTCAGCGGCCCCGGTTTCGGTTAACATCTGTTCATAGATGTAGCGATACTGGTCAAAATGCGGAGGAGATTGCTGAGTGGTAAGATACCTGCGTTTAATCTCCCATGGATCAGACATCCATTGTTCATCTGCTGGTTCAATCCAGAGGACAGTTTCCTCGGTAATACTGTTGGGTGTGTACGGGTCTTCGGTCTTAAGGAGAATATCCTTAGACGAGGGATTACTAGTTTGACCTCCTCGAGAGAGGGGTGGATATTCGGTTTGATCATAGCGAGGGGTGTTACCCCGGCCACGACCACGCCCACGATGGCCTCTATTGGTCATTTACAGATTTCTGCAAATATTCACGGGTTAAGAAATCAGGCAAAGAGTTAGTTTCACCTTTGATATATTCAATATCAAAATCAAAATTGGATAAATAACTCTGCCAAGTCAAAAATATCTGTTTGGATGCAAGATTTTTTACATCCTGTTTAAAAATCTGTTTAGCAACAGAACAGTCAACTCTGATAAGAAAATGCTGGTTTAATAAATCATTCTGAAATTTAATAACACATTTAACAATGGCTAAGCATTCCTGTTTAATGGTCGGATAAATTAAAGCGGCTTGATTCCAATGTCCAGAATGGAATCACAATAATTCCTCTTTCTGGATCTTGGGATTAAGCTGTTTTAAAATTCCTCCAAATCCTTCATTAGAAGCATCAGTCTCAACAATCTTCTTCCAATTAGGATTAGGTAACTGTAGGCAAGGTAACTGTTGAACTTTAGCTTTAATTCGGCGAACAGCTAAAGTATGTTCAGGTGACCAAGGTGGAGGATTTTTCCTTAACCTGGTATAGAGAATGTTAGCATTGGCAGATAAATTATGATAATAGTTTCTAACATAGTTAAGACTGCCTAAAAATCTTTGTAACTGAGTTTTATCTTTAATTTCGTCGGGAAATTTAGAAGCAAATTCCATACTTCGGTTAATAGGTATAATACTACCATTAGAAATATTATGACCTAAGTATCTGATGGTGGTTTGGAATAACTGCATTTTTGGGGCAGAAATAACTAAACCATTTCTGATAATAACATTCTTAAAAATGTTAAGATGTTTAATATGCTGGTCAATTGATGAGGAAAAAATTAAGACATCATCAATATAAGATAAAGTAAACTCTGTATACGGATTAAAAATATCATTCATGATATGTTGGAATTCTGATGGAGCATTTTTTAAACCAAACGGCATGACATTCCATTCGTAATGCTCAAAGGGTACTGTAAAAGCTGTTTTATAGCGATCCTGTTCGGCAATTTGGACTTGCCAATATCCTGATTTAAGATCAAATTTAGAAAAAATAATTGCATCCTGGAGGCGATCCAAAAGATCTTTTTTATTCGGAATAGGATAACCTTCGCTGGGCAAGAGATATGTCCTACCTTTGAAGATAGTGGGAATATATTTTTCATCAAAGTCTGGTTCATATGGCAATGTGACTGTATGTTTTTTGCGTTCCCAAAAAGCATTTGGAACATCATTACAAACTTCTGTTTGAAATTCTTTTTTGATTAATTTAATTTTCTGTTGTAAAGAGGGTTGTTGCAATCGTTGCTCTGTTGTTAAAAATTGAACTTCCTTTTGAAGAAAATTGATCTGGTTTTCTTTAAAAGTATCCAAATCACGAATCTGATCTAATTCTTTCGTATAAGGCTCTGTTATGAATTCAAAAATTACTGATTTTCCCTGTATTTGAGAATAAATACCTGTTTGATCAATTTTCTGGATAGGCATTAAAAGACATAAAAAAGGTGTGCCTAAAATTATATTCTGAGCAAGATTTTTGACTAATACAAAGGATGTAGGTAGACATAAATCTTGATTACAAATATAAGCTTCTGGAATTTTATACCTGATCTGTAAGGAATTGCCACTTGCACTGGTTAGACTCTGAGTAGTCTTTTCAAAATACCTGGTAGGAACTATACCTTCTTGGATACAGTTCATATCTGCTCCACTATCGACTAAAGCAATAGCATCTTTAATCATAAAATCGGGTTTTATTAAAAATGAAATTTTAATGTACCATTTCTGAAAAGTTACTTGATTAACAAGTAATAAGTACGGAGTAGGAGGTTCAGGTTCAGATTTTTGTTCAATTTTTTCAGTTTTTTCAGTGGCTTTATCAGCGACTTTTCCTGTTTGTTGTCTTAACTGGTTGTGAAGATATTTAATATCTTTAGTAGCAGCTTCACTTGCAGTCTGCAAGTGTTTTACTTCTGTTTTTAGAACATTAATTTCCATCTTTAAATCCTGAAGTGTAGTTGGGTGTTCTATCACAGATTTGGTGTGGATTCTGTTAATTACATTTTGGAGATTGTAAGAGTAATCGGGTATAGGAGGAGTTTCTTGGATTGTCTGTTGATGTTCATAACACATTTTTAAATATTTCATTTTTATTTCTGGATCTTGGATCTGGTCTGTAATAGCAAGCATATCCTTTTGTGTATCAGTTAACATATTAATACTGCTGGGTTCACCTAAGTGTAAACCATTCATTTCAACAATTGATTTCCAATAGTTAATTTCTGATATGTGTTCCTGGTTATTACAAGGGCAAGATTCTTCTGGTTCATCTTCACTAGTTGAAGTAGAATATAACTGATTAATTTCATCTTCAGAAGGGGTTTCTGAGTCAGTTGAATTTTCTTCAGCATCAAGGGCTTGAATTATCTGTTCTTTAATGCCTATATCAAGATTTAATTCATTAACCTTGAATTTAGCTTTTGATTTACAACGGTTTGCATAGTGTCCTGTTTGGCCACATTTATAGCACTTTACTTTTGATTTATTTTTACCTTTATTTTTACTGGTTGATTTTTTAGGATAAAACTTCTTAGTACTTTGCGGATGGCTAGTCTTGTGTGACTTTTTTCTGAAAGGTTTTGAGGATTTCTTATGGGAAATCTTACGAGTTTTTCCTGGATATTTTATGATGGGTTCATAGGCAAATTGTTCACAGAATTCGCCTAATTCTTTTCTATCAGTAAGATTCTGTTGTTTCATTTGGTGATGTAGTTTAAGGTCATTACACAGAGAAAGACCTTCATCGGTAATTATGGAACAAAGTTGTCCATAAGTATACTGTTCGTAAGGAATAGACATCCGGTCATGGCGGTCCCGAAGTTTTTTCCTAACGCGTTCGGCAAAGAGGGTAGGAAGGCCATCAAGGAACTTGGCTTTCCAATGGGTACTGTTACCATCAGGGCGTTGCATAACCTTGATGAGGAAAACATCTTTATACCAACGGAAATGGGTAAGAGAAGGACAACGAAGGTTCTGGAGTAGTTCTCAGCCGCGATGCTGAGAACTAGTACTGGTGCCAACAAAATGGAGGATGATGGTCTGGATAAGAGTGTAGACCGCATCCTGCTGTTGGACAGGCTGATGGGTAGTTGGATCAAATTCAACTTTAACGGAATTAAGAATTTCTAACTGTTGGGTTAGAGTGAGGATATTATCCCACCATCCTTTGAGTTGTCCGGTAAAGCCATTAATAATGAATTTAGCAATGACTTGGTCCTGATTACTATACTGGCGACAAACGGTTGCATATATCAGCATCTGATGTAATTTCTTATAAATGTCGTATTCGGATTCACCATCTATATTCCATTCATAAATAGTCTTGCCATGATAGCTTCCCTGGTCATTGATGTAAGTCTCTTCATAGAGAACATCAGGAGGAGTTGGTCTAGCGTAATAGTTCCTACTAGGTGGTAACATAGCAGGCCTTGAGGAACTATACGAATGTAGTTTATTAACGGATGAGGTTTCTTGGAAATTCATTTGAATTTCATAAATTTGGTCTGGTGATAAGTTATCTTCAGGTGTAGGTTCAGCTCTAAGCATCTGGACGGAACCACTAGATTGTCCAGGTGGTGGCGGAATGGGTTCTGGAGGGCGGACATTCAATGTCTGCATTTTCTGTAAAAGGGTGTCCATGAATTCTGTATTAGAGGCTTTTAACTTAAAGTTAGTAACCTCTAAAGGTGGTTTGATTGATACGGGGTGTAAGGTAGAAGATCCTGTTACTGGTAAAGCTAAACTTCGATCCTTGAAAGTGGAAATAGCTTCTTTAATTCTGGTTAATTGTTTACTCATGGTTTGACAGATTAAATTAGTATAATTATGTTGTTTAACTGTTAAACCTAAATCTACCAATTTAATGTAATCGGTTTTAGCAAATTTTCCTGATTGGGCATCTATATATGCTGTAGCCAATAAGGGTTGACGGGTAGTCTCACCATTGGGGGCTAGCTCTAGTGCTTGAGGAGGCGGATGGATAGCATTGATTGCTTGTCCTTCGGTTGTGGTCCAGGTTTTATACTGGTCTTCAATAGCATTTAGCTGAGGTTGACTAGCTGTTTGGTACTATTCTACGAAAGGTATTAATTTCTGGTGGAACTCAAGGTGTTGGTAATATTGAGTTTTATATTCTACTAACTGATCAGGAGTATGATTGGCAAAATACCAAGCTCGAAAGTCTTTATATTTTTCCTGGTTAAATTCCTAGTTTAATATTTTTCTATTTTCACTTCCTGGTGTAAAATCCCTTAAATTTCAAAATTCATATCACTGGCCGTTAGGCTATCTGGTGGAGGTGTTGTATAGACACCATGAGGAATCCTGTTTTGGGATAGTCTGATTCCTTGGATTTCAGAATTCATTGGATCTTCCTGTGGATCACTAGGTGGTCTACTAGGAGGTCTAGAAGGAATCTGTTGTAAAAGAGAGTCAACTGACTGTCTACTGGATTCGGGAAGATCTACTCCATAAGATGGCATAGATCGGAAACTATTATTGGAAAAACTTCTAGGTGCTGTCCGAAAACTAGCATTAGAAGAACTACTTCGGGTAAGCAAAGGTTTTTGGAATTGAAGGTAAATATTTCCTCCTTGTGTCTGAATAACATCATCAATATTATGTTGGATAATCGGTTTTGGAGGGACAGCATTTGGGATATGCCATCGTTCGGGAAATGTTATATCCTTCCAAGGGATTAACTTCGGTACGGCTACCTGACTACTGTAAAGATTGGTTTCAATTAATACTATTTGTCCTGTTTCAGATTTCTTTCTAACATAAGGATTTAACGTTGTTAAAGCCTTAATATAAATTCTGGAATGTACTGAAAAAGGAGGGGTTTCGGGTTTATACTCATATCCATGAGTAAGAACTCTTAGTTCTAAGACATCAGAAAGATTAGTATCACACAGGGCTATGCTAAGGTTTGGATAAATATCGAAATATACTGGTCCATGAGACAGACTTGTCTCAATAGCGCCCATAAGCGAAGCTTTCCAGTTCAGACATCTACCATCTCTAATGGTGCACTGGATACTGGTGTTTTGACCAAGAAGGGTCAATGGTTTAAATGCAATTTGTACTAATCCTATATGGATGTACTTATATGTTTTTAAAAACGGAATAAAGTTATTTATGTGAATTAGATGGATTATTTTATCATTATTCTGGATGCAAGATGCAGGTTCAAATGTCTTGATGATAGTTTTACTGAAAAATTGAAAGCGTCCTTTCTTATAAATGGTTTGTGGATCTACAGATGGGATAGTCCATTTATCTAAGGCTTCCTTTACATCCTTGGCTGGGGCTAGTTGTTGACCCCGTATTCTGTTTCTTGTTCACTGGGTTATGCTTGCCTTTCTTGAATTTGAAACCCTGCCTTTTACCACGCCATTCAGATGCTAGTGTCTCAGTTTTCAGTGCCTCGATGTTCGATTCAGCCATCTAGGCTCGGTCAAGAACATTTACATAGTTCGGTAGCTTCAAAACATTAATTCGGTCGAGTATTGCAACATTAAGGCCGCCTTCAAACTTCCTGGCCTTCTTATAGTCAGTGTCCACCATGTGTGGTGCATAACGGGCAAGTTCAGTAAATTTTGTCTCATATTCAGCAACAGACATTATGCCCTGTCTCAGCTGTTCAAATTCAGTTACTTTTCTATCCCTGACACACTGAGGGAAATACTTTTCGAAGAAGGCTCCTTTGAATTGAGCCCAAGTCATAACAGTGTTGGTGTCGCGGACTAACATCCACCACCTTCTGGCTTCTTCTTGTAGTGTAAAGGTGGCTAACAGTACTTTATGTTCTTCAGAGCATGGAAAGACCTCAAACAATTTTTCGGTCTCAAGCACCCAAGCTTCAGCCTTTAACGGTTCAAGGCCTCCCTGAAAAGATGGCGGTTTCATTTTGCTGAACTTCCAGGTGAGAGCAATTATGTCATCATTAACAGGTGGTTCTGGCTATACTGGAGGGCGTGGGGGCTGTTGGTTCTGTTGTTGCCCTAACCTTTCAGTTATTAGTTCCATCATTCTCTCCAGTCTTGCCATTCTTGCCTCAGAGGATGAGGTTTCAGATTCATTTGCAGTTCTCGCATTATCCATTTCACTATAGGCAGTTATAACAGTTATCAACATAGGCAGTCATTTATTTAAACAGATTAACACATTAGCATATATTCAATCATGTCATAGCCACACACTTATCATGCTCATGTGATGCCCTATTTACTTTTCTAGGACACCCTATAGCTCATTTGGACACGTGTGTGCGGTATAACTCGTGGTAAGTATCGCTCTGATACCACTCTGTCACGACCCAAACCCGCCCCTATGGGTTTAGCACCGTAACCGGCCAGTAATCCGAGATTACCGAAGGCCTGCTTAACAGTAATACAGTAAAACAGAGTACAGGGCCTGACCACCCTGTAACTGATCAAACAGGTCATCAATACGCGGTAATGGGTATTTATTCTTTACAGTTACCTTATTCAGTTCA
>NW_021025266.1:670655-717730 GCF_004153795.1 Camellia sinensis
CTCGTGTAGTGTTGAGTGATGACTACACTTACGAGGAACGGCCTATTCAGATTGTAAATAGACGGATCAAGAAGTTGAGAAACAAAGAGATCCCGTTAGTGAAAGTTGACTGGAAAAACCATGGTGGCATGTATGCCACTTGGGAAAGGGAAGATGACATAGCCAAGAGATATCGCACCTCAAGCTCAAAACCAAGTTTTAAACCATAAATTTCGATCCTCTTGGGCCAATTTTCCAGAAAACACATCAAAACTCATACTTTAACATGATTCAAAGCTCAATTTGTAAAATCAAAGCCCAAGGGTGTTTCAAATAAATCCAATTCAAACCAATTTCCATGAATATGAAGAACATGCAAACATACATGAATTTAAATCATTTCAAAGCTTCAATTTGATGCTCTAAGGAGCCAATTGTTCCAAAAACAAGATGAAAACATGGACTAAACAAAACCATGAGCATGCATGAGACAATTCTCCATGGAATCAACTCAAAATTCAACAATATAGGCATGCATGCAAAGATTACGCTTTAATTCAACACTATTGAACCAATTCATGCCTTAAATCACTAAAGACCCAAGAATTATGCAAGAATAAGTTCAAATACACAATAAAGAAGGTCAATGATCTACCTTAGGTCTTGTGGTCCAAGAAGAGAGCTCAAATATGCAATCTCTTCTACAATTTCTTCAATTTTCAAATAAAACACAATCTAGAACTCAATTTCTCTCCCTCTTCTCTTGGTCGGAAAAACAATGAAAATGAGCTGATGAAGAGTTTCCTAAGCATATAGTAAGTCTCAAACATGGCTCATGTAGTGGGCCACCAAGTGTGGCAAAATAGTAAATAAGTGTAACAATGCAATTTAACTCGTTTTAATCTAATTTAATCATACCTAATCAGTTTCCGGGTAATTACACCATAAAATCACATAAATCACGATGATCATAAAACACTAATCGATTTTCGGTTCGACCGCCGATAAGGCCTTCAATTAGCAGTTTAAACACAAAGACTAAACAGATAATTAAACAGTCAACAGATAGGCATACAATTAAACAGATATACTTAGTCAATTCAATTCCATATTTCAGTCAGTCAGTTCAGTATTTCAATCAGTTTAATTACCAATCATAATCAGCCTCAGTTTAGCAGTAATCAGTAGTCAATCGGTAAACATTGGTGAGGGTTATTACACCCATCGACCGCCGACGCAGTTTAGAGAACAATCTGCTTGTAGCATGGTACACATCCTCTATGCGTACAAAGATAGTACAAGCTACCCGACGCCCAGAAGAGGCACAAGGGTATAACCCATTGTTCTTATCTCAGAAGGCGAGGCTTTGCTCTTTTGACTGGCTTGATTGTGTTAATGCCCCTCAGTTTCCTCCTTTTTTCGAAATGGAAGCTTCGATACCTCCTCCTCCACAAAATCCCCGCTGAATAGAGAGACTAATGCTTACCATCTCTGCGGACAAGGTTTTTCCCCCTATAAGCCTCTACCTCCCCCTACTCTAGCTCAGCGAAAGCAAGCCCAACTTCTACATGCGGCCTTTTCTCACTTGCCTTTCAATGTTCTTGAAGACGATGCTCCTCTCAAGAACTTTCAATAGGCTTGTGATGTTATGACTCGGGGTCATGTCCTCAACCCCATCGCCCAAGCAGAACTCCAAATGTTTTTGGACCAACTCTCGTTGCTTCTTCATTGGCACCGTACTTCTGTGGCCACCACCCAATATTTGAACCAACTTTCATCCCTTCGAGTTCATACCCAGTACGAAGCAGAGAACCTCATCGAATAATATGATGACTTCAAGAATAAAGACTCTGCGTACTGGGGTGACTTGGATATGGATGAGCTGGAACAAGGGTTAAAAGAAACAACGTTTGAAATAAAGGCTGAAGAACTCTTTTATCAAGTAAGAGCACATCGACTTCAACAACCAAGCCTGGAGAAAATAAAAGATAGAATAAAAAAGGAACAAAAATTTATTGACTATAGCTGGACCAAATTCCATGATCTTGTTATTTATTCTATTCCTTACTTTCATGAACTTGAATTTGTACCCAAAGAGGGCCTTTTGATGTAATTGCTTTTGCTTCAATACAGCTAAGACGTTTCTCTTTGTTTTGCATGGTTTGACTTTTATCTCCGTTTGTCTTTACAAGCAAATTTAGGGCTTCGAACTCAACGATCTCATCCTTCGAATTTAGATTCAATCATCTCAAATGAAACACTGAAAAACCAACATGAACTTTTCCAATTCATGGAATACAGTTAACAACTTTTGCTGGTTTCCATTTAGAATCAGTGCTTCGAATTTAGCAATCTTGCCCCTTAAAGCTTGTTTTAATCATATCCAACATATGGTCATATGGTTAGTATGATCAATCAGTTTTAAATTGACCATTTTTGCTTCGAACAACAGTCCATACTTTCAAAAATTTGGAAGCCCCTCTCAAGGGCTGCACTATTTTAATCTGAAAAAATAATCTCTTTTGTATATTATCAAACCAACTATTGGTTTTAATACTTCGAACAACAATTTTCATCCTTAAGGGATCTCAAGTTTTGTTTCGAAGGATTTATTCTCACTAAGAAACCCTAAAACAGGTTTTCAATCCTGTTGAGGTAAACAAATACTTGAGCATTCTTGCATCCTTAGGTGTAGAATGTGCTTCGAAGTAAGCTTTCGACATTCGAAGCCATTTGTCATTTCATTTTGGCACCAAAAATTGGCTTTGAAGCCAAATATTTTATTTCGAAACTGACACTAGTATTTGAGATGTGTTTCCTTCCATGCTTATCAATATAGAAGGAAACTTTTCGCATCCATAATTTTAGTACTTCTTTGTGAATTCCATCCGTGCAACACGACTAGGTAGATTTTTCAGACACAAAGTTTTAAAACCCTTTTATTTCGTGCTTTGAATTTACCTATTTACCTATCACATAAACCCTTCATCTCTACTGACCTTCATTTTCCTCCTACTCTCTCTCGAGTTTGTCTTTTTAGAAAACTCTTTTATCAATGGCTTCTTCTTCTCCGAAAATACCAGTTGTGGAGCTTGCGAGTCCGTTTATGACCTTGAAAAGGATTATTGCCGAAGAGTGTGAGAAGTATAAGGCCGATGAGAAAAGCGCCATTGACGGGTGCATCTTCATTTCTCGTCGTCATGAGCAGCAAGAGTATGTGCTTGGGCCCATCTTCAAAGAGATTCCTACTGAGCTTCCAGCTCTATATCCTCGTCTAGAAGACCATTGTCTCGTTTACGAAGGTGGTCTTGACTGGGGAAACTGGAGGATGAACCACCCCCATCGCTGATGGCCCACGGTGAGACCAGAGTGGCAAGAATGGTATGATCGGGTTGTCCCTGATAGGACTCTGGACCTTCAAGAGCTCTGCCTTTTCGACGCCCTCCAATTATCCAGGTTCACTATCTTAGACGACCCTTTCTTAATACCTGCTGCCCTTTACTTTTGGAATTCTGCCTTTAATTTCTTTCAATTCAGATGTGAGATGATGGCCCCTACTGTTCTTGATATTTGTCATCTATTAGGATTGTCCCCCACTGGAACCCCCATTGGACCAGATTATCCTGACCTGCCAACCCTTTTTTCCCTTCCCTCTCTTAACTCATCCTATAATGACTTTGTCAAGACTAAGAATAAAAGGAAAGGCCCTATGACTGATAGGGAATTCTTTTCTTTCATATTATATTGGTTTTGCAAATTCCTTTTCTACACCTCCTCTCAAAAAATCATGCATGAATTCGCCCCTCTTGCCAAAGCCCTTGTTTTACAAAAAAAATGTGGCTTTAGCTCCATACGTTCTAGGTCACGTATATAGAGCATGTTCTCTTTTTTTAGAGAAACCTTTGGATGCCAATCAAGGAGGTCCATTTTGGATACTTTAGCTTTGGCTTTTTGCATATTTTACTGAACTACAATCCAAATGCCTTACGTTTTTGGAGCCAAATCCTACTACTCATGACATGAGGCTAGCCAGCGTTTCACTCTATCCTTCTACTTTTAATTTTTACTTCTCTTTCTTCCACCAACTCCCAGCTTCTTTTTCTTCCCATAACTTTCGTCCCTTCGAACCTGCTACCATTGGCCCATCTTGGTTGAAAACCTTTCTAAGTGATAGGTTCTACTCTTCACCCCATCATAAGAACATATGGGCCTCTATTCTGATCCCTAGAGAGTTACTCATTGGGACTATGAACCCCAGAGCTTACAAGTGCATTGCTGAGCCCTATTGTCCTGCTCAATTTGCTAGGCAATTTGGCCTCTCACAAGGGGTCCCAATACCTCTCTGCAGCCAGACCAATTTAAGCCTTACCAGCAGGGACTTAAAGGTTCGAAGATCCAGACTAGAAGAAGCAACTTCTAAATTTATCTAGGACTTGATTGAGTTTGAGTATCTCCCTTTCATTCCTTAAAGTAACCTACTGAAAAGGTGCCAAAACTGGTGGGTGACCAATATGGAGGTATACTTGGTCATTCCTTCCCAAGAACTATTAATGGTATTGGATATACCTCAACCCAAATCGAAAGAGGCTGAAATTGTTACTTCTTCCACTACTCCTGCTACTACAGTTATTGCACCTGTCATTACAAAGCCTATTCCCTGGAGTTGTTACCTCTTTCACTGCTCCTGCTACTGCAGTTCTTGCGCCTGTCACCACAAAGTATATTCCAGCTGCCTCAACTCCTACTAGAGTTACTCGAGTTGCCTTGAAGAAAGGTATGTACCCTTGTTTTTTGTCTCTTCTTCTTCTTTATAATGCTTTTAGCCTTACCTCTAGTTCTTCTTTTGGTGAAAGTAGTGCGGGTGACTCACATGGAGATTCTCCCCAAAAGGTCCAAGCTTTAAATCTTTTCAAGAGCAAACAACAACAAAATAAAAGGAAGCTTTTACTTGATCCTGAAGAAAAAGTACCTAGGGTTCAGGCCGCAGAAGAATAAGAGGCAAAACAAAAGCAAGAAACACCCTTAAAAAGAAGAAAGAAGATGACTGTCTCTCTTGCTGATTTCACTGGAGATCCTATCCACGAAGCATTTGCTAAAGCAGTGTAAGCAGAGCATTCTAAAGAGTTTATTGTATTCCAAAGGGCTGAGAAGAGGAAGCAACAGCAAATGTTCAGGGATGAAGCCGCCGCCGCCGCTGATGCACTCCAGAAAGAGGTTGCAAGAAAACAGCAAGCTGCTGAACACTATACTCTTCGCAGCTTCCCAATCATAGCCATTACTTCTGAAACCAGTAAGCTCATTCGTACTTCTATTCATTTTTCTCAAATTCTCAATGCTGAGGCTTGACATTGTTTTGTATTTCTTCTTTTCCAATAAGGGTTCCGTCAGTTTCAGTTGAAGTTGAACAACCTCAAGATGTGGGGCCTATTCAAATAATTCTCCCACTTCCTGGCCCTATATTTTCCATACCCTTCTTAAGGCCAAGTATTCCTACTCCCCTTTCTTTTGGCTTAACTCCATACCTCCCTCATTTGTCTTTTGATTTTACTCAATTTGATTCTCTTTCGAGCTTTACTTCCCCTCCCCTTCTTAAGGAAATTCCAACTGTTACTTCATTTTGATGGTAGCTGATTCCTATAGAGAAGGTACTGGTAGCTCTCAAATCCATCATCCATTATTTTTGCTTAGCTCCAGTCATTCTTCTCTTGACCAACTGGTAGCCAAAACTATAGAGACTGCTAAGGATACTCCACCTTCTTCTCCTATTCTTATGCAGTCATTTCTTCCTTCTACCAGGGCTCTTTTTGCACATTTCATGTCCATGGATGAGATGGATATCTTTGAGGCTAGACTTGCAAGTCTTTTTAACATCCCTTCCACCTCTCCAATGACTAGCAATGAGACTGAGCCATTAGTTCTAACTGATTCTCTACTAGAAATTTTTGAGAGCTCTTCCTCCAGTGGTAAGACTTCCTTGCCTTCGATAGACTTGGACAGCTATCTGGAGCTGCTGGCATCTTTTTCGAGGATTCATTTCGAAGCCTTATAAAGGCCTATAATAAAAAATGGCTTCCTCTAATGTTGCAAGATTGCTGAGCAAATCTGGCATAGCTGTCTCTAGTTATTTGTCTCAAGCAGCAGCCACCATTGAATTTTACATCAACATTTGTTAGGCTGCCAAGGTTGCAGAGGAGAAATTGGTGAGGGATCAGAGCTTTGTTTCCAAAGTACATACTGAGGTGTCAGAATTGAAGGAACAACATTCCTCTGTCTCCCAATTTCGAGCTCAACTATTGGAGAAGAAAACTTTACATGAAAATGAGCTATCAGCAGTCAACCAAGCCTTAGATCGAACTACCACCAAACTGCAGATTACTAATCAAGGACTGGTTGATTGAAAGCAGGAGATGGCTACAGCCATCCAGTTGTTCTCATCACTTCAGAATAGAGCATCCATTGTAAAAGAACAACTGAGACATTGTACTGACTTCTGGGCCAATCTATGGCTATATATACTCAACTCTTTATGAAATAAAAATTTCTTATTTATCATTTGAGTGTTCTCATGTTCTTTTATTTAGCACTTATTTTATTCCTTGTGTTTCCCATACAGTTGGACAATAAGGCTTCAAATATCTGCCATTAATCCTCCTGGGATGTACATATCCATTCAAATTTTTCAAATGATATGCTCCTGAAGGCAAGACTCTATGAATTTGATACGGCCCTTCCCAGTTAGGTGACCATTTGCCAAACTTGTGGATTTTAATCCTTATTGGGAGTATTGTCTTCCATACCAAATCACCTTCATCAAAGCTGATGTACATGACCTTCTTATTATAGTTTTTAGCTGCTTTTTTCTTTTGGAAAAGAATGCTATTTAATGCCAGAATCCTAGCTTCATCTATACTTTCTAATTCTAAGCACATACTCTGATGGTATTGCACAAGATCTAACTGGTCTTGGCATCTCACCCTCAAGGACTTAACATTAATTTCCACAGGTAGCACTGCATCATGTCCATATACTAAGGCATAAGGAGTGATTACTGTGCTTGACCTTGGAGAAGTCCTATAAGCGCACAATACATCCAACAATAAGTTATGCCAATCCCTAGGATTGTGTTCCATAACTTTTTGTATTCCTTTTTTCAAAGACTTATTGGATGATTCAGCTTGACCATTGGCTTGTGCATAATAGAGAGTGGAATTAACAAGGTTAATTCCAAACTCTACCACAAAAGACTTTACCATTTTCCCATCAAATACAGTCCCATTATCAACAGTTATAGTCTATGGGATACCAAATCTATGGATTAAATCCTTAATGAATTGAATGACTTCAGTCTGGTCTACAGCCTTGTATGGCTTAGTTTCGACCCACTTAGTGAAGTAATCGGTGGCTACTAAGATGAAACAATGATGCTTCGAAGAGGGTGGGTGTATTTTCCCTATCATATCCATGGCTCATCCTCTAAATGGCCAAGGCTTCACAACTGCATGCAAGTCAGTTACGGGCACATGCCTTATTGTTCCATGTTTTTGGCATGCCTGGCAACCTCTTGCATATTCTATGCAGTCTTTAAGGATAGTTGGTCAATGGTAGGAATGCCATCGAAGTAGCCATCTCATCTTCACACTAGGCTGATGAGCACCACAGATACCTTCATGAACCTCAGCCATAGCTGTCAATGTTTCCTTTGGGCCTAAACATTCCAATAATAACCCATCTCCCCCTCTTTTGTAGAAAGCATTACCATACATTATGTATTGCATAGACTGCAATTTAATTTTTCTGCTAGCTTTCGAAGATGGGCCAGCCAGATACTACATTATTGGATGCCTCCAATCTTGTTCTTGTAAGTCATTGTGATTGACTTTCAAGACCACATTCCTTTTATTCAATGGTGGTATTACTTTCTGATATGTTGTTTGGTTTATGTTCCCTTGAGTATTATCCTCTCTCTTGAAATTTGAAACTTTCTGAGCCACATCATTAGCTTTATTATTCAAGAATCTTGGGACATAAGTTACATTTGCTTTTTGAAATTGAGAAAGCAGATGTAATGCAATAACATAGTATGACAACATGCTTATACTTTGACATTTGAAAATCCCTTTCACCTGGTTAACTACAAATTGAGAATTCCCAAACATATCAGCTGCATGAGCCTGTAATCCAATAAGTATTTCCAATCCCATTATTAAGGCTTCATATTCAGCTTGATTATTGGAACAAGTAATTTCATCCACTCTGAAACCATGTGTGGTTTCTACCCCTTGTGGTGACTTAATTACTATACCAATTCCAGTTAAACCATTGGCTTTTGATCCATCAAACCACATTTGCCATGGTTCAACACTAGCCATACCAAGTTCCATTATCTCTTGGCTTTCTGTTTGAGATGGATGGTCTGCCAAAAAATTAGCTAAAACTTGTCCTTTTACTGACTTTTGGGGAACATATTCTACATGAAATTCTGATAAGGCTAGTATCCATTTGCCAATTCTCCCCCTCAACATAAATCTAGATAACATATACTTAACCAAATCTATGGTTGCAATTACCAAGACAGTTGTAGGCAAAAGATAGTATCTTAATTTCATTGCAGCGAAATATAATGTAAGGCACAGCTTTTCTACAGCTAAGTATTTATATTCACAAGAATTTAGAAACTTACTAAGGTAATAAACAGCTTGCTCCTTGCCTTCTTCATTGTCGTAGGCTAAGAAAACTCCCAATGAATCCTCTGCTGCAGCTATGTACAACTTCAAGGGCTTATCACCCATTGGTGGCATCAGCATTGGAGGGTTGGCCAAGTAGGCTTTGATTCATTCGAAAGAAGTTTGATGCTCTGTTATCCACACAAACTCCTTTTCATCCTTCAGCCTTAATAAAGAAGAAAAAACTTTAGTTTTCCCTGCAGTATTAGAAATGAATCTTTGAAGAAAATTAACCTGTCCAAGGAATTTTTGTAATTCTTTCTTACTTGATGAAGGTTTGGCTTCAATGATAGCTTTGGCTTTATTCTGATCAATCTGTATTCCCTTTTTGTGTACTACATAGCCCAAGAAGTTTCCAACTGATACGCCAAAAGCACATTTGAGAGGATTAAGTTTCAACTTGAACCTTCTCATTCTTTCAAAGGCTGCCTCAAAGTAAAACAAATGTTCTTTCATGGATTGAGACTTTACTACAATATCATCAATACAACACTCTAAATATCCTCCAATGAGGTCATGAAAAATAGTGTTCATAGCCCTTTGATATGTAGCCACAGTATTCTTCAAACCAAATGGCATTTTAACCCATTCGAAGTTGCCAATATTCCCAGGACACCTGAATGCTGTCTTGTGGATATCCTCCTCTGGAATACAGATTTGGTTATAACCAGAATTCCCATCCATCATTGATAAAACTTGATGCCCTGCTGAACTGTCTACCAACAAATTCACTATAGGCATAGGATACTTATCTTTTGGAGTTTCTAGATTCAAGTTTCTGAAATCGATGCATACCCTCATTTTACCATTCTTCTTAACTATAGGCACAATATTGGATAGCCATTCAACGTACCTAGCTATTCTAATAAAGCTTGCCTTGAGGAGTCTAAGAATTTCCTCTTTAACTTTCTGAATCACTTCTGGACTCATTCTTCTTGATTTTTGCTTTTATGGCTTGAAATTAGGCCTCATAGGGAGCCTATGTTCTACTAATGATCTATCCAATCCTGGTAGTTCATTATAAGACCATGCAAAACAATCTTTGTATCTCTTTAAGACTACCAACAACTGGTCCCTATCAAGAGCATTCAAACAAGCACTTATATAGGTGGGCTGCTGAATGGAACCTTCCCCTACTCACAAATCGTAATTCTTTCTATTATTACGAAAATTTAGATTAGGTATGATTATCTGTGATCACGATAGTTGTAATTGTGGATTTGCAATGATCAATAAATAAAGAAAAGGGTAGCGAGTAGTCGTGAGTGGTGTGTGGTAGAAAGTGGTTAAGAAAATATAATGATGGAAAGTGCGATTATGGGTGATTTTTAGGTGTTATAGAGATAAGAAATTTGAGATGAAAAAAAATTAAGCAACACTCAAACCATTTTGCTAAAAAAAGAAATGAAAGAGAAACAGATTAGCTTAGTTATATTTCACATCACTTTGTCATTGTTTATGTTTTTTTAGAGCAAATCATTGGATTTAAGTGTTAAATAAGGCAAATTTACGTGTAGGTCCTAATAAGTGGGTTTATTGTCCAATAAGTTTTATGATAATTAGTGACATTTTTCATTAGACACTATTAAAAAAACATCACTAATTATTAATTTTTAGCGACAATATGAAAATTTTGTCACAAAAAATGTAACTAATTATAAGTTTTAGCGACGGTTTAAAAAAATCGTCACAAAAAGTGTCACTAATTCACAACTTTTAGCGACAATTTAAAAAATTCGTCATAGAAAAATGTCACTAATTGTAAGTTTTAGCAATAATTTATAAAAATCATGACAAAAAAAAGTTACTAATTGTTAATTTTTAGTGATATATATAAAAAATTGTTACAAAAAAATTATTTTTAACGACGATTTTATCAAGACTTATTTTTAATAGGACTTGATAGGAATTAAGTCTAATTACCTATTGATAATTTACTCATTTTTTTATTTAAGTATCAACTTTTGAATTACGACTTTTGAATTACAGTGATTTATTGCACTTTTGAGCGTATTTTTCTCCAACGTAATATTTTTGCTGTCAATTGTACTTTTAAATATTTTTTAAGAGTCAACTGTTTAAAACTTCATTATTTATATAAAAAAAAAATAATTATAGAATATAGAGACTCGTAGAAAAAGTTGGTTAGGAAATTTTAATTAAATTATAAAAGTGCACTTTTTATTGTAAAAAATGCCTAGTGTTAAGTTCCAATCCACTTCTTCCAAGGGGTCTTGTACCTGAGAACTCACTGATACTTTTTCTTTGATTCCTTCTGACTTAAAAGAAATCTCCTTGCTTTGTTCTGCTCCCAGCTTATTTGGTTCAACATCCTTATCCTCCTCCTCATAGACAAAGTCTGTCCACAAGGCATCCTCCTCCTGTATCTTTTGGACTTTTATTTCAATATCCAAAGCA
Organism: Camellia sinensis; assembly: GCF_004153795.1. Taxonomy (NCBI): domain Eukaryota; kingdom Viridiplantae; phylum Streptophyta; class Magnoliopsida; order Ericales; family Theaceae; genus Camellia; species Camellia sinensis. The sequence continues at coordinate 681,776 of NW_021025266.1, forward strand.
CAGTATTTGTCCAAGGCCAAACATCTGACCTGTTGCTGTTCCTGCTTCCAACAAATTATTATGGCTTTTTTCTCTTGTTCTTGCACTTTTTGGACTATTGACTGTATGTCTAATGCTGAAAACTTAATTAAAGCCAAAGATTTGGCCTCCTGGGTTCCATCTCTTTGCCTACAACCAGGCATCATTGTCATATTTAACGACAAACTCTTCATCAGCACTTTCCTGGACTAAGTGCTTCAGGTGTGCTAATTCCTCCTCAGCCGTCACTTCGGCTGATCCATCAGGCTTTCTCAGTATACTGAGTGGTGCTACTCCTTTAGTATATAATTTGGCCTCTGCAAAATCTGCACGGGCTATGAAGGGTTGGGGATCTGTATTGATCTCATCTGTCTCTCAATTGCACAAGGCCATCATGATTTTCTGATGTAAAAAGGAAGGCACACATTTGTTGGTGTGAATCCAATCTCTTCCAAGTAAAGCATTATACTTAGCATTGTTGTCGATAACGAAGAATGCTGTCATGCAGTCCCGGGTTCCCACACTCAGGTTGATGGGCAAAATACCTTGAGCCATCTGTTTGTCTCCAGCGAAACCAGTAATGGTTGTACTGGTTGGGATTAGTTTGGGGTTCTTCTTTCCTATTTTCTTCAACGAAGATTTTGGAAGCAGATTTACTGTTGCCCCGTTATCCACCAGCATCCGATTCATCTATATTCCATCGAAGAAGGCCTTGATATACAAGGGTTTGACATGCTGTGTCATGGACGTCGTGGGATACTCAAAAGGGTATGAGAGGTTAATATTTACCTTTTCCCCACTCTCGTCTTCAGTTTCCATTGGTGTGGCTACTTCAGATTCGTCTTGCACCATACTTACTTATGAGTCTTCACTGGAGACTGGAATTGGGTCAATCTCCTGACCTTGGTTTTCATCTTCAACTTGAAACTCCTGTGGTAATATAAGCACCATATTCACTGACACCGAAAGAAACGAGCTAAATTGGACGACTGGCTGTACCTGCTTTCCCTTTTGGTAAACTTGTTCAATTACTTTAGAAGCGTCCTTCATGCTGCATTCTGGCACTTCTGTATTAGTAACTTCCTTCAAATGGTTTGTTTCTATTGGTTTTTCGACCAAAAATGTTTGTTCAGCCATAAAGGCTTCAAACATTTCTTCCTCAACCATCCCCTTCCTTTGGCCTGGGACGACTCCATCTTCTATCTCACTATCACTTTCCATCAAAGCTTTTTCCAATCCTGCCAAGCTGGATCTTTCCTTGGCCTTTAGTTCATAATGAACTTTGGCCAACTGCTCCCTGTTACAACTCCTTTTGTCTGGAAGAGTCGATTTTAGATTATAGTCTGACTTTGAATCTTTTTCTCCTTCTGCCTAGCTCTTTAGTTGAACCAATGAAGAGCTTTCTCCGCCTTCTTTCAGATCCTTCTGGTACTGAGTGTACCTTCGTTGGATCTTCCTTCTTTGGGATCTAGAAATCACTGGGACCATATTTGGTTATTTTGTTTTTGGGTGCTTAAGCAATACCTAATTGTTTGGAGCCACCAAAGGAGGTTTGATCATCCTACCTTGGTTTCCAACAACATTTCTTTGGGTAGACATCTCCCTAGGTTTGTTCTGCATGACAAATCAATCTGGAACTCCAGGTACCCACGAACCTATTGGCCCAACTGTCACGACCCAAACCCGTCCCTATGGGTTTAGCACCATAACCGGCCAGTAATCCGAGATTACCGAAGGCTTGCTTAATAGTAAAACAGTAATATAGAGTATAGGGGCTGTCAGAAGCCAAAACAGTAATTAAAAGATGTCCAATGAGGTATGACAGTCTGTATGCAAAAAGACTTTTCATAACATGTTCACATTCAAAACAAAAACAGTATATACATACATCATTTACAGGCATTCAGGTTAGGGACCAAATCCCCACCATAACAGTACAGTACAAATATCATTCAGTCTATACATGACAGAGACAGAAAGGGTGAATCTGAGACACCCCAAAAGCAACCTTAGCTTGAACAGATCTAGAACCTCGAAGTGAGGCATAAAGGTTGGCTTGACAAAACAAGGGCTTAGCCTGACGCTTCTAGCAACGGTCCGGTGCCTGAACACCTACATATATATATGAGCAGTGAGCTAAAGCCCAGTGAATAACATATGCGTAAAGAGGTTAGGAATGAATGTCCTTTCTGTATTGAAAATAGTCAGTTGTCAGTATATCAGTCATTCAGTTTGTGGCTCATATTTCATGCCATAACAGTTATTCAGAAACTATAATAGTCATATGTGGTACATCCAATAGCAAAACAGTACAGTAGGTCTTAACAGACCGAACAGTCAGTTGATGGCCATCATATCAGTAAACAGTAGTGGTTCCAACATGGGAACCGACAGAGATCTCTGTGACAGTAGCAGTACAGTACAGTAACAGTAAATTGCTATGGATGCCACGAATACAGTTCACAAATAGGACAAACATTCATTCAGTAAACAGTGTCATTTCATAAAACAGTACAGTCATTTGTTCAGAAAATAATCTCAATTGAACATATCTTTACAACATTGTTACTCACAGAGCCCTGGGCTATAAGCAGCTAGAGCGTCCTCGGATGCCAACCATGCACAGTTACAGAACGAACACACACTAAGCTACACAGTTGGGAAACTAATAACTTAATCTATAATTTGCCTTGGTGTGGTTCTACATTAATATCCTTATTAAAATGCCTTAAACTAGGCCTAGGAATGCCTAGGATAAAATGAGGATGTAAAGATGCACTTAAAAACACTTTTCAAAATTTGCTGAAACAGGGATCCACACTCGAGCGTGGCTTTCTACGCTCGAGCGGCATGCAGAACAAAGGAGCTCCGCTCAAGCGTGGTTTCCCTCGCTCGTGCGGACTGTAAAATCATGCAAAAGTACTAGATGCATGCAATTCACGCTCGACGGACGCTCGATCCCCGCTCGAGTGTGAGACACAAGTCCTCGCTTGAGTGTGCATTCCCTCGCTCGAGCAGACTGTAAACATGGGCAAAGTACTAGATACATGCATTTCCGGCTCGAGCGTCACTTTTCCCGCTCGAGCGGACTGCATGAACTCAGTGTGTAGGCTCGAGTGTGGAGTTCCCCGCTCGAGTGTAAGACCAAAATCTGAAATTTCCATATTTGAACCTCAAATACAAAACTCAACTTCAAAGCATCAAATTCTATCATTTTGGGCTAATTTTCTGGAAAACACTTGTAAACTCATAATATGACATGTTTCAAAGATCAATTTGAGAAATCAAAGCCCAAGGGTAGTTCAATTGAACACAAATTTCAAAGAAATTTCCATGAACATGAAGAACAATGCAAATTCAACACATGCATGGGTTCCTAGGAACTCCAATGCTACAAAACAAGATCAAATGCAATGTTTAACTTCAAAACATGGTGAGTTCATGGATCAAGACCAAAAATATGAACATGCATGAAGAAATCCTCATGAAACAACTTCAAAACTCAACAATATGAACATGCATGCGTGATACAAGCATCAATTCAACAATTTAAGCCATATCTTGGCTCTGGACTTCAAAATTAGCATGGACCATGCAAGTCACAACTTAAATTCATAAATCAAAGGATGAATATCCTACCTTAGGTCTTCAATTTCAAGTGTGAGAGTCTAATTTTGCAATCTCCTCTTCAAGTCTTCTAAATTCAAGCAAGGTTTCTAGTTGAACCCAATTTCTCCAACACTCTAGCTCTCTTACGTTTTGGTTTTGGAGGAAATGAGGAATGATGCAAGACTAAGCTTCAAACAACATTTGGTGAAGTGGCCCACTATATAGCAAAAGGGTAATGAACATAACTAGTGTAATTTAATACTATTTAATCTAATTTAATCATACCAAATCACATTTTAATTAAATATACCATAAAATCACATAAATTCCAATTAGCATAAAACATTAATCAATTTCAGATTTGGCCGCCGATAAGGCCTTCAATTCACAGTTTAAACATAATACATGAACAGATAGTTTAGCAGTCAAACAGATAGACATGCATTTAAACTAATACACGCAATCAATATGTTCAGAATTTCAATCAATCAGTTAGTTAACATTCTTAATCATAGATTAGCACTAATCAGTGGTGAGGGTTGTCACACCAACTGTTGAACTGTTTTTTTCTTCCTTCGAAGCCATCTTCGAAGCTGGCTGTGAAGGCCATTGCTTGGCCCTGACTCCCTGTTTTGAGCTTAACTCAGACCTTTGATGAAGGTGGCCACTTTCCGTCCTATGTGAGACTGGTCTAGGAGGCCAATCTCTAACTTTGATCCCATAAACTGAACCCTTCTCCAGTCTCCTTTTAGGATGACTGCTCTCCATTCTATAATAATTAGGTGGTTTGGACTCATATAAAGGCGTCTTGCCTTTAGAATGCATTCTAGCAGCTGTTAGCTCAACCATTAATGGTTGCTGCCTAATACTAGTTGGATATAGTCTTTTGTTATAAGCACTGGTTGGTTTAGGACGCCTCTGCACATCCTTGTAATATTGTTTCCCATCAATTGGAAGCCCTTTCAACCACTTGTAGCTCAGCCTGCATCTGGGACACATTCTTTGCAAGACAGCTGCTTCTAAAGAATCGCCATCCAATGCTTTTTCATCAGAGTCTTCCCTCTAGTCTGAAAAACCTTGTCCAATAGTTGGTAGATTTCCAATGTCTTTCTTGACAGTTGTCTGGCTGGCAACATGCATCTGCACATTGACTTCTTCCAATTCTTTCAAGGACAAGTTCTGGAAGTTTGGCATAATAACATTGGTTGGCACCTCTCCAATTTCTGGGAATGGATTAGAATCAATCCCCATGGCCTTTTATGCTTTAGTTGGGAATTTTAAACTCCCATTTCGAATCTGCTCTTGGATCCTGTCTCGAAAAATAATGCTGTTTTTAGTTGAGTGAGACAAAAAATTATGCCATTTACAATACACTTTTCCTTTAAGTTCCTCTGGAGACGGAATTTTGACTTCTTTTGGTAACTTCAGGAAATTTGCAGCAAGCAAACGATCAAAAATGTCATCTGCCTTTGTTAAGTTAAAAGAGTATTTCCTATGAAGGTCTTTCTTTTTAAACTGCTAATCAATTGTTATGTCTTTATGAATTGATGCCTCACAAATCATAGGTTCTTTCTCCCTACAATCTCTGCTGCATCAATTTCATAGTTAGGATCTCTATAATACGTCTTGTATGATGCATTACTTCGATCTTGCTCTTCTTCTAGTAATGCTTCATACCTAGATACTTTATAGGTTAATTCTATTAAGTCTCTAAACTCAGTTGAGTCAAACTTCTTTCGAAGCCTAAACTCCAGACCATTTTGAGCCAATCTCACAAATTCAAGCTCTGGTAAGATGATTCTACATTTATTTCGTGCTCTTTTAAATCTGGCAATAAACTGAGTAGCCTTCTCATCAGGCCTTTGACTCAATCTTGCCAAGTCTGCCATGGAAACCTCTGGCCCTATTTAAAAGAATTGGGCATGAAATGCCTCTTCCATTTGTTGCCAAGTTTGGATAGAGCTAGGTGTAAGGTTAATATACCATACAAATGCTGTCCCAGTTAGAGAGTTTGGGAACAATCTTAACTTTATATAGTCATTGTTCGTAAATTCACCACACTGAGCAGCGAACCTAACAATATGTTCAACCGTTGACTAGTTTCCATTCCCATAAAAAAGAGCGAAGTCGGGTATTCTAAACCCCCTTGGGTATTCATGTACCCTATCTACCCATTATGGATATGGTTTCTTGTACACAGGAGTTTGAACCCCCCGAGCCATTGGTCCACATATCTCTCTAATAATATCAACAATTTGGTCCCTAGGGACCATATTTTGTGCTTGTTGAACCACTACCGGAGGAACAAACACAGGATTTGGTAGACAACCTTGTGTCTGGGGTCCTCTTGGTCCATAGGGTAGTATGTTTGGGACTGGTTGTCCCTATGGTGCTGGTTGCTGTTGGGGATATGAGTGACCCCTTTGAACCTGTCCTACAAAAGGACTTGTGAAAGGTGCTAGAACAGGTGTTGTGTCTCTTCCAGTTGTAGGAAAACCTTCCAACCCCCCGGGTATAAATTCGAACAAAGGATTAATGAACCCCTCATGCCAGGTATGGCTTCGAACATGGGATTTGGAACCATCTTTACACCATTATCCTATGTTAGGCCAGTTCCACCAATTTGTATGGTTTCACTGTTAAGTAATGAAGCATTTTGATTTGCCATAGGCCTCGAAAGAGGCTCATACCAAGACTGAGGTGGTGGTCTTTCAAGGTTTTTGTTACTAGTTTGACCATTAGTATGCCCGTTACTCTGCATAGGTTGTTTATCTCTAGCCAATCTTTGCTGAAGGGCATTTGAATTTTCCTCTATATGTCTTGCATTAGTTGGTTGATAAGTATTCATTCAATCCAAAAAGGATGTTGCCCACCTTTCCATTGTGTTCATTAACTGTTGTCCCATGACATCTATTAAGCCACCCAATGGATTCATTGGCTGAGTAGATGGAACAGTAGATGGTCCAATTCCTTGGCCTCATCTAATATTATGAACATGTGATGCTTGTTCCGAAGTGCTGGTCTGTTTGACCATAGGTTCTGATAAAATGGGTGTTTCCACAGGATGTGTTATCACATTATCCTCTAGATTAGGCATTTCTACCTCTCCTTCCATGCCTTCTTTCAAACATTCATTTTCTTCTTGTCTCCTACGTCTAGCCATTTCAATCAGTCTCACCGAGTGTGCCAAAAATATATGTTCGTTTTTTGGCTTTCAAGGGTTATTACAGTAATTTTGAGCGTGCCAACAAGGATCAATCAGTCCATACAGAAATTTAATTGCCAACCAATTATCAGACAATTGTGTTTTAGTTCTTTCAGCCTCAATGAAGAGGACTTTTACTGGTGGCTTTGCTTAGAAAGAATAAACTGACAATGATTAAATGAAGAACAATTGCAGTATTTCATTAAGTAAAACGAAAGACTTACAATGATCCAATTCAGCCTCGTAGAGGTTTACAGGAACAATCTACTTGAAACTACTCTTATGAACGAAATGCAGTGCAGGAATTTTAAAGTACAGAAATGCAAAGAACAGGAAATGTAAAACTGGAAAGGAAATAAAGTAGATAAAACTGGTTTTTTGGATCTTAGTCTGGGGCTTTTTTGGGGCCTTCTCTGCTATTTATACTTCTCAAGGATAACCATCGAACTGTACTTCTAACTGTCGAACCGCTCCTCTATAATCGATGATCATGTTGCCTTATAGTTAGCTCCACTATGCCAATACCTGCAGTTAGGCTTCCCTCCTGATTTTGAATTTAAATGTGAGTAATCGTTGAACCCACATCATTTTGCATCTCTTTACTGATCCAGTACTGCGCAGATCTTATAAAATCCAATATTAATTGCCACGTGTATGATCACGATCGAAGGTTGGAATTGTCTTCCCGTATTATCTTCAACCTGCCACGTGTTAAACCGTGATTGGCTCCCTACAAAATATGTAGCCAACATATATGTATCAATATATTAATTAATGTTTTTATAAATAATGTAACAGTTTTAAATCTTTATAATTTATATAATAAATAAGATCATAATTTTAAAATGATCATATCATAATTATATTAATACATCAATTAATATGTATAGCATCATCGGAATCCAAGTTATAGAATAGCGACAGTCTTTTAAATTGTGATTTAACTTTAATGACAAATTAACCTTCTATCTTTACCAAAAAAAAAAAAAAAAAAAGTCACTGCCTGCCTAATATGAAAACCCCCAAGTCAATCCCAGACACACACTAGCCAACAGTGATTGGGTGTTCAAGCAGAGAGATTAGGATTTCCACTTTCAAGCTCACTCTTCCATGTCTTTTTCATCTTCATTTGACTTTTCTCCCAATATGGGTTCAAGAGATCGAAGACCCATTTCTAATTTTACCAAAATGAGGTAACCCATTTGTTATGTGTACAAGTTTTTCATTATTTGAGCTCGAAATCTCTTTTTTCTTTGGTGGGTATTAGCTGAATTTTTTCTGGGATTTATTTGTTGAGTATTGGGGTTTTGATTGATTTCAGTTGAGATTCAATAGTCCTTACTTGTTCAGATCAAGAACTTCATTACATGTTCATAGATTCTCTTCACATTGCTGAGATTGCTAGAGAAAGTTACATTTTGGCATGAATTTCTGGTTGTGGTTCTGTTTGAGGATGTATATGTGAGAAGAATATTGAAGAGAACTGATGGTCTGCAATGTTGGGTTGACCCAAGTTAAAAGGGGATGTCTCTGAGAAAGATGAGAACGCCTCAACAATGATGGTGTTTTGTCCCAAAGTTAAATGATAGTCTTTTAGCACTGATAGTGTTTCATTGTTTATACTGGTTTTATGAGTTTTCTATAAGGAGAAGCTGATAATATACCCTATTGAATTGGTTACATTTTTCTGATGTGGTTTTCAGCGAGACGTGTGCATAAATCGATGGGTAATTTTTATTAATTAGAATGCAAATGTGAAAAAATTATCTGCACTTAGAAACATGTTCGCTAGCTGTTTGCGGTATATGTGATGTTTGACATTTGTTGAAAGAAATTGGAGTTTAGAGAAGATCAGTTTGTGCTGTGTTTGTTTCGATGGCTTCCATTAGGAGGGCAATGTCTCCAGTGCCTCGACCTGGATCATTAGTAAATGGGGAAGCCTGTTCAGTTGCTTCACCCTTGTCAAAGTCTTCTTCATGTACTCAGAACTACCCACCAGCTGTTGGGTTGTTACTTGGTCTTTTCTCAAGAAGATCATCTCGGCCCCTAGAAAGGCTAAAACCAAAGGGGCAAGTTTGGAGGAGGTCTCTTATCCTTTTTTTCATATGTTTCGTGGTTGGGGTTTTCTTTGGGCTTACCCCGTTTGCTTCAATAAATTTATCTGTGAATCTTATGTCCGAACACCAGGCTTTATCCCTCAAGGTGGTTGTGCCTTATGAAAAAGTTCAGTTGTTTGATGTTGTGCCAAGAAATGTGACACCGTTGGTGGACAGTTCAGCTGTAAATGATAATGCTACATTAGTGCCACATGAGATGAAACTGGAGCTCCAAAATGGGACTTTTGATGATACCCTTGTCGCTCAATCACTCACTCAAGACATGAACACAACGTTTCATAAGCTTTTGATCATTGTGACCCCATCGTTTGCTCGACCATTTCAAGCCTATTATCTGAATCGCTTGGCACACACATTAAAATTAATCCCACCTCCGTTGTTGTGGATAGTTGTGGAAATGGGTTCTCAGTCTCCAGAAACAGCTGACATATTGAGGAGAAATGGTGGTGTTATGTACCGGCATCTTGTGTGCAATAAGAACCTAACTGACATAAAAGATAGGGCTGTGCACCAAAGAAATGTAGCGCTGTCTCACATTGAAACACACCGTCTTGATGGAATTGTTTACTTTGCAGATGATGATAACATCTACTCTGTTGATCTCTTTGAACAGATGAGGCAGATCAGGTATTTTCTTTTATCAAGTCATTGCTCCATATCCTGCATAGATTTTTCTGCAATCTATTAACTTTCTGTATTCAATGCTGTACTCTAATTTGAATTAAGTTCTGAAGCGACCCCACATGACACATTAAGATTAAGATGTGAGTGTGACGTAGCCGCCAGAGAATTTTAGTTTCTCTGACATAGACGTCTTTATTTTTCTTTCTTTTGAGCCTCCAGAATACTTTGAATTTAATTTGCTAGAGAGTTCTAATGCTGAGATGCATACATATAGACAGGCTTATAGCATCCTTCATTTTTCTGAAATTTTTTGGTTAATCTGTTGAGATCTGCAATTATGTGTGTCCTTGTGTGTTATACAACACAACCACTTGTGGGAATTTGATTTATGTAATTAAATGCTTTCTTTAGGTATATGGCTATATGTATAGTTGATAATTAGATATGCAGAAAAATATATGGGCAGTTGCAAATGGTTTTATCTTCCAACAGAACAAGTTACCATATATTCTCATTATTTAGATGGAAAAGAATTAATAATGTCAAACTTGCTTTGCTGAAAGTAACATGATACTAGGTTTGTTGTCCATAGTGTGAACACATAATGCATCTTCTCTATCTGAAAATTCACTAACTTCCATGAGACTATCATAATCTGTTCAATAATATGCTAACAACAATATGTCCTAGACATTCAATCAAATAACAAAAACTAAAGTTACATTTAGAATGGGCAGGTGCCAGGTGTTGGACCTACATAAATCCTTAATCGTAAGATATAGGGATATGTATTCAAAAGTTAGTTTGCAACACAACACAACACAACACTACAACTGTTAGTAAAAATATAAATAACATAAATTGAATTATTTTTGGAGTCTTAAATGCGTTATGATACATGAAATCACCAAATATTGAAAGAATAAATGTGAAATTCTCTTGATAGCAACTTAAAAATAATATGAAAGTTAGTATATATATATATTAAATCATGTTTATAAATTAAACAAAATCTGTCAAAAACCATTTAAAACTCCAATTTATGTGATTATGGGAGAGGAATGGGGTCAAAGTTTTAGGCTAGATAGCGTTTCTATATATCAAAAAAGGAAGAAGTTCTAGAGTGATTAAGATGTAATTTAAGAGGTTCATTTATTAACCTACAAGAAAAAGATCAGTAAATATTTAGTTCTGCATTTATTAGGCAAGTGATGAAAGAAAGCGGAGGCAATAGACTCTAGTAGCTTGAGATCATTAATCCCTTAAGTGTTTACAGGATTTGTCTGATTTGCTGGCTTCAAAAATCAGTGTTGAGACAGGTGCCTGGTTAAGTGGTTTGTACTTGTTAAATGCCTTGAGGGTTGGTGAACTTTTTGTTAACATTTAGAGTTATGGCAAAATTCAGGATTGGAAATGTTCTCTTTAAGTTGGATGGCATATATAGTGTCAATTAGAGCTTTGGAATTTGAGAATATAACGGTGTCTTTGGGATTCCTCAAGTTGGAATTTATGGAGGTCCTTGTTTTTGCCTTGTAGGTGCTGTTTTGTATCTATTATTTTCTTTCTTTTCCTGTTTTTTTCCTCTTAAAGCATTTCTTTAGGTTTGGGTATTATTTCCTATTCTAGGGGATGAGATGAAAAGAGTGATTCAAGGCTGTAGATGCCAACATTATTTTTGATGATGAGCTTAGATTTTATGGTGTTAATAATGATGTCATAAACAAGTGAGTTGATGCTAGAGAAGACTTTGGAGGGTAGTCCAGTTGCTTGTAGAGAAACATTAGCATGGTTGAATAGGTTGTATATCCGTGAAGGTGGAGAAACAATTAGATAGTGGTTGATTAATTCAAAAATTGTTAAAAAGCTTCTTTTGTGCCTTCGGAAGAGTTTAAGTATCTGTAGTATGTATAGGAAATACTACCTACCTCTCCCACGGAGTTAGGGTTTAGTGTCTGGCATAGGACTTTAAGAAAGAGGTGCAATGCAGGCTCACTAATCCCAAGGATGGTGATTTTACCATGGACTTTAAGAGGCATAATAGAAGGTTTATAATTCTTGTATGATGGTGGGAAAGAGAGGTGTCTCCTTGGAAGAAGTTTCAATAGATTGAAACCATGAATTAGATGCTTTTGGTTTAGATAGAAAGGTCCTGTTAGTGTCAGATTCTTACTGCCATTTTTTACAATCGGTTTAAAGGGGAGGAATGACGTGCCAAAAATTTTAACTAGGTGAAATTACTCTTTGACACCTTAAAAAGGTGGAGGGCTTATGTCACGACCCAAACCTGCCCCTATAGGTTTAGTGTTGTAACCAGCTAGTAATCCTTGAATTACCAAAAGTCTCTTAACAGAATAACATATAAATAAGGGTTACGGAAGCAAATATACTAAATATACATAGTCCATAGAGCTGTGCAGACATACATGGGACAGAAATTTTCGAAACAAACTTATATTCATATATAGATGTGACGTCAAAAATGCATTAGTCATACGTCGCCAGGGCCACATATACAGAACTTTCAAAACATGTTCAGATTAAACATAACATCAGAAAGTACAACAATCCCAAAGGCTCAAACCTTGGTCAGATCTCAAAAGGGAACCTCCACGGAAGGCATGACGGCTAGCTAACTCCAAAACTTGCCAGGCAGTAACTTAGGCTTGGTCACGCGCCTGTTCACCTACATACATAAAAATAAATAGTGAGCGGGAGTCTAATGAAAAATAACGGAGTAAAAAGTTTTAATGGATGATATCCATCACAGAGTCAAAAATTAGAATTCATTACTGAACATATTTATATTCACATTCTTTTACAAGTCAATAACAGAAATTAGAATACATACTTAATCTTACATCCGTTAGCGATAACAGATCACACACAAAGTATCAAGGGTCATACTTGTCAGTTCCTTATAGGAACCTCCGCTTGGGTATGGATAACTTGTCAGTTCCATTAAGGAACCTCCAGACCGAGTACGAAAAACTTGTCAGTTCCACAAAGGAACCTCCAGCTGGGTACAGAAAACTTGTCAGTTCCACAAAGGAACTTCTGGACCGGGAACCAATAACACCCTTGAGCCATGGAATTGTTGCCACAAATACTTTTCAAAATATGGACAATCATTCATTTATACAAAGCATAGCATTTTAGAAAATTAATCATTTCATATTATCAGAAAATAATTAAAGTCAAACATAACTTTACAGAGTTATTACTCACGATTAACAGATGGCTCCAAGGCAAACAGATAGGATGGGCAATCAGACGTCTAGTGGCGCTTGACCTACATAGTTACAGAACGAACACATACTGAATTACACACTTGGAAATATTAACTTCTTTCATTTCATTCTTAATGCGTTTCTAAATCTTAACCTGTTATTGAGTCTTAATCATGGCCTGAGAGTGCTTAGGATGCAATGTGGATGCCAAAATGCACTTGAACACATTTAACAAAAATTGCTGAAAATAGGAGTCTCTCTTGAGCTCAACTTCCCTTGCTCGAGCGGACATGCAAACATGTGAGGGGACGCTCGAGTGTAACTTCTTCCACTCAAGCGGTCTGTAAACTTTGAAAAAGTATTAGTTAAGTGAAATCTCCGCTCGATGGCCGCTCGACTCTCTCTCGAGCGTGAGACTCATGACCTCGCTTGAGCACAACTCTTGCCGCTCTAGCGGTCTGCAAAACATGCAAACTTTTGGGAGCATGCATTTCATGCTCGAGCGGACTTCAGGTCGCTCGAGCGGAAGTGTAAAAGTCTAAACTTGAAAAACTTAAAGAATTGAAAATCATTTCATAAAATCAAGGCCCAAAAGTATGTCAATTAACCAAAATCCCAACTTCAAATATACAAACATGCCATGTATGTAATGGTTTGACTCCAAAACTTCCAAAACATGATCAAGTGGTATAAATTGATGCAACACAAGATGAATTCTCAAAACACATGTAGGATGAGTACACGCAACTTGAAATTCCTTGAGATCAACCTCCAAACTTCATGAATTACACATGCATGTGAAATTTTTTTGATTCCAAACTCAAGATGCTATGATATATGCATGCATGTATGGAATTACTTAACCTTCTTCAATTCTAGCTCAATTCCCTTATGAATTCACCTCATTCACTTGGTTCCATGCATTAATCAACTTCATTACAAAGCCAAAGACTAGAATCCCTACCTAGAGTCTCAATTGTACAAGTGTAGAAGTTCACCTCTCAATTCTCCAATTATTCCTAGCAATTCTCCTCTCTCCTAGTTTTAATCTCAACCTCTCCCTTTTCTTACTCTCTCTCACGTTTGTTTGTGCGAATAGGCTCAAAAATGTGTAAAACAAAAGAGTTAGTGCACAAACTAGCCTTATATAGGTTTGGTTAGAGAGTTTAATTAATTAAGTTTACCACTAATCAAATGAGTATAATTTATTCTAATTAATTCGTTCCGAACTGAATTTTAATTAAACCTACCATAAAATTCTAAAAATTCTAATTAACACATAAATCAAATCAATTTCTGAATCGGATGGGGATAAGGCCTTCAATTCGCAAACCGAAACGAAAATATGAACAGATTTTTTTACGTTAAACAGATATAAACACAAATAAGGCAACATATGATGCAAAATTTTGATTTAATTACTTATTAGGCATAATTAAGTATGTATTAACGTTAATCATGGGTCGGGGTTGTTACAGCTTACGTGTAGGTCCTAATAGATGGGGTTCTTGTCCAATAGGTCCTATGATAATTAATGACGTTGTTCATCAAACACTATTAAAAAAGTCACTAATTGTTAATTTTCAGCGACAGTTTGAAAATTGTTACACAAAATTTCACTAATTATAAGTTTTAGCGACAGTTTAAGAAAATTGTCACAAAAAAATGTCACTATTCTAATTTTCAATTTTCAGTGACTGTTTGAAAAATTTGTCATAAAAAAATGTTACTAATTGTAAGTTTTAGTGACAATTTATAAAAACCGTGACAAAAAATCGTCATAAAAAATTATTTTTAGTGATGATTTTATTAGGATTTATTTTCAATAGGACTTAATGGAAATTAAGTCCAACTATTAAAACTTATTGGTAGTTTACTCTAAAAAGGTTGTTAATTTTGTTGACTGTAGTTTGAAAAAATTACATGGTTGAATTGATATAAAGAAGATAGTGAGGATACTCTGGCTTGGAGTGTTACTAGGACTCATGATGAATTTCTTTCACACTGTGGAGTAAAATGTTTTAAATGTTTTTTACTATGCACTTTGGCATGACTCTTGTCAGTGTGACTGTGTTTCGGACTTGGATTTATTCCATGCAATGATGTGGAAAATACTTGCATTGATTTCATATTGTGGGATAGACAAATTTTCCCTTGTTTATAAATTGGAGTTGACTTTTTTGAGATCTAACTATTTTGTAGTAACGTCACTGTAAGAAGTTTTTAGTTTTTTTTTCTATATAAAACACTTGCACTGATTTCTTGCTGTGGGATAGATAAATTTATCCTTGTTTTCAAATTGGATTTGACTTTTTTAAGATAAATTTATGCGTATTGTAGGCAGCATTAAGTCAAGTTTCCTAAAGCTGTCCTAAATCACAAAGGAATTTATTTATTTATTTATTTTAATCTTTGAGTTGTTTTAATATTCTATCTAGAACATGTCTTCTGATTGGTTGATGGTTATCATGTCTTCCTTTGCTTTAATGATGGTTGAAAATATTTAAGAAATCAGAAAATAAAGGAGTTCAAAGTAGCTTGCTTCTGTAATTGGTACCTTTGACATTATGTGGTGGCCATTCACATATCAAGAGATCAATTATTATCCTTTGCGAGTGATTTATTTACCCAATTATCTGCCCTTAGCAGTCATTTGGTGTTTCCTTACTGCAATGGCTAATGGGGCATTTTGGTACTTGAACGGTTTTCCTTCATGCATTATCTGTTCTTAGCAGTTGCTCGTAGACTGGTTGGGGCTCCATTTTGCTTAAATAGGGGTGTTAACGGCTTATTTAAAACAAAAGCTCTTAAACAGCTGTTTGGTAAATTTGAGAACAGTTTAAAAAATAAGCTGCAATTTAGCTTTTCTGAAAAGCACTTTCCGAGGTGCTTATATGTTGGTTGTCATTCTCCATCCATGTGAGATTTTTTCTTGACAGACATGTTTCAACCTACAGGCGTTTTGGAACATGGATGGTGGCCAAGCTAATGGAGAGCAATAGTAGAGCTCTTCTGGAGGGTCCAATTTGTAATGGGACTCAAGTTATTGGGTGGCACACAAATGAAGTGACTAGATCTAGAAGATTCCTGAGATTCCATGCTGAAATGTCAGGATTTGCCTTCAACAGCACTATACTTTGGGATCCAAAAAGATGGCACCGTCCCACTGTTGAACCTATTAGGCTGCCCGATATAGTCAATGGAGGTTTTCAAGTTAGTTTGCCCCTCCTCTCAATTTGTCCTGATATTGATGTTAGTATAACAAACCATTTTATGCTGAAATGACAATAGCACCTTCCATAATGGGAATGGTGGCGGATGGAGCTAAAATAAGCTCATCCACAAGAAAGGACAAAATTACCCCTTTTAATTGGATCTTATGATTGACCTTGTTAATTTGCATTTCAGGTGAGCACATTTATTGAACAAGTTGTGGAGGATGAAAGCCAAATGGAATGCTTACCACAAAACTGCTCGAGGATCATGGTTTGGCATCTTCACATTGAATCATCATATCCCTATCCTCTTGAATGGTTTATGAAGAATAATAATGTAGACGTCATTGCTTCACTTGCTTGAAAGTTATGATTTAACGAGAATCCCAGCATTTATTCTAAGGGTAAGTGCATTATTTTGACGAGACTCATATATGAGAACTGTAAAATTATAAAGTTCACCCCCCAGGCCCTCAGGTAAAAAAAATAAGGGTGTCTTTAGTCCCCCTTACCTTTTAATGTTTTTCAAAGTACTTGTTATGCTTCAACTACTGCCAATTTTTTGTTTTTAAAATGTTCCATTTTATGGACTGTATCTTGTTAGTACCGCCCAGTTTCTTCTCAACTGGTTATTCATTTTCTCCCATGTTGTAGGAAGGATTGGTGAAGGATCACGTCATGCGCTACCAATATATAATCTTCAGTCCAACCGTCTGCTGCCTGCTCTGAACACTCATGCGATCATCACACTTGCTGATATGAGTTTCATCACCATAGCCCTGCGAGTATCCACGGACAATTTATTATTTTATTATTTTTCCCACTGAACTAGTGTTTTATGTTTGATTTTTTTGTGGGTAAAGCTAGACATTACTGTTTTCTGTACAGTTGCTTGGATTATTGCCTTGTGTTGGTTGCTCTTTGCAAAGAAGCAAAATTGCATCCAACTGTCTCCAATTGTTGTTCGAATTGCCTACCATTGTTCTGGTTATAGAGAACTGTTGTTTTAGTTGATTGCTTTCTTTTTTCTTTCTTTTCTCCAATTGTTGTTCGAATTGCCTACCATTGTTCTGGTTATAGAGAACTGTTGTTTTAGTTGATTGCTTTCTTTTTTCTTTCTTTTATTTATTTTCATTTTTTTTTTTTTTCAAATTTGTGGTCCAACAACTCCTTGTGTAAAATAGGAGGGAGTTTTTCACTTACCTGTTTGGTATATTTTGTCTTCATCTTTGTGTTCTTGTGTTTTCAAAAATAAAATAATGAAAAGTTCAAAAGTATCAAATTGTCGTCTTTTATTTTTTATTTTATTTTATTTTTTTGTTTTGGTTGTGGAAACGGTGTTTACATTTTTTTAAAAATAAGGGATTGCGAACATAATTACAATGGGCTTGTTTGATATAATTTATTGTAAATTAAAAGTTGATATTCATAACGTAGGAGGTGAACGAAATATGAATGAAATATATATATATATATATATATTTTTCTCCTAAATCCATGATTCAAACATAATGTGTATTTTTAGGACAAATGTTAAGAAATTTTAAATATTATATAATCTGTATGAAAGTAAGTGTAATACAAAATGTATGAACTTTTTTTAATTTTTTAAATTTTTTTTTAACATAGAATTACCTAGTCTAGAAAAAATAAATTAAAATTACGAAGGTTCAAGTGCTAATGGGTTGTTGAGTGCAAAAAGAAATATAATCAACACTCTTAAAACAGGTAAGTTTTAAAAAAATTAATGAGTAAATTACAAACATACTCTTTGAGGTTTACTTAAATTATGAAATATCTCATGTAGTTCTGGAAATTGCATTATGCCTTTTAAAATTTTTTAATATCATCAACTTAATTAACAATTTTTAATGATGTTAAAATTTTGGGATTTTTATTGATAAATCTCATTTAGAAATGTTTTAACTCAAAAAGTCCATAAAGAAATTTCTTAACTCATTTAGTTCCATGTATGTATAGTTTTATTCCATAAAGTCCTTTTTCTTGATTTACACTTTTTTTTTAAGACTCTTATGCCCTTATATTTAATTTTGATACCCTTACAAATTTTTTTGAACGGTTAGTAATTTTATGATGTAAATATTTATATTTTAACATTCACATTAGTAAGAATGTAAAATTGGCCTGTGGCCCGTGGGCGGTTCGAAGATCGCCCCCGGGCCAGGGCGGGCCCGGTCCGTTGACAATGTGAATATTCACATTGACGTGTTAACATTTACATTGACAAAAGTGTAAAATTGGCCCGCGGCCCGTGGGCGGCCCGAAAACCCGCCCGTGGCCCGTGGGCGAATATTCATATTTTAACATTCACATTAGTAAGAATGTAAAATTGGCCTGTGGCCCATGGGCGGTTCGAAGATCGCCCCCGGGCCAGGGCGGGCCCGGTCCGTTGACAATGTGAATATTCACATTGACGTGTTAACATTTACATTGACAAAAGTGTAAAATTGGCCCGCGGCCCGTGGGCGGCCCGAAAACCCGCCCGTGGCCAGTGGGCGGGGACGGGCCCAGCCCGTTGACAATGTGAATATTTACATTAACATATTAACATTCACGTTGATAGGAGTGTAAAATTGACCCGCGACCCTTAGGTAGCCTGAAATCTGCCCGTGGGTCTGGCCCGGCCCGTTTATAATGTGAATATTCACATTGACATGTTAACATTCACATTGATAGGAATGTAAAATTGGCCCGTGGCCCGAAGCCCGCCCGTTGCCCGAGGCGGGGCGGGCTGTAAATATTCATATTTTAATATTCACATTGGTAAGAATGTAAAATTGGCCCGTGGCCCGTAGGTGGTCCGAAGCTCGTCCCCGAACCGGGGCGGGGCCGGTCCGTTGACAATGTGAATATTCACATTGACATGTTAACATTCACATTGATAGAAGTGTAAAATTGGCCCGCGGTCCGTGCGCAGCCCGAAACCCACCCTCGGGCCCGGCCCGTTTACAATGTGAATATTTACATTGACATGTTAACATTCACATTGATAGGAGTGTAAAATTGGCCCGCGGCCCGTGGGCGGCCCGAAACCCGCTCGCGAGCCCGGCCTGACCCGTTTACAGTGTAAATATTCATATTGACATGTTAACATTTATATTGATAGGAGTGTAAAATTGGCCCGAGGCCCGAAGCCCGCCTGTTGCCCGGGGGGTCGGGGCGGGCTATAAATATTCATATTTTAACATTCACATTGGTAAGAATGTAAAATTGGCCCATGGCCCGTGGGCGGTCCGAAGCTCCCCCTGGGCCAGGGCGGGCCCGGTCCGTTGACAATGTGAATATTCACATTGACATGTTAACATTCACATTGATAGGAGTGTAAAATTGGCCCGCGGCCCTGCTCTCTATGTTCCCCGTGGGCGGCCCGAAACCCGCTCGCGAGCCCGGCCTGACCCGTTTACAGTGTAAATATTCATATTGACATGTTAACATTTACATTGATAGGAGTGTAAAATTGGCCCACAGCCCGAAGCCCGCCCGTTGCCCGGGGGGTCGGGGTGGGCTGTAAATATTCATATTTTAACATTCACTTTGGTAAGAATGTAAAATTGGCTCATGGCCCGTGGGCGGTCCGAAGCTCCCCCTGGGCCAGAGCGGGCCCGGTCCGTTGACAATATGAATATTCACATTGACATGTTAACATTCACATTGATAGAAGTGTAAAATTGGTCCGCGACCCAAAACCTGCCGGCGGCCCTTGGGCTGCCCAGGGCGGGCCCGGTCCGGCACGTTGACGATGTGAATATTCACATTAACATATTAACATTCACGTTAATAGGAGTGTAAAATTGACCCGTGGCCCGTAGGCGGCCTGAAACCCGCCCGCGGGCCCAGGCCGGTCCATTTACAATGTGAATATTCACATTGACATGTTAACATTAACATTGATAGGAGTGTAAAATTGGCCCACGGCCCGGAGTGGGTTCGACCTGCTGACAATATGAATATTCACATTGACATGTTAATATTCACATTGATAGGAGTGTAAAATTAGCCCGCGGCCCGGGGCAAAGCTCGTTTGGGCCCGGGCCCGAACCCAACCCGAGAACTTGGGCTAGGACTTGGGCCATCATTTTGAAGCTCGGCCCGCATAAGGCCCATTTAAGGCTCGGCCCGAGGCCCGACCCGCCAGAGGCCCGGTGTTTTTTTTTGTGAAAAATAATAAAATTTTGGGAGAAAAAATTAAAAAAAATAGCGAGGCTCACCCAAGTCCAAGTCCAGGCCCAAGCCCCTTGGCTCGACCCACCGGGGCACCCAAAGCCTGAATGCCTTCGTGCTAAGACTAGGGCCTAAGCCTAATTTTTTGGCCTGTGGCCCGGCCCGACCCGAATTTTGGCAAGCACCCATAAGGCTTTACATGGGTTGGCCCCGGCCCGGGTTGGGCCGAGCCCCTACACATTAATGATATAAACATTCACATTGACGGTGTGAACATTTACATTGACGATGTGAACATTCACATTAGGGGTATTTTGGTAATTATGTCACCCATAGGATGTGAACATTCACATTAGGGGTATTTTGGTAATTATGTCACCCATAGGACTTATTGAAACATAAGAAAATAATGTGGACTAAGGCTAAGTTTGGCATGATTGAAAAAAGATAAAAAGTCAAGAAGTCACTATCCTATTTAAGTCACATCATCTTATTTAAGTCACATCACCTCTCTAACACATCACTTCAAACCCAACCCATATTTCATAAAAAGTCAAAAAGTGTACTTATTTAGTCTTCCCAAACTAGGCCTAAATGGAACATAAGTAGATGAAAAGAGTATTTTGGTCTTCTTACCTCAAATAGGAACATTCACATTGACGGTGTAAACATTTATATTGACAGTGTGAACATTCACATTGACAATGTAAACATTCACATTAGGGGTATTTTGGTAATTATGTCATCCATCGGATGTGAACATTCACATTAGGGGTATTTTGGTAATTATGTCATCCATCGGATGTGAACATTCACATTAGGGGTATTTTGGTAATTATGTCACCCATAGGACTTATTGAAACATAAGAAAATAATGTAGACTAAATGGAACATAAGTAGATGAAAAGGGTATTTTGGTCTTCTTACCTCAAATAAGAACATTCACATTGACGGTGTGAACATTCACATTAGGGGTATTTTGGTAATTATGTCACCCATAGGATGTGAATATTCACATTAAGGGTATTTTGGTAATT
Source organism: Camellia sinensis (assembly GCF_004153795.1). Classification (NCBI taxonomy): domain Eukaryota; kingdom Viridiplantae; phylum Streptophyta; class Magnoliopsida; order Ericales; family Theaceae; genus Camellia; species Camellia sinensis. The sequence continues at coordinate 703,010 of NW_021025266.1, forward strand.
ATGTCACCCATAGGACTTATTGAAACATAAGAAAATAATGTGGACTAAATGGAACATAAGTAGATGAAAAGGGTATTTTGGTCTTCTTACCTCAAATAGGAACATTCACATTGACGGTGTGAACATTTACATTGACAGTGTGAACATTCACATTGACAATGTAAACATTCACATTAGGGGTATTTTGGTAACTATGTCACTCATAGGATATGAACATTCACATTAGGAGTATTTTGGTAATTATGTCATCCATAAGACTTATTGAAACATGATAGGGGTATTTTGGTAATTATGTCACCCATAGGACTTATTGAAACATAAGAAAATAATGTGGACTAAATGGAACATAAGTAGATGAAAAGGGTATTTTGGTCTTTTTACCTCAAATAGGATCTAATAGAATAGTCAAAAAGAATATAGGTTGGATGGAATAAAACTCTTAGAAAAATGATTTATCAAAAAAGCTCCCTAAAATTTTATTTCAATTAATAATTCAAATAATTTTATTATTGTATAGGAGAATAGTTAAAAATTTTAATTTTTCAGTTAATTCTGTTAAATAATTTTTTTTTTGATAATGAGGTATTTGAGAATTTCCAAACTACAAGAGGCAATTTATATTTTAAACAAATCTCAGGGGGTGTATTTGTAATTTACCCTAAATTAATTGATTCAAAGTGAAATAATCTAAATTTTTTAACCAAACAAGCCCCAAAGTTTGTTCAACTAAAACAATAGACTTAACTAAATAAGTTTTTAGATTAACAATAAATCACTTGTGTCGATATGTCCGAGTGGTTAAGGAGACAGACTCGAAATCTGTTGGGCTTTGCCTGCGCAGGTTCGAATCCTGCTGTCGACGTTGATTCTTATTCAACCTTTTTGAGGTAAATTACACTTTGGTCGTTCTTTCGTTTTGACTCTTGATTTTATTTTATTTTTTTCATTTCAAAATATTAGTTCTTTATTTTATTTTTTATTATTTAAAAATATTAATTGCTTTTCAAAAATTAAAATAATATAAATTTTTTATTTTGTCATTTTTTAAAATTCATTAACAACGCAAAAAGTATAATTATGATAATTGATATATCCAAAAAAATGTACTATCAAAGGATGATTTTGAAAAATTAATATTGTTAAAGTGTAATAATTGTACTATAAAAAAATTAGATTCTGCAAAAAAGACTATTATTTTGGGACGGATGGAATATTTATTCTACTTTTTCTTGTTTCATTTTTTTTTTCAAATTACATTTTGCCCCTTATGTTTGGCCATTTCTCTCAGTTTGATGCTTCGAAATTTTTTTTTTTTATGAGATTTTTATTGATAAATTTCATTTAGGAGTGTTCTAACCCAAGAAATTCATGAAGGAAATTTATAACCCACTTAATCCCATGTATTTATACTTTTATTTTATAAGGTTCTTTTTTCTTGATTTATATTATTTTCTTAAACTCTTATACCTTTATATTTAATGTTGATATTTATTACACCAAAAAAAAAAAAAAAAAACAACCGTGCTGGGGACCCCCAGTGGGGGTGACCCCAGCACCCCCACTCCACGTGGGGCTCTGTGATTGGCAGAGAGAAGGAAAAAAAAAAAAAAAATTCCAGCCAATAAGAAAACACTGGGGGTCACTGGGGGTCTGAAAAACTGGGGGTACAAAGCATTTTTGAAAAAACAATGGATCTATATTGACTGTCATTATGTTTTGGTATTTTCCATGAATCAAGATGTTGACTATCATTATATTCACATTAATTTGAAATTAAATTTTGTCACTGTGTTGTCAATTGGTATTAATATTATTCACAAACCCATATAATATTGAATGGTGAATACTTTTTTACTGTGTTCATTACCATTGTGATAAAGGTAATGTTAAGATTGACATCAGCACTGCATCAAATTACACAACCATAAGCCTCAACTTTAATTTTGAATACAAACATGATGTGAATATTCACACTAAAACATATGAATGTGAATAGTCACATGAATTCTGGAATATAGATTATTGATATGAATATTAATATCATGAATAAAACATCAAATAAATTAATTTAGTCATATTAAGCCAATAGTTATGTGTACATAATTATAAAACAACATAAACCAATATGAATATTATTATTGACTTTGTAGTAGCAAATATTATGACAATATGCCATTGTATTTTATTAAGCACAATCAATATAATTAATTATAGTTCTTTTGTCCAATGTATTCTAATGTTAACAAAATTACAAAGAATGTGAGATTCATATTCATTTTTTTCTCGCCAATGTAAAATGTGTCTTTGGATATCTTGTATGTCCCTAGCATGTACACAACGACATCATTAAACTTCATGCATTTGTTGAGGTCAACTTTACTGGTTCATAACACATCAAATAACTACCAAAATGACGTTTCCTTCAAACAATCTAGCTGAGGATTTGAGAACTTGGTGCTCGTCATTAGTTTTACTAACCCAATGATGTTAGATTGGTAGTTGACCTTTTTCATGTTCACCTTTTGGAGGTGTAATGCCCTCAAAATAATTACAATAAACTAACTCCAAATACTAGTATAATGTGATATAAATAAAATAAGAAGCTTTCATTAATCAGAGTTAATATACAAAAGGTGACACATGCGATATATATTCATAAATCGTTCATCTTGAATCTACAACATGTGTTACAAGAGGTAATAAGAAATGAAAGCTAAACAGATACTCATATGCCCTAATGGCTTACATTTTTTTAAGACTGTGCTGGGTTACAACAAAATGAGTCATAAGCTCAATACAAATAAAGGCCTAGGTTTGTGAAAAGTAAACACAAAACAAGTAGGAATTGAGCCTTCAGCTCCACAGTCCTCAGTCCTCCCCAGCTAAGTCCTTAGCAGAGGCATATCACCAGCACCTGAAAAATGTTTTTCCCAAGTAGGGTGAGCCAAAGCTCAGTAAAGACAATCTAGCACAATATATGAATATTAACAAGGATATAAGTATGATACGCATATATAATGCCCATGATAAAATCATTCATATTGTCACAAGATCATCATATGCCAAGTTTCATATCTCAAGCCATTTTATCTTAATTCATTTCATGACAAGTCGTTTCACCTTAATCGATGAGTCAAGTCCATTGTTATCCAAACAACCCAACTGAGGCTACAATTCAGTGGTTCTCTAACCAATACAATCATTACACAAACACTTCAAATCTGTCATTTTACGAAAATTTCATCCGCAGGAATCGGCACCTATGTATACCGCGATTTTCGGGACTTTCACCCTGGACACACAAGCCAACTTAATTCAATGCAGTCCATTCCATTTCTTCTCACAAATATGGAGTACATCTCATTTCTTCTTCCAAACATCATACATATATAATGTATTAAAAACACATTCATATTCAATGACAACCGATAAAAGATTAATTTCAATTCACCTAATTCTCATGTGATTTCTACAACAATCATAGCCATCCTTTATCGATAGCCCAAAACAGATATTTTTAAACAGATATATAATTTCCAAAATAGATAAATTATCTAAATTTCCATAGGTGAGAGATAATAAGCATCCAACTCCACCATTTATATAAACATCTATCCAATTTCACATTTCTAATACTAATTACAATTATTTATACAAAATAATTAATTGAGATATTTTAGGGCAAAACTTCTATTTCCTTTCAAATCCAATCCTTGTGTCAAAATTTACAAATTTAATACAACACATCCTCATATCTACATCCACAACCATTCTCAATACCTTCATTTGAAAACCCCTCTTTTAATTTCAAACCAAAACCCAAGATTTGTTTAAAATCCTCCACATCCCAACATTATTTACACAATTAACGAATAACTCAGTTAAAATTCACAGGAGAGTGTAGAAAGTCCCAACCTCAAAGTTAGAAGACGAGCAAAACAAGGAGAAAATTTCAAAGATACCGAAACCAACTTTTGTTTGGATCAAAATGGAGCTCTTGAGATGCTCTACCTTTTTCTCAAAGACACTAGGGTAGAGAAACTAATGGATCTAGGTGAAAATGTAGAGAGGATGTGAATTTCAGAGAGAGAGGTTCTAGATCTAGGGTTTTGGAAAGAAAAGAGATGAAAAAGTGATGTAGAAGGAGGCTGTTGTGAACTGATATATGCACAGTCCGCTCGAGCACGAGAAGTGACGCTTGAGCGTTAGACACAATAAGTTGTTCCACTCGAGCGCAAAAAGTGACGCTCGAGCTTAGAATGCACACCCCCAGTAGTTTTGCAAGCCTGCAAAAGCATTGAGAGTTCACAAAGCCCGCTCGAGTGTAAGAAGTGCCATTCGAGTAGAGAAGCAAAATTCTGGGCAACAAGGGTTTGGAAACTCAGCAACCAACATATCTCAAATGCAACCACAGCAATCCAATAGCCAAATTTAAGGAGATACAAGGGAAGCAAGTTGTGAACAACAATATGAAACTATGAAACCCGAGTCTGGGATACAACAAGCGTCGGGTCAAAACCGGAATCACTATAGAAGGGCTGGCTATTTGTTCAAGTTTGTCTTTGACATGGAACTGTTCTTTTTTTGTTTTGCCATGAAATCTATAAACAACATCTGTTTGTTCAATTAGAAACAAATTTACTATTAATGGTCACAAATGGTAAATGATAGCAAGTGCAAAATATATGTCATGTGAATAGTGAAAGGATTATGGTGAATGTGGATATAAATAGTTAATGTAAATATTCACATGGGGACATTACAAATCATGGATAAACAAGAAGTTAAGTACATGGTACGAACATTCACATAATATATGTCCAATGTGAATGTTCACATCAACAAATTATAATTTGATTCACATTGAACCAAATAGAAAGGGGACAATAATTGAGGGTTCTAATTATTTCTTTCCAAATGCACATAGAACCAAAAAGATAATAGGTAATATGATTGTTCACATAAACACATTATCGCACATGATAAAACAACATTGGACAAAGTTAGATATATGGTGTGAATGTTCACATGGGTTGTAACTCAACAACATTGATAAACAAATGATGTAAATATTTACATCGTTTGTGTAGAAATTCACATTGAACCAAAGAAGGGAGGAAAATAATCAGAAATTAGGAGGTTCTAATTATTTGATCACTATCAACAATTAACAAGACTAACAAATCCAACGAATGGGGAAAATAGGGAGCTTATTACAAAACAATAGCAAATGACAACAAAAAAACTACTAACAATAACTAGATCATGTAAATGTTTACATCAGTTAGATACTTGACGTGAATGTTCACATCAGGGGTTACTCAATAACAAATATAACCAAATGATGTAAAAAGAATTCACATTGAATCAAAAGATGGGGAAATATAATAAGAAATTGGAGGGTTCTAATTATTTGATCACCATCAACAATCAATAAGACTAACAAGTCCAATATTGACAGAAGGGGAAAATATGGAGCTTATTACAAAACAATAGCATATGACAACAAAAAACCAACAATAATAACAGATCATGTAAATGTTTACATCAGTTAGGTACGTAACGTGAATGTTAACGTCGGTCGTTACTCAATAACAATGGTAACCAGATGATGTAATAATTTAGGAATTCACATTGAACCAAAAGATGGGGGAGAAAACATTAGAAATTGGGGGTTCTAATTATTTGATCACCATCAACAATCAACAACACCAACATTCACAGAAGGGGAAAAATAAGAAGTTTATTACAAAACAATAGCATATGACAACAAAAAACAACAATAATAAGTAGGTAATGTAAATGCTTACATCAGTTATTTAGATTCATTTGAAAGAAAAACAACGGGTGGAAGGATGGGTGCTTATATTTGTCTCTCATTGTGAATGAACCACAGTTGGTCAAAATCAATGTAAACGTTCGTAGTGATGGATTGAAATGGAATACCAGCTATAACATGCCCGGGGGGTACCTGCGCACGTTAAACAGTTTGAACTCCCGAGATCTCTTTGATCTAGTCTCACGAGTGCAATGTGAAACATAGATGAGAGTCCAGATTTAGCAACTTTATAGAAAATCCATTTTATTACAAAATTATTGTCATAAATGGACTACATCACCAGATCTTAAAGTCGCCACCTAATATTTATTTTGAAAAAATTAGGAAACTCGTGACTCGTGCCAAGGCCACTGTTCGTCGTAACCAAAGTTGTCTCGGTTTGGAACCTTAGGTATGAGAGGGGAAAGTCATTAATTGAGCACTCCCGCTCACCCGATCAAAAGATCGGCCTTTACTAACCATGATATGAATTTATTTTCTTTATATGTTCACGTTTTGATTATTTAATAAATCCTAAAATTTACTATGTGAAACATACAAGTATAGACTATGTCACCCACTTAGAACAACTTGATTTCATGTAGTTTTGAAAGAGTTTTGAAGATGTACAACCCAAAATAAATTGAGCTTACAAACATGAAAATCAACATCATTCTGAATTAAGTGACACAACCTCTATCCACGGGCATTCATAGAGTTATATCACATAAGCAAATAGTCTCATGGTAGAATGCTAAACATAGTAAGAAAAACACACACAAACGGGATGCTAAAGCATTAAAACTTACATGTTTGACAACCTGCGAACAAGCTACAAAACAAAGTTAGTAAAATATGCACGATCTTATATACAAAATCCTAATGCAATTCACTCATGAGATGCAACTAAAGATTCGGTTTCTAAGATATGAGATGTGAATCATCTCATGAACATGAGGTAGTGCACATAATCACATAGGAATTGATTAAATCCACAAATGCAAAATTAGCCGAATCAAGATGCATGAAACATGGATGCAAAGCATGGATATAATAAAAGACGAAATATAATGCATATTCATAGATAAAGAAAGCAAGTAAAAGAACAGGATAGAAAGAAACATGGCAGGGAATTATTATAACACTTTGAATAAATTATTACAAACGAAATAAAAGAGAGAGAAGGGAATATTACCAAAAAAAAAAAACCTCACAAACTCTCAAAATAATAAAATAAAAAAAATAAATAAAGAAACTTGATGTGCTTTTGGGGATTGCCGGAAAATATTCTGCTTGATGCGGGAGGACTGCTCCGTTCCGCCTGGGGAAACTTATTTTGCGGGAGTACTATTCATCTCGCGGCACTATTCATTGCCGACAGTACTATTCACCACAATAATTACTATTCACCATTTTTGATCGTTATTCATCTTATCGAGCATTTTTCGTTCGCAATTACTATTCATCGCTAGAGGTACTATTCATCGTCGGGGTTACTATTCACTGCCGGAGGTTACTATTCATCTAGTGGGGTAAATTATTTAAAGTAATAAATTACAATAGTTTATATACAATATTTAAATTACAACAGATATGTGGGTGGTGTAGCCTTCCCGTTAAAACAGTAAAACAGTTATATAAAAATAAATTAATTACAATAGGTATGTGGGTAGTGCAGCTTTTCCATTATAACGGTAAAACAATTATATAAAAAAAAAAAGTAATTTACAACAGAGATGTAGGTGGTGCAGCCTTCCCATTAATGGTAAAACAATTATATAAAAAGTAATTTACAGCAGATATATGGGTGGTGTAGCCTTCCCATTAAAGCGATAAAAAAAAAGAGTTATGAAAAGTAGTAAATGAAATATTTAAACAAATTACATCACATTTTTAAATTAAATGAAAGTTTGAGAAAACTCATATTTCGGGGAAATGATGAATTTTCTGATTCACAAACTTTCTTTTTATTACCCTCAAGTCTGTAGAATGTATTCTCAATTCTCAGTCCAAAATTTGGAATTACAACTTTAGTGGTTGGTTTTTGAATGGTGTATTGATGAAATGGAAATAAAAATATCTAAGAATTTTTTTTATTTTCCCTCTCTCTCTCAAAAATTAATTTTCCTTCTTTCTGATTCTTTTCCTTTCAATCTCCCTCGCACCAATTCTTTTTTTTCTTCTCTGATTCTCTTTTTCAATTCTCTTAGCCCCTCCTCCCCTTGATCTCTCAATCACCTGCCTCTTTTATAGGCAATATAAGCTCACAAACAAACAAAACTTCAAACGATGGAAGAGTGAACTTTCAAAAGGTGCATAGTAACTTTATAATATTATAAAATATAAAATGTATAATTATCATAAATATATGTACAAATACCGAAAAAATATGTAAAAACACACAAAAGCATTTAAATTATAAAATAACAAAATAAATGGATTGATAAAATAAATTTTAGCAAGCCAAATATGTAACATAATTTGACCAAAGCGGGTCTAAAATAAAAAAGCACGCGATGAGAGTGTAGTGAATTTTTCAAAGAGGGAATAGTATCCTCATATAATATAATAATACTGGGGATGACTCGTGCCTGAAGGCACTGCCAACAATTTTTTTGGTATCACGTACTACGAAACTCAATGATAATAAACCAATTTCAAATTCATATATAACAAAGCCATTTTATAAGCAATAATGAATAACAAAGCCATTTTCACATTTTATTAATAAAAAAATCGTACCATTCAAATGTAATATATTTGTTGTGTGATTCTAAAAATAAAGGGACTGTATTTTTCATATAATTTTTTTGAATATCTAGAGTTTCTAATTAAAAGAAAAATTCTAGAGACTTGGCATTTTAACATTTATGTGTAATATGGCAAGAGAGTTTATTTTATTTATTTATTTATTTCACCTTTTTAAGGGAGTATAATATTCTATGTTGTATTTCAAAAATTCTGGTCAATGTATATGTGTGTATTACTTTAGTTGCTTCATGAAATAATTATTCATTATTGCTTACAAATGTATTCATTTTTTTGATAATGTCACTCCGACTTAAAACTTCACATATAAGAAATTGATATTGCTTCTACGTATTGAATTAGCGAAAGCATTTATAAATTTCAAATAGCAAATTTCAAAATGAAAGTCCAAAAAATGAATTATATATTTGAATGTAGCATATGCAAAGAATCTAGAAATATTTGCTAAACTTAAAGTCCAAATAACAAATTTTAGATTTGTATCCACGTCAAAATGACACATCTATACACTATAGCAAGTTAGAATAAGATAACTTTCAATAAAAGAATGTTATTAAATTAGTATCATAACTGGTAACTCTTGTGCTTTATCAGGTTTAAATTCATTCAAATAAAGGTCAATGAACATTTTGATACAAAAGAATCACCTTAGCTAACCCAAAAATAAATAAATAAATAATTTAACATGAGAGAGCCAACCAACGACACACCGGTAGAAGCAACGTAACCCAATGTTTCTAATACGGGTCAATGACCTGCAACAAAATCACTCGCTTAAACTCGCTTCAAAAAACCAATAGCTGTGAAAAATCACATCAAAATGCATATGAGAAATCGAAAGAAATTGTAATGAAATCAAAAGAAACTATAACATGAAAAATTGCATCTAAATACATATGAGAAATAGGAAAATCAATAGCTATAAATTAAGAAGAATTGAACATAACTATTATGGTCAATTGAATTATGTCATTTAGTGGCGAAAAGTAAACAAATGAATAGAAAAGCAAATTATAGTATAGATAGATCAATTGAGAATGCCGATAAATCATACAAACCTCCAAATAGAATTAAATAGAATTAAACTCAAATTTTGTAAGGGGAGCGAATAATTTTCTTTATTAAGACTAAGAGAGTCTTGTTATAAGGAAGAAGAATTTTTTAAGGTTGTGAAACCAAACAAAATTAAAATTTTAAACAATTAAAGCTTACCTTGTGTGAAGTATCTATTTTTGGATAATCGTGCTCCTTTGAGTTTCCATCCCTGTGATAATGCATAACTCATTTTCTAGTTAAAGCATTATGTATAACAATTAGTAGACAACAAAAAAAGAATCAAACTTGAAATCAATGTTAATGGGTGAGTGCAACTAAAATGAAACCCAAGGTTCATTAAATAAAATTAAGTGTACAATTTTTTTAAACAAAGATTACAACCAAATACTTATAAAAGATACTTACCACAACTGAAAATGAAAGAGAGAGAATGAAACTAAATTAAACATAGAAACGGAACAGTTAAAAAGAGAATGAGAAACACATAATTAATACTCCAAATGATATAAACAAAATAGTTACATAGGGGAACTAAATTAAACAAAATAAAGATAATTTTCCAAAAATCAATACATGACAATTGATTTTAGAAACCCATTCAGAAACCCATTTTAATAATTGTGCTGGTTCATTTATCATTTTAATATTTTTGGAATCAAAACCATTCATAAACACATTTAAATCTAAAGCATTTTAAAAAAATCATTACATGAAGATGGGTCTCTAAAATCTAAACCATTTCAAAAAATCATTACATGAAATTCACACATTTTCCTTACCTCATACCCAACACCACATTTGCCTCAAACCAATCAATTGACATGCTTATTAAAAAAAGAAAGAAAAATAAAAAGGGATTACACACTTTTCACTTTCTAGGTGATTGATAACATGTATACTCCAAATCAATTGCCAAGAATTTGCCCACAACATTTAAGAGGGCACTTCACCAACATTAAGGGTTGAAAGTGAAACCACGTTCTTCTTCACTTATGAGGTACCATTATGCATAATCATCCAATTAAAAGTATAAAGCATGTTTAAACTACTTCAAGCATAAAGTAAGTTTATGCCACCACTCATTACTCCAGGATGACTAACTAATAACATAGATGGTCTACTGAATTAATTTAGTTCCAAAACCAAATATTTGAAGAAAAAAAAAACAACCAATTGGCTTAACACTGGCTTTTGTTAATCTAGACCTCTTTACTGTTTTTCTTTTACAAATTCTTTCTAGACCTCATTGAGCCAATCTCAGCATTGTTTATAGAGTCTTACAAAATAACTGGCAAAGCTGAAAGTATAATTTTTTTGGGTAAATTATAAATACACCCCTGAGGTTTGCTTAAAATATGAATTGTTCCCTGTGATTTGAAAAATTACAAATAGTATGCACAATTTGTTGCTCACTCGAAAATTACAAATAGTATGCCACAAATAGTATGCACAATTTAAAATTTACTTAGCAAAAGTGTCATCCTTAAAAAATGTATAAAAACAACACCCAAATAGTACACATTAAAATTCATTTAAACTACTAAGACAACTGTGCCACTTAGAATGCTATTTAGGATAAAGATGAAAGAGAAATGTACTTTCAGACATTATCATATCTTTTCAAACAAATTGAACAAAGTATGCACAATTTGTTGCTCACTCGAGATTGCCACTCTTTCAATATTTTAGACAAAGTATGGACAAAGTGCACGTTTAGTTTAGACATCTCTAGCAATATTTTAACTCTCACAACAATAAATACAAAATCTTTAGAGAGATAAGAAAAAAACTTAAAATAATGTAGACCTGTAAAAAGGGAGCCGATATTACAATTTTCTTTTAGTCTTCATCCACCTGTAAAATAAAGAAAAGATATGAAAATTAAAAGAGACTACCCAATTCAAAACAAATACACGCATTGTCACACTAATAAAAGGTTTTTCATAGACCATCCAATTCAAACTAAACGCAAACATTGTTGCACAATAATAATAGGTTACCCAATGCAAACACTACCAACAAACATAATACATTGTCAACACAGATACAAATTAATGACTCATAAAAACATTAATTTACAAAAATCAATCCATATTTTTCTTGGGTTTTATTTTTTTCAACTCTTTCTTCTTGGAACTCTAAACCCATTTATTATATCAGTTTAGTCCCATCAGTTTTGTGTATGTAACACTCCATCATCTTCTTCAATTTTCACCTACACCCATTCAGATTCATTTTGCTTCCAACCTTAAATAAATTTGGAATATTTGTTAAGCAATATATGACCATAAGCAAAATATCAAATCAACCCCCTTTTGAATCCATTTGGTTAGCTCATGGGCAATAGCCAACCCCCTGCCACAACAAAAACAAAATTTTGATTTAAACTAAATAAACTATAAGACTAAATTGATGCAATAAAATTAATGGATAAAACAACAAATGAACAACATACAGTAAGGGGACAATTGTTTATAGGGTCTCAAAAAAGTAATAGGCAATGCTGAAACTATATTTATTTTTTTATCACAGCTTACCAATCCCCACTTCCAAATAAAGAAAAAAAGAACGAAAGAATAGAAAAACACAAAACGAATCAGTATTTAGGAAACTCAAAAGTATTTAGGACCCATTTTATGAATTGGCACCCATTTCCCATTAAAGAATCAAACATTTCATAAATCAAAACCATGTCAAAAATCAAACTGAAATAAACACCCATTTAAAAAATGAAACCCATTTAAACTGAATCTAAATTGGGACTTTTTATTTCAAATCTATGTTGTTTCCTTATGAAGAAAGTTTTATGCAATCTCAAGTATTAGATATAACTATTAGAGAAACACTTTAGACCCAAATTGAGCATTGTAAGACCAAACTTGGAATAACATGTTTGGAAATTAACCTAATCTTAGTCTTGGTCTACATTTAGATTACATTCTATAGGTATTTTAAGCAAAGCGTCAATCGTATCTAATCACTTAGCTTTAAACCTGGAAGAGAAGTACATTATACTTACTTTTAACTCAAAAAGTAATGTATTTTGGAACTCTATAAATGAATTTAATGTATCAAGAAAAAAATTAGAAAGTAATAAAGAACAAATTAAAAAAAAGGAAACTAACTAAGGGTCTATGAGTTATAATTTTGGAGGACTACCTGAATTTTTACTCAAATCTCTAAAGTCATAAAGTTTAAAATTACTCATAATAATTCCAAAATGCCAATATAACCCATTTCCTCTAAGTTTCATATTTTTCCCACATGGAATCAAATTTCTCATAAATTTTTCATTATTACAAATGCTTCACAACCTTCTCTCTGTAATTTAGCAGTTAACAACATATGTTGTTTCTTCTAACTTTCCTGTGACATCTTCTCTGGCACAGCTATTTATTTCAAATCTATTATTGGGCCTTTTACCTTATGAAGAACAGCTTTGTTGTTAGCGGTGTAGACACCCCATTTTTGACCGCCCTTAAGAATTGGGCACTACTGATGTTTCATTTGGTGGAGAAAGGTGTGCAGGCCAAAGGTTCAGTTTCTTCGGCAAGGAGAGAGTCAAATCTCAACTTCATACCCCTTTTTTTGGACCAAAACAATCTTAATCAAAAGATTTTAGACTTGAAACCCTCTCTTTCAAAACGTTTTGAAAATAAAGTTCTACAATGTTCCGACGCTCGCATTTTGTTAAATGTCGCGCTTTTCGGTAAACCGAGCAAGGGCAAAGTGGAAATGAATGAAAGAGAGATGATATCTTTGAAAAATATTTCAAAACACCTTGTTCGGGGGTTTGGAGTTGAAGAAAAGAAGAGTGGAGAGAAGAAACCTAGTTGAGGAAGAGGATGGGCATGAATCGCTAAGAGAGAGTCGAGCGGTCCTCGCTAAAACAGGCTTATCTATCTATACACTTGGATTTAAGCTATAAGGCCACCACCATTGGAAAGAAGATTTCTGGGGCTTCATTTTTCACTCAAGAATCTCCTAAAGCCAAGTCCGGACGGGGGAGATATGGTTGGTTGAAGTAGGGCATCAATCCGGTTGGACCGAATCGGCGCTGCTTTACTAAAACAAGCATAACTTTTTGCACAGATGGAATTTTAATGCAAGGTTTGCGCCATTGGAAAGCTAACTTTTGGGCCTTCATCATAGGGGGTGGCCAACCACCTTGACCCTTTTGACCTGGTCGGCCAGCTCCCATCCTGTTTGTCTCAGTGAGTGTGTTCCAGCTGTGCCAACTGGGCCAGCTCCCATCCTCTTTGAGAAGCTTTAGACCTTTTGTTCTATAAGAGAAACCATATCCCTCACTTGAAAGGGTTCAGAAAATTGCTAGGGCTAAACAATATATCTCTCTTTATATCTCTCTCTTTTGAGCTCTAAATTGCTTGGTTCTTGGCCCTTTTGCACCACCTCTCATAGCCTAACACTTCCATCATCAACATAAGGTCCTTGGAGGGTATTTTAAGAGGTTCAAGCTTGAGTTTTTAGGTCCAGAGGCTGCTGGTTTCTGCTGGTCTTCAAGGGTAACCATTTTTTCCCTTTTTGAGCATTATTTTGATCCATCTTTTAGCTATACTTGAAAGCATTTTCGAGCTTTGACATAAACTGAAAAGAGTCTTATTTTGAGTCCCTCTTGAAGTTTGTTTAAGGACATTTTTCTGTTAGAGGTCATCTACCCCCTTGTATGTTCCATCCCTCTTTTAAGGCTTATTTTACTTCATATCTTAGCCTTACTTGCTAGCATTTTAAAGCCTTGACATAAACTGAAAAAAGTCTTATTTTGAGCTCCTCTTGAAGATTGTTTAAGATCATTTTTCTGTTGGGGGTCATCTACCCCCTTGCATGCTTGTTTGCATCTTATTTTAAGCCTTGCATCTAGGCCTTGGTTTTGTGCTTTATTTGGCCTTCTAGCCACTGAAATCCAGTGGATTTTTAGTAGCTAGCATACTATTTTGAGAGCCAAAATCAGAGGGGGGTGACCCCCTCTCTCCTTGCCTTGTTTGTTGGCCCTTTTGGCCTTACAAAGGAGCTCCACTTTGCATGTTTTGAAGCCATGTTTCAGGCCCTATTTGGTGAGT
>NW_021025266.1:737014-779075 GCF_004153795.1 Camellia sinensis
TCTTTTCTTTCTTATTTTATATATATATATATATATAATATAAGAATATAAGAATATAAAATTTTAAAATATATTATAATATTTTTCAGTAAAAAAAATATTAGGACAAATATTTAAGATAATTTAATATTTTTAATTTATAATTTTAGGACAAATATTAGGACAGATTTCAGATTTCATTTTCCTGTCTCTCACTCTCTGACTCTCTCTCTCTCTTTCTCACTCTCTCAGTACAAGAAAAGTGGGCTTATGAGACGGAACTTTTTGCGACGAAACTTTTTGCGACGGCACATTTGTCGTCGCAAAAAATGGCACAACTTGCCGTCTTAAAAAAAGTGACTTTTTGAGACGGCACAACTTGCCATCGCCAAAAAATGTGACTTTCGTCGCAAAAAATAGAGTATTTGCGACGGCAGAAATTGCTGTCGCAAAAAAAAAAAACAGTATTTGCGACGGTACCAACTGCAGTCGCAAAAAAAAAAAAAAAGAGTTTTTTGCGATTGTAATACGTATCGTTGCCAAAAAAATAAATATATATATATATATATTGTGGCTTTAAGACAGCTTCATATATATATGGCCATAAAATGGTTTAAATAAATACAACGGTATTTTTCTGTTACAAAAAATAAATAAAAAAATAAAAACAACGTTGTTTTACTCTTTTGAACATTTCTCTTTTCACCAATTTTTTCATCTTTCTATCTCTCTGTCTCTGTCTCTCTTCTCTTTCTCTCTCTCACTCATAACTCTTCTCTGTCTGTCTGTCTATCTCTTTCTCTATGTGTCTCTGTCTCTCTTGTCTCTCTCTTTCTCACTCATCACTCTTCTTTGTCTGTCTGTCTCTTTCTTTCTCTCTATGTCTTTGTTTCTCTTCTCTTTCTCTCTCTCACTCATCACTCTTCTTTGTCTGTCTGTCTGTCTCTGTCTTTGTCTCTGTCTCTCTCTCTCTGTATCTCTCGTCCATCTTTCTTCTCTTTATCTCTCTCATCTCTCATCTCTCATCTCTCTTCTCTCTCTCTCTGTCTTCTCTTTATCTCTCTCGCTCATCTCTCTGTCTCTCACTCATCTCTCTTTGTCTCTCTCTCGTCTATCTCTTTTCGCTCTCTTTCTCTCTTTTGTCTATATCTTTTCATTCATTTTTTCATCTTTCTTTCTCTCTTCTCTTTCTCTCTCTCACTCATCACTCTTCTCTTTCTGTCTGTCTGTCTATCTGTCTCTCTCTCTCACTCATCTATCTCTTCTCTCATCTCTTTTCTCTCTCTATCTCTTTCGCTTATCTCTATTCTCTTTATCTCTCTCGCTCATCTCTCATCTTTCTCTGTCTCTCTCGTTCATCTCTCTTCTCTCTATCTTTCTTTCTGTCTCTCCCGTTCATCTCTCTTCTCTTTATGTCTCTCTCGCTCATCTCTCTTCTCTCTATCTCTCTGTCTCTCTCGTCCATCTCTCTTCTCTCTATGTCTCTTTTCTGTCTCTCACTCTCACTCTCTATCTCTTTCTTTCTCTCTCTGTCTCTCCCACTGTGTTTGCGTTGCTCACTCACTCTCTCTCTCTCTCTCCTCTATCTATCTCTCACTCATTTCTGTCTCTCACCATCCATCTCCAGTACCACCTTCACCACTACTACAAACGCCATTCCACCTCCACCACTACTTCCACTATCGCCACTTCACCTCTACAACTACTATTACTACTATCATCACCACCACTCCACTACCACCACTACCACTACTACTACCATTACCTCTCTTTCACCCCTGTCCGATCATTTACCTACCCTACACAACTTACTACTAATGCCTCTTTCGCGATGGCTAGTGTGTGTAAAAATATCACTCATCATGACTTTAATGAGTAAATAATACATATTTGTAAGACTTATTGAATATTATTAAGATTTTAAAATTTTCTTAAATTTTTAATTAATTAATTTTTTCAACATTTTTCTAAATATTTAAAGAAATTTTGTTTTATTTTTTAGAGTCACTTATTATTTTTAGATCACTAATTTAGATATATTTTTTTTTTCTAAATTTTGAGGGATTTATAAAAGTAATGGCGATTAATGCTAATTGAACTAAAGGCCTAAGCTGGGGCTGTACGTATATATTTTTTTAGTTGTACGTTAATGATTTTGACTGTAAGATATGCTTGAGAAAATGATTTTGACTGCTAGTTACAACTGAATAATAAATTAATTAAATCCACTTGACACATGATTTCTTCATCTGTCTTTATCTATGAGAAAATATACATATTGCATGTTCTAAAATTCTAAAAAATTGATTAGTGCCTAGTTAGTCATGCAGGAGTCCCAAAAAAAAAAAAAAAAACACGGGTTGAGTTGGCTCATAATTTTTTTTAAAAAAAAATTTTCCCTTCTTTTTTTTTAATTTTCTTTCTTTCTTTTCTTTCTTATTATATATATATATATATATATATCTATATAATAAGGGAGGAAGGTTTTTGAAAATATGTTAAAATGTATAAGAGATACATTTCATTTGAATGGTTGGGATGATTCCTAATCAATATCTAAGGGTCCAGATTAAATTTTTTCCCGCCCAAACACTCTCTACCCTCTCTCTCGCCCACGTCTGCCAAACACGTCTCTTAGAACTCTATCTTTCCACGTTCTCTCTCACGTTGATGGATCTCTGTCAATGTGTTGTAGTACAGAGAAAGAAAGAGATGGGTGTTGTTGTGTTCACACACACTCTCTCTCTGTCTGTCTCATCTCTCTTTAGGGTTCACTCTCGATGCCGCCAAACCTACCCTAATGCCGCCGTCGCACTACCGTTACCAGAACCACTGCCAACCACATCAACCACGCCCCTCTTCTGCAGCAGCACCGTAGTCCGCATCTGCCGCTCTCTTCCGTGTTCACCACTCGATGGTGCCGTTGTTTCGGTGCCGTCGCTTCTAGATCTAGATCCACCACTCCTCTGCCGATGATTTCACCACAAACACTCTCAACCGATGATTTCACCACTGCCGCCTCAGAGAATCTTCTACAGACTCTTTGTTTTTTCCCGCCCAAAAACTGCATGGGGTTTGAACTACGCTTCGATTTCGCTTAGATTTTCTTTGCCCTTTCTTCCTATTTTAATCAATTTTTATGTTTTTGTTTTTTTCCCCTAAAATTTGTATATTTATATAATATCAAATGGCCCAAAACTGACACCATGAAGAAGCAGCTCGATACCCGTTTTCCCGCTGTAAGTTTCTCTCTCTTTCTTTACTATGTTTTTTATTTTTGCATCTGCAATCGATGCAGATGCGTATATGATTTTGAATTTTTGTTTTTTTGGGGGTTTGTTTTGTGTGTGTACCAAATAAAGTAGATGGGTGTTCATTATTGGATTTTGTGGAATCTGAGTTATGCTTTGTATAGAGTTTAGGATTGCTGATTGTTAGCATGACTGTGACATTAGGGCTTTAATTTCTAAAATTTGAAGTTATTTATGTATGTGTTTGTATTTGATTTTGGTGTTCTATGCAACTATGAAAATGTTTGAGACCCCTAAAAAGCTGCCTTAATTTGACCCAGGGGCATAATAAGTGTCAACTTTTGATTTGTCACACACTCAACCATATAGGTTCCAACTCCCTTTCTACATCATTGTGAGTCTCAATTTTGGGTCTTTAGCATTTCTCATGGAAGTATATGATTGTGTTATGTTTTGCTTTGAATTTCGGATGGATTGTCTTTGGCTTTGTTGTTATTAGGATTTTCATTGCTTTGGGTAGGTAAGTAGTAACTTTGATTGTGTATTTGGTGTTTTATAAAAATTTCATATTTATTACAGAAGGCACATGCACAATCCGTATGCAAAGATAAAAACCTGTACCCTCAATACAAAAACAACCTATTCTGAAACCTCTATAAAATTCAAAAATTGGTCTAAATGATAGTTGAGGAATTTGGTTTCTAGGATTAATTATGATGGTTGAGCAAAAGAGGTCATAGGTAGGATAAGTTATAAATGGAGATAACAAGTTGGAATTTTCATGGCCTTGGGTCTAGGAGTAGGAGAAGTGCAGTGAAAGATACTTTGATCAAGAATAATCCAGATATTGTAATCTTTCTAGAAAGTAAAATTGAAATTTTTTTAGGAGCATTTGGGGGACTTGGAAT
Source organism: Camellia sinensis (assembly GCF_004153795.1). NCBI lineage: Eukaryota > Viridiplantae > Streptophyta > Magnoliopsida > Ericales > Theaceae > Camellia > Camellia sinensis. Next base: position 741,153 of record NW_021025266.1, read on the forward strand.
AGGAGTTAGGAGGCCTTATCTTTCAGTAGTAGATCCTTCGGGGATTTTGGTCGGTAAGCTACAAGTAGTATTTAGGGTGTTTTTTGTCTATAAGGTTTAGAGATTTTGATGACAACGATGAGTGGCTTAGCTTATGGGGGTTTATGGTCCTAAGTCCTAGGTTTAGATGGTCGTTTGTTGGAGTTAATTGGTTTGTTTGGGTTGTGTTCGCCAAATTGTTGTGGGAGGTGATTTTAACGTTAATGGATTTGCTTCAAAAAAGTTGAATGGGGATGGAGTCTCAAGGCGTATGAGAGATTTTGATGCTTTTATTACGAATTGTGAGTTGGTTGATCCGGATGGAACATAATTTACGGACTTACGGATGGAACATAATTTAGATGGACTTACGGATGGACTTACAGACTTACGGATGGAACATAATTGTGAGTTAGTTGATTACGGATGGAACATAATTTAATCAATTGAGATTAAGGTACATAATATTTTAGATGGACTTACGATAATTCCCACCACTTATATAATTAAAAAGGACCACATAATTAAATAAGACTTACCTGCATAAATCTAAATTATAACGTTATAAGTTTTAGTATCCAAAATTTAACATAAAAAATTTGCTATAAATTAAACTGAACCATTCATAAGAATTTTTATTTTGTTTTATTTTATTTTATTTTATTTTATTGGCCTTTATAGATTTGGCCTCTTCTTCTTGGGGTAGCAAAGCGTGTTTTGAGGGGGAGAGAGAGAGAGAGAGAGAGAGTGAGTATGTGTTTTAAAATTTGAAATTTCAAAAAGTGAGGTGAGCGATAACTTATGAGATTTTGTTTTGTTGGGAAAGAGCTGTTCGATGTGAATCATGTGGTGCTGCGGAACCGGGGACATGCGAAGGTATTTTTCATGTTTTAATCCTTTTTATTTTCTGATTACACTGAGAAGTTTGAATGGTCATGACCGCTAGACACATTGAAGTATTGCTAAAGTTTTGTTCATTTTTTTACCTTTCAGGTCACTTTGGGTATATAGAATTACCAATTCCAGTATATCATCCTTCCCATGTGAGCGAACTAAAGCGGTTGTTGAGCCTGGTTTGCTTTAAACTCATTGCAAATTCTTGTGTGCCTTTCTCACCTCATTATATCACCATGTATTTTTCAATCATGCATATACCACTTTAGCTGTGTATGGACACATCTTGATATGAGAAATAAGGGCTTACCTTGAGAGACAGTGTAGATGTAAATGACAAGCAAGCAACTGATTTATTTCCATAGAACAAGGGGAAAAAAGAAAAAAAACAAAAACAAAAACAAAAAGAGAAACTATCAAAGTTGTTCTCTGAAACTATTCTGCACACTATCACTATTAGGCTTAAGTCAACAAAAGCTCCTTCAAAAACTATATTTTAGTTCTTGGCCTTTAAAAGAAACAAAAAATGAAAGAATTCCAATTCTATTTGACTGCATAACTTCTTCAGTCCCTAAAATCTATAGATTAACAGGCCCATAGTCATGCCCAAACCAGACAAGGTTAATATTCAGACAGGCTAAGACTTTTAGCCAGATGTCAAAGAAATTGCTCCAATGTCTGACATAATGCTTCCACTCCATGATGACTTCCTTTCTTTCTAGTCAATCTTCGTAAGATTATAGGGATGCCAAGATCCAATAAATAAAAATCCCATGTAAATGCCAGATAGGTTTGTTGCCAAGCTCAACGTAATATCTGCTGTTTCACTTGTCATTGGCATCTATCTAGTTGAAGTTCTTACCTTTAATTAAGCCCTAGCTCCCACACACAAGCATACAGAAGAAGCAAAAAAGAAGACAGGAAAATAAATACCAGCCATTCCATCTCTGCCATATATTGGAGGGTTCTAAATCCAGACCATCGTAATGATTCTTGAAAGGTTGGATCCCAGGACTATTAAGTGCTTATCAGTTCACACTGTTGTCCCAAAGAAGAAAATTATAGAAGGATAATCGTAATACAGAATGGTGGATTTATCAGAGAAATTAAATAATTAAGTTTCCTCCACAAACCATTTGTACAGCTTAGGTAGACAAGATGGAGAAAGAATATCACGAGTAGGTGACAACATTGAATTCCAATTAACATCATTGCTACAACCAAGCTGGACACTGCAGAAGAATGGAAAAGCAGTTCCATGTAGCTTTGGGTCAGAAGGTTCTTTCAGCAGCTTTGACAATGACTAACAATAATCACATCATGACGTGAAGTTGTCCCTAGATCCACCTTTAGAAAACAAGTAATTGTTTGTCTAGAAGCCAAATAGTTGGTATACATAATTTATTTTTTTTATTTTTTGATAAATAATAGTGGGTATTTATTGTTCCTATTTGGCTCTTGGAAGCTGGAGCATGCCATAAAATGGCCTTTATCTAAATGAGATCCCAACTAGACTGAATAACAATTATTCTCCACTCACATCTCATCTAGAGATGGTACAAATCACACTGTAAATTCCACTATAGTAGCTGAATACAAGAATCAGTGATACATAGCATTATGTACTGTTTTAGTCAAAGTTTCAAAAACCAACTCAAAGATAGCGAATTAAAAATAAAAAGCCACAAGGAGAGCAGATAAGGTTCAAATCTAGCAGATGTCACAAACAAGGTTGAATAATTTTGTATAAAGGCATCACTCTTTGTATGAAGGTCAAATTCGAAATTTGAAATTACAGCCATACTTGCGTTGGTGGGAGAAACACTGTTGGAAAAAGGAATGAGAGAAAAATCCTAATAGAAATGGGTGGGTCAAAAGTGGCCCATGAAGGGTCCGCAAACCGACTCACATAGGATATACCATAGGAGTTATAAACCCATAGGTGAACTAGCAGAGACTCGTGTTTGTTGATTTTGAGAAAAAAGGGCGTCAAGCCTGCAACCAATTTAGAGTATGCTAGCACAAAACATATCTCCTTTGGCTCTTGTGCTATTTATTTTTTTCTTTATGGTTTCCACTTTCCTCTATGTAGGTAATATAAAATATGAGAAATCTAGAATGAAATACAAAAATATTTGAGAGCAGCAAAATAAAGTTGATTGGTTTGTGCATACCTATCTATCCACTTTATTTAACAGAACTTTTACTTTTCTTTTTTAAACAAATTTTCATAAGGTAGCAGAATTGAACCCATGTTGGCCACTCCATGCATACTATCCCTTGGATTTAGTGTGGCAAAATAGCGGCCAACCTTTCATTAATTGTTAACAGGCTCATAGATATAACATAACAACTTGGGGCACGTGTTTATGCGTGGTGTGTATTAAATTCATACTGTGCAATCATTTTACTAATAAATAAATGAGCAAAACTGGCAAATGCATGTAATAAACTCAGCAGTTTGTCAATTGTTCAAGCATGACTCTACCATACCAAATAGATATAACTTCTAGGAATGTTTTGATTCCACAAAGCTACTGGTCACTAGTTCAGGTATGATGTTTTTTGATTTTTCCCATTTTTCTCATTGCAGTCATTGCTCTGTGATCCAAACCCAAACCCAAGCCCAAATGCAGGTTTCCCCTTTTTCTCATTTCAGTCAATGCTCTGTGATCCAAATGCAAACTCACCTGCAAATTCAGAAGCAGCATTGTTGTTTAGTGAGAACAAGCGTGAATACAACCGGAGGGTGCGTGAAATTGTTGAGCAGAGCTGGACAGAAGACTAAATCTCTCTTGCTTTGGGTGCTATAGGACGTAATTAAGCTGCTTCAAATCACTAATCTTCCTCGTTGTAGGTGGCTGGTCTGATTTTCTCTGGTGTTTGTGTATCATTGCTGTATTAATTACAAATGTAATAGAAAGTATTATGTTTACAGGTTGTAATTTAAATTATTGACGTTAGTTATTCATGTATTATGTATGTGATTTAAATCATGGTTATTCATGTATTATGTTGAATGCTTTAATGGTTGATAATATATTTTAGTGTTGATGGATTATATTGTTTATACAGGGTACATGTAATATAAATGAATACAGGTTGTTTACAAATTTTTTTTTTTTAAAAAAAAAAACAGAAAATTATTTGGCCACCAAATGTTTTGGTAGCCAAATAGGTAATCAAAAGTTTTGGCTACTAATAATTTAGTAGCAAAAACATAACCCAAAACGTTTTTGCCACCAAATAATTAGTAGCTAAAAAATTTGAGAATGAGAGAAATAAACTATTGGCTACTAAATTTTTTAGTCACGGAAAAAAGCTGCCCTACATGTCCATTAGTAAATCAAAAATCAATTCTTTCCCCTCTGTACTTTTTCTATTTGTATATGTATATTATTCCTTGTTACTTAGTAAACATTGATGCAGCAGATGTTGATAATGAATTGGCAGTTGCTTGGGACCACTTCATTAATGAGTTTTGTGCTGCTTAGATTTTTTGTCCACTTTTAGCTTTGTTGGTTTTACCTATTGTTGTGCGAGGGGTAGACTCATTGGAGTATGTCATTATGGAGAGAAACAAGTTGGTCCTTATGCATTGGAGTATGTCATCGTTTTTCTTACAAGAATTAATTTTTTACTTTGTCAGGAAAGAAGAAGAAAAAGAAGAATGGTCATGTTTTAATGTTTTAATGTTTTAATGTTTTAATGTTTTAATGTTTTAATGTTTTAATGTTTTAATGTTTTAATGTTTTAATGTTTTAATGTTTTAATGTTTTAATGTTTTAATGTTTTAATGTTTTAATGTTTTAATGTTTTAATGTTTTAATGTTTTAATGTTTTAATGTTTTAATGTTTTAATGTTTTAATGTTTTAATGTTTTAATGTTTTAATGTTTTAATGTTTTAATGTTTTAATGTTTTAATGTTTTAATGTTTTAATGTTTTAATGTTTTAATGTTTTAATGTTTTAATGTTTTAATGTTTTAATGTTTTAATGTTTTAATGTTTTAATGTTTTAATGTTTTAATGTTTTAATGTTTTAATGTTTTAATGTTTTAATGTTTTAATGTTTTAATGTTTTAATGTTTTAATGTTTTAATGTTTTAATGTTTTAATGTTTTAATGTTTTAATGTTTTAATGTTTTAATGTTTTAATGTTTTAATGTTTTAATGTTTTAATGTTTTAATGTTTTAATGTTTTAATGTTTTAATGTTTTAATGTTTTAATGTTTTAATGTTTTAATGTTTTAATGTTTTAATGTTTTAATGTTTTAATGTTTTAATGTTTTAATGTTTTAATGTTTTAATGTTTTAATGTTTTAATGTTTTAATGTTTTAATGTTTTAATGTTTTAATGTTTTAATGTTTTAATGTTTTAATGTTTTAATGTTTTAATGTTTTAATGTTTTAATGTTTTAATGTTTTAATGTTTTAATGTTTTAATGTTTTAATGTTTTAATGTTTTAATGTTTTAATGTTTTAATGTTTTAATGTTTTAATGTTTTAATGTTTTAATGTTTTAATGTTTTAATGTTTTAATGTTTTAATGTTTTAATGTTTTAATGTTTTAATGTTTTAATGTTTTAATGTTTTAATGTTTTAATGTTTTAATGTTTTAATGTTTTAATGTTTTAATGTTTTAATGTTTTAATGTTTTAATGTTTTAATGTTTTAATGTTTTAATGTTTTAATGTTTTAATGTTTTAATGTTTTAATGTTTTAATGTTTTAATGTTTTAATGTTTTAATGTTTTAATGTTTTAATGTTTTAATGTTTTAATGTTTTAATGTTTTAATGTTTTAATGTTTTAATGTTTTAATGTTTTAATGTTTTAATGTTTTAATGTTTTAATGTTTTAATGTTGTGCGAAGGTATTTTTCATGTTTTAATCCTTTTTATTTTCTGATTACACTGAGAAGTTTGAATGGTCATGACCGCTGGACACATTGAAGTATTGCTAAAGTTTTGTTCATTTTTTTACCTTTCAGGTCACTTTGGGTATATAGAATTACCAATTCCAGTATATCATCCTTCCCATGCGAGCGAACTAAAGCGGTTGTTGAGCCTGGTTTGCTTTAAGTGCTTGAAGTTGAGAAGTGGGAAGGTAATGGATATGTTTATAGAAGGCTCCACGTAAAATCTATTTGTCATAAGTAATTAAAACCTTTTGCTTTCTTGATTGAGAGGGTAGCAGATTATTGTGTTGTGTTATGGAAAGTGTAAGTTTCTGCCACTGCATCCTCAGAAGTCATGCTCTGCCACTAATATTAACTTCAATACTGTTTACTCCTCTTAGGACTGCCAACATTGCTTTATACTTGTCTTTATAAGTTTCTATTACTTTTTTGGGGTTTATTAGTTTGCATGCTTCTATTACACTTCGTGCCATATCCACTGGAGCATGTTGCACAGAATCCTGCTTTCTTTGTGTCTTTTCATTGCTCCTTGATATTTGATTTCCTCTCTTATGTGGTGAAACATAATGTCACTAAGATATATGCCTATGCTAGTTGCTCATACTATTGTTTTGTGCTTGGACCAGTTTATGCAGATGGAAGTATTTGTCTGGATATTCTACAAAATCAGTGGAGTCCAATATATATAGTTGCTATACTGACATCTATCCAGGTAAAGTCTGGCTTAAGAGTGATTCCAGAATATGCCAACAGATGGTTTGGCGCGTTGATTGAGAAAGGTAAAGTCTTGGAGTGTGCACCGATTCTGACAAAAATGGGCGAAAGAGATCCAAAACCAGATGCCATGAGCTATGATATTGTGATTAGGGGGCTTTGCAAGGAAAGTAATTTCGACATGAGTGTTGAATTACTGGGTCAGATGTTGAGGTATAATGTTGGTGTTACTCCTGTACTGAAGCAGTTTTTAAATGAAGAATTTGGGAAAGTAGGCCGAGGTGAGGAGATTGAGAGACTTTTAGCAATGAGGGGGCAGGGTTATTATCGACCATCAGGGCCATCAGGACCCCCTCGAATGCCAGGACCTGTAGGAGTATGATTTGAGGTACAATATCACAATTTGAAGTGCCTATTCTTATGTCTGTGATCTTTGATTTGGGCAAGATAAACTCTAAATTATTCATATATACTGAGTGTCTCATTGTGCCACAAGTATGAGGTGTTTAGTTGCACTTAAGCTGTGATATTGAGGTAGTTTTTTTTGGCAGGGAGTCAATTAATGTTATTGAAGTCTGGTTGTGGCCACTGAGTCTCTTGCTTATGTTTTTCACCTGTCTAATCTGGTGATTAAATTATTGTTGTTGGGACCTCTCCATATTTATTGAAGATGTTTTAATTGATAAATTATTATTAGGACCATATTGCTTTTGGTTGTATGTATATGTGCACATTGCACAATTTGTTTCTGGTGCTACAAGTGAGGCATTTTTGGTACAAAACAAATAGGCTAACAGGCATAGGAAAGATAGCACTGGGGTAGATTTATTGTGCTATTTGAAGTACAATCGTGTGTAGTGTTTTGAGATGCTGTGTTGTTTTGTTTTTGCATGTAATGCTGATGGATGAAAATTTGAAATGTTTTGTGTGCCTATAATGGTGTTTGCTATTCTGTTGTTGGTTATAAGTGCGGCTTTTATTTTATCATATAAAAACATGGAGTGTTTACTTATTTTTTGTAGGCGTTATTTTTTTCTTATAAAAACATCAAATGTAGTGTGGAATAAGAACATTAAAAAAATATCTAAGTTCGTTCTTGCTGAGTCATGGGGGAAATTGCCATTATGTGAGGATACCTGATGTTCTTTTGTCATTGCAAATTAAGGATCATCCCAGTTGATACTATGTTCCAAGATTTCTTGAATGATTTGAACTTTCTTGAGTACATGTTAGGTGGGTCCTTGGGTTGCTACAAAAGGGTTTTCTCGGAAATGGCAATATTTGCCGAAATGGCATATTCTGGAATCACTCTTAAGCCAGTCCAATCAGTGGATACTCTTAAATTATTGACGTTGGTTATTCATGTATTATGTATGGATTTAAATCATGGTTATTCATGTATTATGTTGAATGCTTTAATGGTTGATAATATATTTTAGTGTTGATGGATTATATTGTTTATACAGGGTACAGGTTGTAATTTAAATTATTGACGTTAGTTATTCATGTATTATGTATGGATTTAAATCATGGTTATTCATGTATTATGTTGAATGCTTTAATGGTTGATAATATATTTTAGTGTTGATGGATTATATTGTTTATACAGGGTACAGGTTGTAATTTAAATTATTGACGTTAGTTATTCATGTATTATGTATGGATTTAAATCATGGTTATTCATGTATTATGTTGAATGCTTTAATGGTTGATAATATATTTTAGTGTTGATGGATTATATTGTTTATACAGGGTACAGGTTGTAATTTAAATTATTGACGTTAGTTATTCATGTATTATGTATGGATTTAAATCATGGTTATTCATGTATTATGTTGAATGCTTTAATGGTTGATAATATATTTTAGTGTTGATGGATTATATTGTTTATACAGGGTACAGGTTGTAATTTAAATTATTGACGTTAGTTATTCATGTATTATGTATGGATTTAAATCATGGTTATTCATGTATTATGTTGAATGCTTTAATGGTTGATAATATATTTTAGTGTTGATGGATTATATTGTTTATACAGGGTACAGGTTGTAATTTAAATTATTGACGTTAGTTATTCATGTATTATGTATGGATTTAAATCATGGTTATTCATGTATTATGTTGAATGCTTTAATGGTTGATAATATATTTTAGTGTTGATGGATTATATTGTTTATACAGGGTACAGGTTGTAATTTAAATTATTGACGTTAGTTATTCATGTATTATGTATGGATTTAAATCATGGTTATTCATGTATTATGTTGAATGCTTTAATGGTTGATAATATATTTTAGTGTTGATGGATTATATTGTTTATACAGGGTACAGGTTGTAATTTAAATTATTGACGTTGGATTAGACTTGGAGTGTATGGAATTTGTATGGATTATGTATGGATTATGTATGGATTATGTATGGATTATGTATGGATTATGTATGGATTATGTATGGATTATGTATGGATTATGTATGGATTATGTATGGATTATGTATGGATTATGTATGGATTATGTATGGATTATGTATGGATTATGTATGGATTATGTATGGATTATGTATGGATTATTGACCCTAATATATTTTAGTGTTGATGGATTATATTGTTTATACAGGGTACAGGTTGTAATTTAAATTATTGACGTTGGATTAGACTTGGAGTGTATGGAATTTGTATGGATTATGTATGGATTATGTATGGATTATGTATGGATTATGTATGGATTATGTATGGATTATGTATGGATTATGTATGGATTATGTATGGATTATGTATGGATTATGTATGGATTATGTATGGATTATGTATGGATTATGTATGGATTATGTATGGATTATGTATGGATTATGTATGGATTATTGACCCTAATATATTTTAGTGTTGATGGATTATATTGTTTATACAGGGTACAGGTTGTAATTTAAATTATTGACGTTGGATTAGACTTGGAGTGTATGGAATTTGTATGGATTATGTATGGATTATGTATGGATTATGTATGGATTATGTATGGATTATGTATGGATTATGTATGGATTATGTATGGATTATGTATGGATTATGTATGGATTATGTATGGATTATGTATGGATTATGTATGGATTATGTATGGATTATGTATGGATTATGTATGGATTATGTATGGATTATTGACCCTAATATATTTTAGTGTTGATGGATTATATTGTTTATACAGGGTACAGGTTGTAATTTAAATTATTGACGTTGGATTAGACTTGGAGTGTATGGAATTTGTATGGATTATGTATGGATTATGTATGGATTATGTATGGATTATGTATGGATTATGTATGGATTATGTATGGATTATGTATGGATTATGTATGGATTATGTATGGATTATGTATGGATTATGTATGGATTATGTATGGATTATGTATGGATTATGTATGGATTATGTATGGATTATGTATGGATTATTGACCCTAATATATTTTAGTGTTGATGGATTATATTGTTTATACAGGGTACAGGTTGTAATTTAAATTATTGACGTTGGATTAGACTTGGAGTGTATGGAATTTGTATGGATTATGTATGGATTATGTATGGATTATGTATGGATTATGTATGGATTATGTATGGATTATGTATGGATTATGTATGGATTATGTATGGATTATGTATGGATTATGTATGGATTATGTATGGATTATGTATGGATTATGTATGGATTATGTATGGATTATGTATGGATTATGTATGGATTATTGACCCTAATATATTTTAGTGTTGATGGATTATATTGTTTATACAGGGTACAGGTTGTAATTTAAATTATTGACGTTGGATTAGACTTGGAGTGTATGGAATTTGTATGGATTATGTATGGATTATGTATGGATTATGTATGGATTATGTATGGATTATGTATGGATTATGTATGGATTATGTATGGATTATGTATGGATTATGTATGGATTATGTATGGATTATGTATGGATTATGTATGGATTATGTATGGATTATGTATGGATTATGTATGGATTATGTATGGATTATTGACCCTAATATATTTTAGTGTTGATGGATTATATTGTTTATACAGGGTACAGGTTGTAATTTAAATTATTGACGTTGGATTAGACTTGGAGTGTATGGAATTTGTATGGATTATGTATGGATTATGTATGGATTATGTATGGATTATGTATGGATTATGTATGGATTATGTATGGATTATGTATGGATTATGTATGGATTATGTATGGATTATGTATGGATTATGTATGGATTATGTATGGATTATGTATGGATTATGTATGGATTATGTATGGATTATGTATGGATTATTGACCCTAATATATTTTAGTGTTGATGGATTATATTGTTTATACAGGGTACAGGTTGTAATTTAAATTATTGACGTTGGATTAGACTTGGAGTGTATGGAATTTGTATGGATTATGTATGGATTATGTATGGATTATGTATGGATTATGTATGGATTATGTATGGATTATGTATGGATTATGTATGGATTATGTATGGATTATGTATGGATTATGTATGGATTATGTATGGATTATGTATGGATTATGTATGGATTATGTATGGATTATGTATGGATTATGTATGGATTATTGACCCTAATATATTTTAGTGTTGATGGATTATATTGTTTATACAGGGTACAGGTTGTAATTTAAATTATTGACGTTGGATTAGACTTGGAGTGTATGGAATTTGTATGGATTATGTATGGATTATGTATGGATTATGTATGGATTATGTATGGATTATGTATGGATTATGTATGGATTATGTATGGATTATGTATGGATTATGTATGGATTATGTATGGATTATGTATGGATTATGTATGGATTATGTATGGATTATGTATGGATTATGTATGGATTATGTATGGATTATTGACCCTAATATATTTTAGTGTTGATGGATTATATTGTTTATACAGGGTACAGGTTGTAATTTAAATTATTGACGTTGGATTAGACTTGGAGTGTATGGAATTTGTATGGATTATGTATGGATTATGTATGGATTATGTATGGATTATGTATGGATTATGTATGGATTATGTATGGATTATGTATGGATTATGTATGGATTATGTATGGATTATGTATGGATTATGTATGGATTATGTATGGATTATGTATGGATTATGTATGGATTATGTATGGATTATGTATGGATTATTGACCCTAATATATTTTAGTGTTGATGGATTATATTGTTTATACAGGGTACAGGTTGTAATTTAAATTATTGACGTTGGATTAGACTTGGAGTGTATGGAATTTGTATGGATTATGTATGGATTATGTATGGATTATGTATGGATTATGTATGGATTATGTATGGATTATGTATGGATTATGTATGGATTATGTATGGATTATGTATGGATTATGTATGGATTATGTATGGATTATGTATGGATTATGTATGGATTATGTATGGATTATGTATGGATTATGTATGGATTATTGACCCTAATATATTTTAGTGTTGATGGATTATATTGTTTATACAGGGTACAGGTTGTAATTTAAATTATTGACGTTGGATTAGACTTGGAGTGTATGGAATTTGTATGGATTATGTATGGATTATGTATGGATTATGTATGGATTATGTATGGATTATGTATGGATTATGTATGGATTATGTATGGATTATGTATGGATTATGTATGGATTATGTATGGATTATGTATGGATTATGTATGGATTATGTATGGATTATGTATGGATTATGTATGGATTATGTATGGATTATTGACCCTAATATATTTTAGTGTTGATGGATTATATTGTTTATACAGGGTACAGGTTGTAATTTAAATTATTGACGTTGGATTAGACTTGGAGTGTATGGAATTTGTATGGATTATGTATGGATTATGTATGGATTATGTATGGATTATGTATGGATTATGTATGGATTATGTATGGATTATGTATGGATTATGTATGGATTATGTATGGATTATGTATGGATTATGTATGGATTATGTATGGATTATGTATGGATTATGTATGGATTATGTATGGATTATGTATGGATTATTGACCCTAATATATTTTAGTGTTGATGGATTATATTGTTTATACAGGGTACAGGTTGTAATTTAAATTATTGACGTTGGATTAGACTTGGAGTGTATGGAATTTGTATGGATTATGTATGGATTATGTATGGATTATGTATGGATTATGTATGGATTATGTATGGATTATGTATGGATTATGTATGGATTATGTATGGATTATGTATGGATTATGTATGGATTATGTATGGATTATGTATGGATTATGTATGGATTATGTATGGATTATGTATGGATTATGTATGGATTATTGACCCTAATATATTTTAGTGTTGATGGATTATATTGTTTATACAGGGTACAGGTTGTAATTTAAATTATTGACGTTGGATTAGACTTGGAGTGTATGGAATTTGTATGGATTATGTATGGATTATGTATGGATTATGTATGGATTATGTATGGATTATGTATGGATTATGTATGGATTATGTATGGATTATGTATGGATTATGTATGGATTATGTATGGATTATGTATGGATTATGTATGGATTATGTATGGATTATGTATGGATTATGTATGGATTATGTATGGATTATTGACCCTAATATATTTTAGTGTTGATGGATTATATTGTTTATACAGGGTACAGGTTGTAATTTAAATTATTGACGTTGGATTAGACTTGGAGTGTATGGAATTTGTATGGATTATGTATGGATTATGTATGGATTATGTATGGATTATGTATGGATTATGTATGGATTATGTATGGATTATGTATGGATTATGTATGGATTATGTATGGATTATGTATGGATTATGTATGGATTATGTATGGATTATGTATGGATTATGTATGGATTATGTATGGATTATGTATGGATTATTGACCCTAATATATTTTAGTGTTGATGGATTATATTGTTTATACAGGGTACAGGTTGTAATTTAAATTATTGACGTTGGATTAGACTTGGAGTGTATGGAATTTGTATGGATTATGTATGGATTATGTATGGATTATGTATGGATTATGTATGGATTATGTATGGATTATGTATGGATTATGTATGGATTATGTATGGATTATGTATGGATTATGTATGGATTATGTATGGATTATGTATGGATTATGTATGGATTATGTATGGATTATGTATGGATTATGTATGGATTATTGACCCTAATATATTTTAGTGTTGATGGATTATATTGTTTATACAGGGTACAGGTTGTAATTTAAATTATTGACGTTGGATTAGACTTGGAGTGTATGGAATTTGTATGGATTATGTATGGATTATGTATGGATTATGTATGGATTATGTATGGATTATGTATGGATTATGTATGGATTATGTATGGATTATGTATGGATTATGTATGGATTATGTATGGATTATGTATGGATTATGTATGGATTATGTATGGATTATGTATGGATTATGTATGGATTATGTATGGATTATTGACCCTAATATATTTTAGTGTTGATGGATTATATTGTTTATACAGGGTACAGGTTGTAATTTAAATTATTGACGTTGGATTAGACTTGGAGTGTATGGAATTTGTATGGATTATGTATGGATTATGTATGGATTATGTATGGATTATGTATGGATTATGTATGGATTATGTATGGATTATGTATGGATTATGTATGGATTATGTATGGATTATGTATGGATTATGTATGGATTATGTATGGATTATGTATGGATTATGTATGGATTATGTATGGATTATGTATGGATTATTGACCCTAATATATTTTAGTGTTGATGGATTATATTGTTTATACAGGGTACAGGTTGTAATTTAAATTATTGACGTTGGATTAGACTTGGAGTGTATGGAATTTGTATGGATTATGTATGGATTATGTATGGATTATGTATGGATTATGTATGGATTATGTATGGATTATGTATGGATTATGTATGGATTATGTATGGATTATGTATGGATTATGTATGGATTATGTATGGATTATGTATGGATTATGTATGGATTATGTATGGATTATGTATGGATTATGTATGGATTATTGACCCTAATATATTTTAGTGTTGATGGATTATATTGTTTATACAGGGTACAGGTTGTAATTTAAATTATTGACGTTGGATTAGACTTGGAGTGTATGGAATTTGTATGGATTATGTATGGATTATGTATGGATTATGTATGGATTATGTATGGATTATGTATGGATTATGTATGGATTATGTATGGATTATGTATGGATTATGTATGGATTATGTATGGATTATGTATGGATTATGTATGGATTATGTATGGATTATGTATGGATTATGTATGGATTATGTATGGATTATTGACCCTAATATATTTTAGTGTTGATGGATTATATTGTTTATACAGGGTACAGGTTGTAATTTAAATTATTGACGTTGGATTAGACTTGGAGTGTATGGAATTTGTATGGATTATGTATGGATTATGTATGGATTATGTATGGATTATGTATGGATTATGTATGGATTATGTATGGATTATGTATGGATTATGTATGGATTATGTATGGATTATGTATGGATTATGTATGGATTATGTATGGATTATGTATGGATTATGTATGGATTATGTATGGATTATGTATGGATTATTGACCCTAATATATTTTAGTGTTGATGGATTATATTGTTTATACAGGGTACAGGTTGTAATTTAAATTATTGACGTTGGATTAGACTTGGAGTGTATGGAATTTGTATGGATTATGTATGGATTATGTATGGATTATGTATGGATTATGTATGGATTATGTATGGATTATGTATGGATTATGTATGGATTATGTATGGATTATGTATGGATTATGTATGGATTATGTATGGATTATGTATGGATTATGTATGGATTATGTATGGATTATGTATGGATTATGTATGGATTATTGACCCTAATATATTTTAGTGTTGATGGATTATATTGTTTATACAGGGTACAGGTTGTAATTTAAATTATTGACGTTGGATTAGACTTGGAGTGTATGGAATTTGTATGGATTATGTATGGATTATGTATGGATTATGTATGGATTATGTATGGATTATGTATGGATTATGTATGGATTATGTATGGATTATGTATGGATTATGTATGGATTATGTATGGATTATGTATGGATTATGTATGGATTATGTATGGATTATGTATGGATTATGTATGGATTATGTATGGATTATTGACCCTAATATATTTTAGTGTTGATGGATTATATTGTTTATACAGGGTACAGGTTGTAATTTAAATTATTGACGTTGGATTAGACTTGGAGTGTATGGAATTTGTATGGATTATGTATGGATTATGTATGGATTATGTATGGATTATGTATGGATTATGTATGGATTATGTATGGATTATGTATGGATTATGTATGGATTATGTATGGATTATGTATGGATTATGTATGGATTATGTATGGATTATGTATGGATTATGTATGGATTATGTATGGATTATGTATGGATTATTGACCCTAATATATTTTAGTGTTGATGGATTATATTGTTTATACAGGGTACAGGTTGTAATTTAAATTATTGACGTTGGATTAGACTTGGAGTGTATGGAATTTGTATGGATTATGTATGGATTATGTATGGATTATGTATGGATTATGTATGGATTATGTATGGATTATGTATGGATTATGTATGGATTATGTATGGATTATGTATGGATTATGTATGGATTATGTATGGATTATGTATGGATTATGTATGGATTATGTATGGATTATGTATGGATTATGTATGGATTATTGACCCTAATATATTTTAGTGTTGATGGATTATATTGTTTATACAGGGTACAGGTTGTAATTTAAATTATTGACGTTGGATTAGACTTGGAGTGTATGGAATTTGTATGGATTATGTATGGATTATGTATGGATTATGTATGGATTATGTATGGATTATGTATGGATTATGTATGGATTATGTATGGATTATGTATGGATTATGTATGGATTATGTATGGATTATGTATGGATTATGTATGGATTATGTATGGATTATGTATGGATTATGTATGGATTATGTATGGATTATTGACCCTAATATATTTTAGTGTTGATGGATTATATTGTTTATACAGGGTACAGGTTGTAATTTAAATTATTGACGTTGGATTAGACTTGGAGTGTATGGAATTTGTATGGATTATGTATGGATTATGTATGGATTATGTATGGATTATGTATGGATTATGTATGGATTATGTATGGATTATGTATGGATTATGTATGGATTATGTATGGATTATGTATGGATTATGTATGGATTATGTATGGATTATGTATGGATTATGTATGGATTATGTATGGATTATGTATGGATTATTGACCCTAATATATTTTAGTGTTGATGGATTATATTGTTTATACAGGGTACAGGTTGTAATTTAAATTATTGACGTTGGATTAGACTTGGAGTGTATGGAATTTGTATGGATTATGTATGGATTATGTATGGATTATGTATGGATTATGTATGGATTATGTATGGATTATGTATGGATTATGTATGGATTATGTATGGATTATGTATGGATTATGTATGGATTATGTATGGATTATGTATGGATTATGTATGGATTATGTATGGATTATGTATGGATTATGTATGGATTATTGACCCTAATATATTTTAGTGTTGATGGATTATATTGTTTATACAGGGTACAGGTTGTAATTTAAATTATTGACGTTGGATTAGACTTGGAGTGTATGGAATTTGTATGGATTATGTATGGATTATGTATGGATTATGTATGGATTATGTATGGATTATGTATGGATTATGTATGGATTATGTATGGATTATGTATGGATTATGTATGGATTATGTATGGATTATGTATGGATTATGTATGGATTATGTATGGATTATGTATGGATTATGTATGGATTATGTATGGATTATTGACCCTAATATATTTTAGTGTTGATGGATTATATTGTTTATACAGGGTACAGGTTGTAACGGCTATTCGTTTATATAAATACAAATATATATAAATATGAATATATTTATAATTTAATATGTGATAAAATTAGGAATTAATTTAAATTTTAAAATTTAGGTTAGATATTAAGAAAAATCAAGTTTCTTAATTGATATTTGATTTAAGATTTTTTGTTTAATTTTAAATAGCTTGGCTATTTGTGGTTATGAAGAGTAGAGAAAGAACACAAAGGATACAATCGAAGGGGATAATTGTCATTTTAACACTAATGTTAACAGAATTAGTGTTGCAATTTAGTCCAAAACCACATGAGAGGGATATGGCTATTTTGAAAAGACAATGAGGTAAAGTGCCTTGGACCTATACCACAACGGGTGTAAAATGGATTTTGCTCTAAATGTTTTAGCAATCAATCAATTTCCACTAATAATTAAGAACTCAGCTACAATAAATTAAACCAAACTAAACCTTATGTCCCAACCAAGTGGGGTCAGCTACATAAATTCTTTTTTGCCATTCCACCTTGTCAAGGGCTATATGCTCAGTTAAATTAAAAAAAAATTTTTAATCAAATATCAGCTGCAATGTATTGCTATTAAAAGTAATTGTATCACACAGGATAAAAATAAGATAAAGCACATCACAAGAAGAAACCAATGTAATGAGGAGCTTCATGTATATAATTAAAAATGTTCCCCACAACAGTTCATTGTAGCAAAGCTGATGATGATGACAATACCTTAAGTTGTCAGATGATGAAAGGAGCTTCAATTCAAAGTTCTGAGAGTCATCATAATCACTTGGATGGAGACTGAGTTTTCTCTTTCTAAATGCCACAACTAGAACTTGAACAAATCCAGTGAACAAGCTCTGGCTAGGTTTAACTTTAACATAAATAGAAGAACCCATTAAGAATACTAGAGTAGAGAGAGCCATGAGGATAGCAGGGACTCCGAACCCAACTTGCCAACCCCAATGATCTTGAATGTATACGATAACAGTTAAAGCAACAACTGCAGAGAGTCCACCCGAAGCATAATACCAGTAAAGGAAGCTCTGTAAATTCCTCTCATTATTGGGGTTTTCTTTATCGTCCAATTGGTCTGCACCAAAGGCTATAGAACAAGGTCTAATGCAACCAGCACCAATGGAGATTAGCCCAAAAGAAGAGAACAATACAGCAAGTTGGGCTGTTGTTGGAGAGTTGCAATTGTGCTTGAGCTGTTCACAAGGCGGAGGTTTCAAATGTGGAATCGTGGCAGTTAACCAAAGAAAAGTCATTCCCTGTCGAAAAAAGAACAACATGACCTAACCATCATAATGAATTGAAAGTTGGAATAACAAGGCTGAACTTTCATTTTCTTTATTTCAAATGACAACACCCTAAAAGGTAAAGTCATATCCGGAAAAAAAATCTTATTATTAGAGCTGTTTGGTTACTTCCAAAATAACTGGAAGAAACTTAATCAATGCATACATGAAAAAAAATAGCGGAAGCCATCAAGACGGTTTCTACAATAATGCTAGCTGACATTGAATTTTTGTGGTAAAGAGACTTTATTTCAGTGCTAACTGAAAATAATATAAACACTGCCCTAGATTTTTGATAAAAAACATCAATTGAAAAAGGAAGCATGTTAAAGAATCATCTTCCCCTAAAACAAAATAGGCTGCAAACATGTGGACAAGTGTGGTGTAATCCAAATTATAGAAATATGATCAAGTCTCCTTAGTTAACCTGAAATACACACTCAAAGATGCATAATACACGTTCATCTCATGGACTTTGAAACAACTACATGAAAAGGAGTAAGAAAAAGAAGAAGAAAAAAACCCTAGTTTGTGGTGCCCCCAAAATCTTCACCATATAAGAAATTTAGGTGAAAATAAAGAAAACCCATTGCAATGTTTATCTTCTCATTAGCAAAAAAATGTTTTTTCCCCGGGAAAAAGAATACATTCAACAAAATAAAATGTCACAGAGAGACATTTCTTTGCAAAGCTAATTAACAAACACAGAGTACACGCATTGCATTAAATTATACAATAAACTATATGCTATGGAGCAAGTGGAATCAAGCAAAATTTCTCAAGAAAATATTTTCCAACCAGCCAAACAGAGCATTTGAGCAATCCAGAATGGGTTGTTGTGGACTTACAAGGAGGCTAGAGATGGATCCAATAACAATGACCCGGAACCGACCCAAGTAAGAATCCGAGAGAACAGCTCCGAAAATTCCCAAAGCATTGGAAGTAGCTGACCAGAGAGAGAGCACGATCGACCCAGTAACAATTTCCATGTGATAAACCCTAATTAAGTAGAAAATCATGTTGGGCATCAACCCATAGCTCGCAACTTTCTCTAGCGATTCATTTACTGCAAATCAAAAGCAAAATCAAGCAAAGATTTTGTGTGTATATATATATAGAGAGAGAGAGAGAGAGTATATGTATGTGTTGTGTTGTTGTTTGTTACCTATGATGAGTGGCAAGGTCTTGAAACCACTCTTGATGGGTTTTGAATAGTGATTATTGAGTAACTTGTTGGTCTCTGAATAGATATCCATTTTCTCTTCCTCCATTTCTAGTTCCATTGCTCTGTTCTTGTGTCTCATGTAAGAGAGAGAGAGAGAGAGAATGAAGAAATTTTCTTAGAAAGATCGATGACTTGGTTTTGAAGATTTTGGAGAAGAAGATTTAAGAGGTAGGTTTGTGGGTTCGGAACACGTGACACCCGTGGAGTTCGTGTTAAATTGGCCGTCTGGTTTTCATTTTATTATATAAAAATAAAAATAAAAAAATCTCAAAATTTGACTCACGTAATAAAATAAATATTAAAATTTTAATTTTATTAATTTAAATATTTTTTAATTTGTTTATTAAGTAAAATGGACACAAAAAATGCTTTTTTACCATTACACTCAATGAAAAATGATCTTTTCGACATTTTATATGTATGTACATTAAATTTAACAGTTGTTAACGGTATAAATTGTAAAAGTCAATTACATTTCAACACGTGGCATGAAATGGCCAATTTAGAGAGTTAATATAAGTTGTCAATTAAAGTCAGACACGTGTCAGCCTGTATTAATAATGGATCTGTGTAGCACTGGAACAATCGAGGAATATAAGGTGATGTTGCTTAACGATTACTCACAAAGTTCAAATTCAAAATAAGGAAGGAAGCCTGTCACACTCTAAATTTTAATTATTCGAAAACATTACCAAGAGCCTGAAATTTGGGTCCATTTTTTTTTATTAATTAAAAATATCTATTACACTTGAGTAATAGAAACATAATAATACATGTTCTCTCTCATGATGAATACAATAATAATAATAATAATACATGCCAAGTTTCCGCTACGGAGTTACAAATAAATAATTACAAACATCAAAGTTAAAAGAGATTACACACAAGATATACATAAACTTCCTATTCCTTCAACCATCAATCCGAATTCTCTTCCTGTAAAAAAATGAAACAACAAGGGGTGAGCACAATTGCCCAATAGGAATCTCATAGTTCAAAATCAACAACCATCCTATAGATAGAAATGATCATGCATGCAGGGTGATACCATATAGTAAGGTAATATTTTGTAATTTCAAAATATCATATGTAGAGTATCTTTTTCTCAAAATTTATTTGAATATTTAAAGAAAACCTTCAACCATCAGAACTATCCCCTTTTTATCAGAAAACCATAAATCCTTTTTGAAAACGAATATGTTTAAGGAACAACATTATTTTAAATTTATTAACCCATTCCAAAATATTCCTCATTTAATTTTCATAACATTTCTCTTTTTATTCCCATCCTCCCCTTTTACTAATTACATTTATTAAAACTCCATAGCCTCAAGTTCATGCTCTCTTAATACTCAAAACAACCCTCATACAGTCCGTTCTCACCTGTCAATATTTTATTGCTATAACTCTTTAATGTGAAAATCCAAGAATAATTACATCACATCCACATTTGCATTATCAATTATAACTCAATACATCACAAGGATAATAAACCCTTTTTAATTCAATTTCTCAATTAATCACAAAGCAAAACTCTTAATCTTTCCTTATAGATACAAACAACCCGGTGAGTTCTTTATCACTAACTCCTTATCCAATTATCATTTTATGTGGGTGATTTTCTGACCACACTGATCACTTAGTAACCAATTGGAGATCACCGGCAGAATAGATGGCACCTGGCTGACCTGTAACAGAAAGAGAAGATTCTGGTGGTGGTTCGTCCACCCGGGGGCACTCCGACGATCAAGTCAGTATATCTCTCAAAGATAAATCAAATGCTAAAGTCACAAGCTTAAGTATAAAAAGCATACCTTAGACCCATGGGGGTGCCTCTCTTTTATAGCCAACATAAACCTAGTCCCAATAGAAGCCTAACTTCTATGGACTCAGGATTACTACTAATCTTAGACTCCCAGTAAGATTAAGATAAACTCTCTAAGAGTCTTATCTTAATACAAACTGAAGTCTTCTCTCATTCTAGGACTCTTGCCCCTCATCCGCTTATCTCGGATTCCGATATCTTTGGAGGTAACCTCGGCCTATCCGAGATGACCTCGGCATAACAACTAGGGCACGTGGCACCTCGGCTGACATGTCGGCGTCACCTTGGCCACGTATTGGTACTCAGAAAATATATTCCCATAACCGCCCCCTAGGTTCTATTACCTCGGTATTCTAAGGTCATGGAACCTATATCATTCCTTTCTTTCAATACGTCAGTTTACAGTATCTCAGTCGAGATCATTATTTTTGGCCGACATGTCTTTGCTGAAGAATAAGAACTTCAAGAACCCTTTCACACGTATGAGCTGTCATACACCATAATTCAACCATTTTTAGCCACGCGTTTCTTTCTTATTGGTTTGTACCTGTGACGCGCCCGTAAGCCGTCTCTCTCTCACGTGCGCCGTCTGACGCATACGTTCTTCTAGGCGTATTAATTACTTTTTTGCCGCCGTTTTCATTTTTAACAAAACATCTCTTTGATTTTTCCTTTTCACCTTATTCTTGTTTCTGAAAAACTTTTTCTCTCTCTAGCTTTTCTCATTTCTTCCATTGTTCCATACCTTAAGCTCTGCAATAGCCCTCATTCTTCCTCCCGGTGAAGCTTCCGCCGTCTTGTTACTTCTGTAACCATCGTCTGATTTCGGCGATCCTTACACCGGCTTTATTTTTTCTGGTAAGCAACTGTTCCTTCTTATTTCAGTTCTTGATTGTTTTTCTAGAACTTGTTGTTAGTACTACTTCATTCGAATGTTCAATTTGTGAATCTGAATGCGTTTATTCCATGGTTTGGCCCGTGCCTATATCTTGAACACATGCACTGTTTCACCACTTCCCTGTATTTTTGCCACTGATCTTGGCCCTATATTTCTTGTATTCTTTATGCTCTTGATAGACCATCTCTGTTCTTAATTCTGTAACTCCATTCTTGCTTTCTGTTTTTTGTGTCTTTTCCAGATCTGTGCCTTTGATCTTCGTCTCCATAGTTTTAGGTTTGGGATTTGTTTGTAGAACCCACATTTTAGGGCAAAACTAAAACATCCCTTACAAATTTCTGCACCAGCTCAAACCTAGGTTTTTGCCGAGGTCCCAATAACCCTTTTTTGATACATCTTCTTTCTGAAATCCAATACCTTTAATTATCCCGATATCATGGATATGTGGAAACATTGGGTAGACACCCCCTCTAAGCTAGAATTTTTTAGGCAAGAGTTTGAAATCCCAGCCGACTCCATCATGCCTACAGACAACTCCATGCCCTTCCCTGTGGTTGCCTTTATTGAGTGTGGACTTCGGTTTCCATTTGATCATTTTTTCCGTCAAATCCTTCACTTCTATAAGTTGAACCCAATGCAATTCGCCATCAATTCTTACCGAGTTATTACTGGTACCATAGCTTTAGTCAAACAAGAGAATGCCAGGATTACGCTTGCCGATTTCCAGTACTGTTATACCATGTGTCGCCTTAGAAAAGACACAGACTATGTTTACTACCTCAAGCCGAGATCCATCGAATATAAAATTGTAGCCGACCTCCCAGATTCCAACAAGGGAGCTGGAGACGATTTCTTCATCGTCTCGGGCAATTGGGAGTTTCAGTCTAATGATGACCTCCATCTTTATCCTTTAAGCCGAACAGTTCTTAGGGAAGGAGCTGGTAAGGGCCACCCTTCATAAGTTTTCTTATTTTCTTGCATTAAAGTTTTCAATATTCTGTTTTAATGTCTGTGTTTTCTATTTTTTTGTGCAGTTCTTCCCTAGCCTCGCAAAAGAAACTTTCCCAATTGTAAGACGACCCCGAACGCCCCGGACGAGGATGAGTCCGTTCTGTCATTTGGGGTCCACTACAAACTCGGACTCAAATTGTCCAATTCTTAATCTGGAACCAAAGAGTCCAGATCCGGCAAAATCGTTTTCCGAAAAATAGATTTATTAGAAAAGAAGTGCCAAACATGGACTGCTTTGCCAGATACAGAGTCGCCACCTAAATATTTTATTTTGGGGAATTCAGGAAACCCTGACTCATTTGCCTAAGGCCACGTGTTCGTCATCACCAAAGTTGCCTCGGCTCGGGAACTTGGGTACGATTGGGGAAGGTCACTTCGTGAGCACCCCTGCTCGCCTGATCAAAGATCGGCCTCTACTAACCATGATATCTAGTTTTGAAAACGTTACGTACTCTTATTCTGGTTATTAGCCTAGATTTACTATGTGATGCGCACAACATACAAATATAAACCGGATCGCCTGAATTGGAACAACACATCTCATGTTTGTTTTGAAAATGGTTTGCTACTCGCAAGTAGGCTTAAAATACAGATTTTGCCACCCTCGGGTGGGCTTAGAAAACAAAATAATTTGCCACTCTCAAGTGGGCTTAAAACTCATAATTGATGAATTGTTCCAATCCAAATAACCCAACCTTCACCCACATGCATTCAGGCAGGTATACCACGTAAGCACGTAGCCTCATGGTAAGCATGCTATCATGGCAGTCACTCACACACATGCAAGGATGCTAAAGCATAAACACTTACTGAGTACTCCAAGCCAAAACAGAAACTATGTTAGAAATCCATGCATGATCCTAACTATACAGAAACGCCTAATGCAACACATACAGGAATGCAATTACAATAGGCTTGGCTATTCTAAAGATGGCATGTGATGATGCTACAACTAACACGTATTCAATTTGGAATCGAAATACAAATGCAGTTAGTATGATGCCCCGAGCCCGGTGCATGCAAGACAGATGAATGATGCAAACATGCAAGCATAAGAATGCTAATTGAAATATGCCCTAATCTAACCATCATAAGCTGATAAATAAAAGGGAGAAAGACGTGGGGTTAGAAGACATACATCACACGCACGCACACTTATTACAATTGTGCCCTCGCTCGGAGGGTCCGAATAAATAATATAGTCCGAATAAATAATTAAATATTACAAAACCCTAATTAATTAACAAATTAACTAGGAAAGTGGATAAACTAGCATGCAAGCTTATGGACCGCCTCAAATCTGTTCCGAATGATGAAAGATGCATGCTTGAGTTGCCTGGCGCGGAAATCCATTGCGATGCCCCGATTCGCCTCTGTTTGCAATTAATCCCAGAATGCTATGCAAGGCTCTGGAAGGCTGTTGATTTCTGATTTGCTGCAACAGAGAGCAAGAAAGGAGCACATCAAAGTATTTTCACATATATATGCATGACTATTCTTCAGGGAGTGTAGTCCTCGATCCTCGTGCCACCAATCACGCATCTCGATGCATGATGGCCGAGGAGTCGAATTGCACGACTCGATATGAAATGAATGCACATGTGGACACAACAAGGCCTAGACTCCATCATGGATAATCCGGAGTGTCGGCGACCGGGAATTGAGACACGTTCCGTCACTCGGAGTACGAAACGTCCCTCGTTTCCTGTGCTTGGGCTAACTCCTATCCCAAGCACAATGAAATATGCATGACATGCAATCCTAACATGCAACCTAGCATACGCAATGCTATGGACCGAAATGGCATACACAATGCACAACATGGCATACACAATGCTCTAACATGCAACCTAGCATACGCAATGCTATGAAATGGCATATACAATGCTCGATGTAACATGGCATACACAATGCTCTAACATGCAACCTAGCATACGCAATGCTATGAAATGGCATATACAATGCTCGATGTAACATGGCATACACAATGCTCTAACATGCAACCTAGCATACGCAATGCTATGGACCGAAATGGCATACACAATGCACGATGGACTTACACCAAAATGAGTGGACCTCAGCCACACTCACATCAGTGGCCATTAGATGAAAATGAGACACCCGAAATGTGTGCACACATGCATGAATACCAAAGACCGAACCTAAGGCATGGAATGCCACTCTACTAGAGCATGACAAGGATGAAACATGACATGGAATAGCATAAATTATAGCTCTAAAATAGCATGAAATATGGTCCCGAAATATGCAAATATGGCACACAATGCAAGCTAGGGGGCCCGGGTACCGAAACTAGTGATGTGCGTTACACTAGAGATACCCAAAGCAATGCACCAAAAGAAAAACCAACCCTAAACAGACCCTAGGCAGGTCTGAAACAGTGGGGAAATGGCCTAAAATGATGGCTCAGAATGCAATGGAATGGAGCTCATTCAATGGTCGGTAAATGAGGCATACATGCCCGACTCTCAAGCGCATTTAAAGAGATGAAAACATGGCAACATGGCATTCGTATAAGCTCTGAAATTTGATGAAAAATGACCCCAAGGCGTGAAAATACCTCAGTATATGCATGGAATGGATCTCAAACTCAAAACTAAGCATGGGTATTGAACTACAAGCATGCAAAACAAACATCATTCAAACATGAGACCCAAAAACAGAGCTAGGGAAGTCCAAAATAAACACATTATCAGTTTAAGACATGGCCAAAATGTGCTAAAATCAAGGTCCAACAAAGCATGTAAAGAAAGCTAGTGAACCATGAGTTGTTCTACAACTATATGAAGCATATGAGGACTCACCAAACAAACCAAAAAAAGATGTATGCCATGTCAAAATATGCCTAAATAACCACTGAAACTCAGTCAATGCATGCAAAAATGATGGGCTTCTTTGAAAGGCTAATAAGAGGGTTACTCTACACATACATGATGGACATCAATGATGGAAAAACCACCTCTGAAAATAGGTTATGACAGATCTAAAACTCACCAAAAAGGCCCTGAAATCAACCTAGGAAGCATGCAAATGAAAGACCCTTTGAAAGGCCTTGAGTGGGATTGTTCTACACATGCATCATAGACATAAAATATGGCCAAAGGGGCTCTAGACAGAGTCAAGGAAGACCTTAAAACTCATAATATAGGGCCTGAAATATGACTTCACAACATGCAAGATGGGGCCCCTTTGGAAGGCCAACAATGCTAGTAAAGAGGACAAGGGGTGAGAGGGTCACCCCTTTCTGATTTTAGGGCTCAAAAATACATTTAAGCCACTGAAAATCCATTGGATTTCAGTGGCTAAGAGGCCAAACCAAGGCCAATGCAAATGCTCTAATGCATGGCCCTAAACATAAGGAAATGAAGCATGCAAGGGGGAGAATGACCCCAAACAGAAAAGTGACCTTAAGAAAACATGTTTTTAAGCTCAAAATAAAACTTTTTTCAGCTTATGTCGATGTCCAAAAATGCTTGCAAATAAGGCTAACCTATGGAACAAAATAATGCAAAATTGGGAGAAATAGGGGCTTACCCTTGTAGAGCCGACCCTCAGCAACTTCTGGACCAAGAATGTGACTCCTCAAGCTCTGAAAATGACCTCCAAGATGCTTGAATGGATGGTGGAGGTGGTAGGTTATGAGGTGTAGTGTAAAATGGCCAAGAATAATGGGGTTTTGATGCTTGGAATGGAGAGTTATGGAGGAGGGTGTATGTATGCCTTAACCAAAGGATTCAACCCTTACAATGGAAGCTCAGCCCCTCCTTTATAGAGGAGAGGCTCTAAAGCTTCTTAAGGAAGCTAAAAATATCCTCCATACACGTGTATGGAGGATGGTCCAAATGCCTTCCAGCTGGCACAGCTGTGATGCATTCAGAGAGATCAAAAAGCAAGAAGCAGGCCAACCAGTTCAAGTGGTCTGCTGGCCACTCCCCCTGGTCGGCCGACCAGGGGTTAAAAGGTTCAAGGAGAAATGCTGGCCGGCCACCCCAGAAAGGTGGCCTCCCAGATGAGTGCAACACAACTGTATGGTGGAAAACCAGAAAATGTAACCCAGGAGAGAAAAAAACCATCTTTTTAGCAAGGTTCAAAAGGGTCAAGAAGAATTACTGGTCGGCCTACCCATATTGGTGGCCTCCCAGATGAGCACAACACAATGGTGGTATGAAAAATCAGAAATTGTGGCTCAAAAGTGAGAAAAACCAGCTTTCTGTCAGAAAAATCGGCTGGAAGAGAGAGAAAAAGAGAAAGCTAGTTTCCAAGGGGAAAAGGTGGCCTCCCACCATACTACCACCTCCCTAGCAATGAAAATAGGGTCCCTACCAAAAATGGACCAACACAAATGTAAAACAAAGGTTCGGGGGCCAAAACGCGCAGTCTGGGGCCCCAAAAATAGGCTGTTAGGCGCCGGAAGTGGCGTATGACCACGAAGGTGGTCTCCCGGGCCACAGTGTCCCTCTAAAGGGAGGAAACAAGGTGTGTGCAAAAACCGGAGCAAACGAAGGTAGTTAAGCGGTCCCGAACCGAGGCACATGGCCGACGGCTCCGAAAACCGGAAACTGGGCTCCAAACGGGAAAAATGGCCTACGACCACGAAATGTAGCCTACGACCACTGAGTGATGGTCTACGAGACCTCTCCCTCCCTTCGGGAAGAGAAAATAGAGAAAATAGGACCTGGTTTGAAAACCGAGGCAAAGCACAAAAGAGTCCCGAAGTCCGGAGGCAAGGCTCGCAGCCGAGACTCCGCAACCTCAGAACGAGCACAGTATGCAATATCACCGAGCGCTCAGTTGGTGACGTCCAAGTCTTAAGGTCGGTCAAAAATAGGGTGTCTACAGTAACCAAAAGGGTTTGAGGACCCTAAATGTCCAAACCATGTCTACAAGTTAGACAAGGCTTTTTATGGGTTGAAACAAGCCCCTCGGGCTTGGTATGATAGACTTACTACATTTCTTCTTGATAATGACTTTCAAAGGGGTAGTGTGGATAAAATTTTATTTGTGAAACATACTAAGTCTCATATTCTTGTTGCTCAGATTTATGTTGATGATATTGTGTTTGGATCCACTACTGATCATCTTGTGAAATATTTTTCGGATTGCATGACACATGAGTTTGAGATGAGCATGATGGCAGAGTTGTCTTATTTCTTGGGTCTTCAAATTGAACAGCCTCCTTCTGGTATGTTTGTTTCTCAGACTAAGTATGCCAAAAACCTTGTGTCAAAGTTTGGCCTTGAGTCTGCCAAACATGCACGCACTCCCATGAGCACCAGTCTTCACATTTCCAAAGATTCCTCTGGTATTGATGTTGATCCTACCCTTTATAGGAGTATGATAGAGAGTCTTCTTTACCTCACAGCCAGTCGTCTCGATATTGCTTTCAGTGTAGGTGTTTGTGCCCGTTACCAAGCCAGTTCTAAAGAGTCTCATCTTCTTGCAGTAAAATGCATCATTAAATATGCTAATGGGACATTGGGGTATGGGGTTTGGTTTTGTAACAACCCTCGTCACTGACTACTGATTAGCCGCTGATTACTGCTAAACTGAGACTGATTACTATTGGTAATCGAACTGACTGAAATCCAGAACTAACTGACTGACTGTATCTGTTTAAAAGCATTGTCTATCTGTTTGACTGCCAAATTATCTGTTTATGTCATATGCATTAAACTACAGATTGAAGGCCTTATCGGCGGCCGAATCTGAAATTAATTGATGTTTGTGACCATTGGAATTTATATGATTTTTTTGACATATTTATCTAAAATGTGATTTAGTATGACTAAATTAGATTAAATAGTGGTCAATTACAGGAGTTGGACTTATTTACTATTCTACCACTTAGTGGCCCACTATATGGACCATCTTTGAATCATATTACACTTCATTCAAAACATTTCCTCAGCTCATTTTTGAGAGCATAACCGAACTAGAGAGAGAGAGAGAGAGGAGATAACTTGATTTCATTGTGAATTGGCTTAGAGAACTTGAAGATTTGAAGGGTAGATTGCATATTTGAGCTCCCTTCTTGAACTACAAGACTAAAGGTAGCTCCATTGTCTTCTTGTTCATGTTTTAAGTCGATTCTTGCATGGTTCATGTCATATTGATGGAGTGTAGAGCCAAAACATGGTTTAGATGTTGAATTGTGGCTTAATTGTGTAGACACCCCATTTTTGACCGACCTTAAGACTCAGACGTCACCGATTGAGCGCTTGGTGATGTTGCATAATGTGCTTTGTTCAGAAGTTTCAGAGTTGCGGCCGTGAGCCCTGCCTCCGGACTTCCGAACCCTCTTCTGTACCTTGCCTCGGTTTGCGAACCAGACTCGGTTTTCTTTGTTTCTTTTCCTGAGGGAAGGGAGAGGTCCCGTAGGCCATCTCTCAATGTCCGTAGGCTACATTTGGTGGCCGTAGGCCATCTTGCCCATTTCGGAGTCCGGTTCCCGGCTTTCGGGACCGTAGGCCGTATGCCTCAGTTCGGGACCGCTTAACCATATCCTATTGCTCTGATTTTTGGCATACATCCTTTTTAATCCCTTTTGAGGGACACTGGGGTCTGAGAAACCCACTTCGTGGCCGAATGTCATTTTCGGTGCTTAACAGCCCATTTTCGGGATCCCGAACTGCGTGTTTTGGCTCCCGAACATTCGTTTTGCAACGGTTTTCGTTCATCTTTGGCAGGTACCTCTGTTTCATCACTGGGAAGGTCACTGAAGGGTGAGAGGCCAGTAATTGTTGCAGCAACCAGTTATATATCCTCCGACGCCCTCCGACGCCCGTTTTTCACACTTCCGGGCTAATGTTGAACACCTTGGGGCCATTTTCTTTAACTTTGAACCACATATTTGTGATGTACACACTTGGGAGGACCCTAAAAGTTGGTGGCCGGCCAGTAATTCCACCTGACCCGTTTGAACCCCTCTTTCCGAGCTAATGTTGAACACCTTGGGCCCATTTTCTTGAACTTTGAACCACATATTTGTGATGTACACACTTGGGAGGACCCTAAAAGTTGGTGGCCGGCCAGTAATTCCACCTGACCCTTTTGAACCCCTCTTTCCGAGCTAATGTTGAACACCTTGGACCCACTTTCTTGGACTTTTAACCACAGGGTTGTGTTGTACACACATAGGAGTACCTCACCAGTTGCTGGCCGGCCAGAAAATATGTTGAACCTTTTGACCCCTAGCCGGCCGACTAGGGGGTGTGGCCGGCCGGCCACCTGGAGCAAAAGTGATAGGCCGGCCGTGTTCCTTGCACTGTGCACTTTACAGCTGTGGGGCAATATCCCCCAGAAAAGATATTTACCCGGGGGATATTTTGTGGGGGAATTTGCTCTCTTTTCCCCCACCTTTACACCCCCTTCTTGGCCTTTATAACAAGCAAGCTATATCACATTCAAAGGTTAGGAAACTTCACCTTCAAGCTTCCATACACAACTCTATCTCTATACCTCTCATTTCCTTGAAAATCTCTAAGTCCCTAAGCACCATTTCTTCTACACCACCAAGCTCTACCATTACCACTTCATTTCCAGCAACAAGGAAGGTTTCTCAAAGGCAAAAGGAGCTGCAAATTGATCCAAGAAGCAACAAATGCCTTAGTCTTCAAGGGTGAGTAACATTTCTCCTCTTTGACCCTTTTTCTTGATCTATTTTTAAGCCCTACATGCTTTTTGTTTCAAGCTCCGGCCCTAACTGAAAGTGGCCCTCTTTTGAGTTCATCTTCACCTTTCATTAAGGGCTCAACCTTGTTTGAGCCCTCCATGATGCACTTGCTTCATTGATCCTCTTATATGTCATAATCTTGCATGCTATTTTTGGCCCATGAGTAATCTGTTTTTGAGCATGATTTAATCTGTGAATGTTCTTATTTTGGGCCCTTCTTCAACATTGTTGAAGGGCCCTTCACCATTTGGTGCCTCCATGTGTCACTTGTAGTTATATCCCTTATTTGGCCCCATTTTTGCATAAATTGGCAGCCCTCTTTGCTTCTGTTTTTGGACCTTGGTCCGAACTGAAAGTGGCCTTGTTTTGGCCTATACTTCATGTTTCATTAACATTTTTTTTCTGTTTGGTGATTATTTTGTATACTTCATGTTATAGCACCTTTTGAGCCTCAATCTTGTGCCTTTTTTTTAGCATGTTTGTATATTGATTCGAGGCTTTCCATATACTGTAAACATTCATATTTTTGGTCCCTCTTCAATGTTGTAGAAGGAAATTTTTCAATTTGGATTTTTCTTATATCACTTGCTTCATTTCCCCTCTCTTGGTCCCTATTCTTGCATGCCATTTTTACCATACCTATGCTTGCTGTTTGGCCATGTTTGTAACTGTGAAAGTGCCTTTTTTGGGACTTCCTAGCTTCTGTCTTTGTATTACATGTCCATATTGTGCATGTTTGGCATAGCCATAGGCCATTTCGGGTGCCTAAATTCGCATTTCGGGACAATTCCATGCTTTTGGTGTCATTTCGCCTCGTTTCGGGACTGTTTTCCCCCATATTTTAGTGCTGAAATTCTACTAGAATGATTTCTTTCCATTTTTATGTCATTGCATCACATTCTGCCATCGCCTCGGTTTGCGTGCCCGTGTGCACGCATTTCGAGGCACTCCATTTTCATCCGTCGGCATCCTATGTGAGTATGGCTGAGGCTCTCTCATGTTGGTATAAGCCCATATCATGTTTTCATGTCATTGCATCATATTCTACCATCGCCTCGGTTTGCGTGCCCGTGTGCACGTATTTCGAGGCACTCCATTTTCATCCGCCGGCATCCTATGTGAGTGTGGCTGAGGCTCACTCAAGTTGGTATAAGCCCATATCATGTTTTCATGTCATTGCATCACATTCTGCCATCGCCTCGGTTTGCGTTCTCGTGTGCACGCATTTCGAGGCACTCCATTTTCATCCGCCGGCATCCTATGTGAGTGTGGCTGAGGCTCACTCATGTTGGTATAAGCCCATATCATGTTTTCATGTCATTGCATCACATTCTGCCATCGCCTCGGTTTGCGTGCCCGTGTGCACGCATTTCGAGGCACTCTATTTTCATCCGTCGGCATCCTATGTGAGTGTGGCTGAGGCTCACTCATGTTGGTATAAGCCCACATCATGTTTTCATGTCATTGCATCGCACACATCCATTTGAAATAATTTAAAACCAAGAAAGCATGCAACAACAAGTAGTATACGAATGGATTCGAGACCTACAATAAGGGTAAACGTCTTATCATAGTCAACGCACTCTACTTGCATATAACCATGAGGAACCAACCTAGCTTTATTCCTAACAATTGTACCATTCTCATCATATTTATTTTTAAAATTTGCACCTGGTGTTGTAGATCGGAACTCAGTTTTTCTTCAGCAATACTTTCTTCTTTCTTCCCCTCTAGGATTTGGCATTCTTGCCGATCTTTGTTAGCTTGAGAAACATCCCAATTTTTTTGACTCTTCGAGCACATCTGACAGTTTTGTCCCTAGTTTGAGGGATTTTGATCTAGCTTCGTAAGCTTCCTTTGAAAATGCTTGATCTTCTTGATCTGACTTTTCTTGCCCCTAGCTCGAGGGCTGCTTCGAATCTGGCCACGTAGGCCTCACATTATGGTTGACCTTTGAACTTTCTGAGTCCGAGTTCGAGGTTTGAAAGCAAGGGGTCGAGTCTCGAGGCTAAGAGCGATCCTAGGCTGCACAATCTCAAGAGTGATTCCACACAGGTCTTCTTAGGACCGCGCAAAACATTTTTTGAAATCTTTTAAGAAAGCGACTAGTCGCTTGCGCTGAAGACAATGTAGAACAAATCTGGATCAAGCCAGGATCCTTCTCAGTACTCACATTAACAAGCATGATCTCATTCATTAAGAGCTTAGCACGCCTCTCTTTCTCTCAGTTGATCAAATTTTTGCAAATCCCGAGGAATTCCTTCTTCTTTGTTTTCACCACAGTGTTAGAAAAAGTTTTAAAAACTTAGGTCAATGCAATGAGTTCAAGGCACAGAAAAGACACAGTTCTGGTCAAATACTGCCATCTCAATCAGAACTTCTGGCACAACTGGCACACGGCAGAAGCAAATACAAGAGCGTGAAAATTACCGCTGTTCCATTCAAATTTATTGGTGTAACTGGCTCCAAGCAGGAGCAGACTCAAAGCAAAACGAAAAGACAAACACAAAACAAAATGGTGATGCCTGAGGTAACACCCCCGGAATCAGCCGACCTTTGTACAACAGGACTGACATCGATACAACAAGACATACCCTTAATCAAGAAGACTGACTCGAGACAATGAGACAGACTCAAAACAAAACTACAGAACTGACTCAACACCCAAGTTAGAAACTACAAAACTAGCATTCGCGAATGCTCAAAATAGTGCGTGCCATATGCCACATCCGAGGTAAACCGCGCGCCGCCCGTAGTTGGTCGAACCCCTGATCACATGCTTGCATTATCCTCGAAATCCACTAACCCGGTGGTGACAGACTTTGCCGAGCTTGAAGGGAGGACAACCCCGTTGTCAAACAGATCCCGTACTTCGTGGTGAAGACGGAAGCAGTTGTCGGTGCTGTGACCAGTTTGCTGGTGGTACGCGCAGTACTGGGTACCATCATGCTTAGTTGGAAGGGGACTCAGGAGAGGCTGAGGCTCGAGGGGTTTGAGATGCCCTTTTTTGATGAGGTTTTGAAGGGCCTTAGACAAAGGCATGTAGAGGGCATGGAAGACCCTGCGACCTCGGGGCGGATACTTCGAGGTTTGCTGACTTTTGCTGGACGCACTCGAAAAAGGATCCGCAGGTGCTGCCTTGGCTCTCTGATCTTTTCCAAGTGTAGGGTTAGAATTGGGAGGAACTGTTCTGGTACAACGATCCCCATCTCGATTTTCCCCCTGGCTTGAATTGCTCTCGTCTTTAGTGGGGAAGATGTCATCCACAGTCTTAGCCACAACTGCGAGTACTTGTTGCTTATTCAACCCTCTGGCTTTCAGAGCCTCAACAGCTTGCTGGAGTTGTTCATAGGGATCAGTGTCCATCTTCATCTTGTTCTTTCCACTAGCCTTAGCTTGGTGGAAGGTTTGGGTTGCTTGACCAGTACGAAGTACGGCTATTGTTGACATATCATTGCCAGAGCTTGAGACAGCTTCAGGTTGGCTAAGCTCAATTACAATTCGCCCCAGTAGCGGGGGCTCCTGCGGTATGAACTTCCCAGCATACGGTGCATTTGGTGGCGGAACCGACATTCCACAGGCTAGATCCGCCACAGATCTTTGAAGGTCACAAATCATTCCCATCAACTCGAATGTGGTGGGCTCACGGGTTTGAAATAACTGGGGTTCCCAGATCGGATGTGCGGCAGGTGACCTGGGTGGGTGTGGCACTTCAACATCGGTATCACCTTGCAATGTGATTCCTTGGTCTGATGCGGCTGCCATAACCACAATTTCTTCTGAATTTTGCGTCATCACGAGTTTTGCTGAACTGAACAGAGGTGATGTGACTGGTGACTGATGGATCAGATGGACCGGGCTGGTGACTGACGGATCTGAAGAACCGGTGAGCCTTTTTCTGTTTTGCCTCAGCAAAAGAAAACACTGGTTGCTCTGAACCGAGTCTCTGAACCCCCCCTAAAGAGAAAACAGGCAGCATCTCAGCCCAATTTTACCAGAACAGATGTAAACAAAGCTGAATAACTGTATTCGACCATTGATCATTATTCTCAAATCACTGCCCAAAACTGAATCTGATACCCGCAGATAACTGATTCTGAAAATGCTGAACTGGTGCCCGCAGGCCCTTGATACCCAGAAACACTGAACTGGTGCCCGCAAGCCTGATGCCCAAACTTGCAAACTGATACATGCATTCGTATAGAGACGCACTCTGAAAGCACATAACAAAGAAGTGAGAGCCAAAACACCCCTATGTTGGGGTAGGGTTTTCCAAATAACCCCTTCACCCACAGGCATTCAGACAGTTATATACATAACTATAGCATCATTGGTAAGCATACTATCATGGACAGTCACTCACAACGCATGCAAGGATGCTAAAAGCATAAAACTTACCGAATACTCCAAGCCAAAACAGAAGCTAATTAGAAATCTATCATGATCCTAATTATATAGAAATGCCTAATGCAACACATACAAAAGTGCAATATAGCAGGCTCGGCTATTCTAGACATGCATATGAAATGCTACAGCTAACATGTATTCAACTTGGAATTGAAAATTACAATGCAGTTGTATGATGCGCCGAGCCCGGTGCATGCAAGACAGATGAAATGAATGCAAACATGCTATCATACTGTATGCTAATTGAAACATGCCCTAATCTAACCATCATAAGCGGGTAAAAAAAGGAGAAAGACGTGGGGTTGGAAGACATACATCACACACACGCACACTATTACAACATTGCCCTCGCGCAGAGGGTCGAATAAATAATAACAGTCCCAAATGAATAATTACAGTCCAAATATGTACAAACCCTAAGTAATTAACAAATTAAATTAGGAAAGCAATAAATTTGGCATGCAAGCTAGGGACTGCCTCAAATCTGCTTCGGATAATGAATGATGCATGCTCGGTTTGCCTTGTGCGGAGAATCCCTCGCGATGCCCCAGTTTGCCTCTGTTTGCAATTGTTCTGGAATGCGTTCAAGCTTCCGGAAGGCTGTCGATTTTTCTGATTTTGCTGCAACAGAGAGCAACAAGGAGGCATGGCAAAGTATTTTCACATATATTTGCATGCTACTCTTCAGGGAGTGTAGTCCTCGATCTTCGTGCTCACCAATCCGCATATCGATGCATGATGGCCGAGGAGTCGAATTGCACGACTCAATATGAAATGAATGCACATATAAACACAACAAGACCTAAACTCCATCATATGGATAATCCGGAGTGTCGTGACTGGAATTGAGACACGTTCCGTCACTCAAAGTACAAAACGTCCCTCGTTTCCGTGCTCGGGCTAACTCCTTATCCCAAACACAATGCAATATGCAATGACATGCATGAATACAATTCTAACATGCTAACCTAGCATACACAATGCTATGAAATTGGCATACACGACGCACGGGTAACATGGCATACACAATGCGGTAACATACAACCTAGCATAACTACATTATGAAATGCATACCAATGCAGAATGAAATGGCAATACACAATGCCAACAATGGACTTACACCAACATGAGTGGACCTCAGCACACTCACATCTAGTAGCCATTAGATGAAAATGAGACTCTCGAAATACGTGCACGCATATACGCAAACCGAGGACCGAACTTAAGGCATAGTATGCAACTCTAACAAGGCATAGCAGGCATGAAATGTGGCAACATAAGCATGTAATTCCCAGCACTGAAATATGAATACAAAGCAGTCCCGAAACATGGAAACATGGCACCCGATGCATGGAATGAACCCCGAAACTCGAAAACTAGGCACACGGAATGACTTACAGCTATACAAAGCATGCATTATTTGATCATGAAGATGAAGACAGATGCAAGACGTCCCAAAAACATGCATATTCTATTTTATAACAAGTCTAAAAATGAACACAAATAGGCTAATCTATCATGCAAAAATGGCCTAAAGAGAGATTAAACACAAAGGGACAGAAGCCGACCCTAAATGCAAAGAGTCCTTAAACAAGTTTAAGAGGGGCCTCAAAATAAAGCACTTTATAGTTTACATCAAGCCACGAAAATAATCACAAATAAGGCCAAACTATCATGCAAGAAAAGGCCTAAAAGAGGGGTAAAGAACAAGTGGTAGCTTCTGTTCTCAAACAGAGGAGAGCCCTTCAACAATGTTAAAGAGGGGCTCAAAAAAAGATATTTCACAGTTTATGGAAAGGTTCAAAACAGCTCACAAATAAGCTTAAAATACTATGCAAAAATTGGCCTAAAAGAGAGATAAAGAACAAAGTGATAGCAGGAGGCCTCAAACAGAGAAGAGCTCTTCAACAATGTTGAAGAGGGGCTCAAAAAAGTTATTTTACTAGTTTATGACCAAT
>NW_021025266.1:779949-795114 GCF_004153795.1 Camellia sinensis
AAAAGTCCAAAACAGCTCACAAATAAGCCTAAA
Organism: Camellia sinensis; assembly: GCF_004153795.1. Classification (NCBI taxonomy): domain Eukaryota; kingdom Viridiplantae; phylum Streptophyta; class Magnoliopsida; order Ericales; family Theaceae; genus Camellia; species Camellia sinensis. The sequence continues at coordinate 779,983 of NW_021025266.1, forward strand.
ATACTATGCAAAAATTGGCCTAAAAGAGAGATAAAGAGGCAAGTGGTAGTAGGAGACCTCAAACAGTAGGAGGTCCTTGATCAAACATGAAAAGGGGGTCAAAATATGACTATTTACAGTTTGGGTTGGAGCCCAAAAAATCTTTAAAGTATGGCTTAGATAGCATGCAAAACAAGACAAGAAAGAGGGAAAAAGGGACTCACCCTTGTAGAGCCAAGCTTCAACAACTTTTGGGCCAAGTTTGGGAGCTCTTCTCCTCTGGAAAGCAGCCTCAAGTTACTGGAATAGAGTGTAGATTGATAGGCTAGGAGTTGATGTAGAAATGGCCAAGAACCAAGGTATTTTGAAGCTTGGATGAGAGGGATAGAGAGAGATGTGTATACCAAGCTCAAAACAATTTTTCTAAGCCCCCCCCAAATACAGCTGGAAGTGCTGGTTTTATAGAGGGAGGAGGGGAGGGAAAAGGGAGGGAAAATGAATTCAAATTTCCCTCTAAAAGGGAAGACCTTCGGACAGTGGGTTAAATGCAGAATAGCTGGTACAGCTGGAACACACTCAGGAGGGCAAAAATGGCTGGCCAGCTCAAAAGGGCCAAAGTGGTCAACCGATTAGGCAAGTGGCCGGCTGACCAGTTCAAAAGGGTCAAGGTGGCCGGCCACCCCCTAGGATGAAGCTCCAGAAGTTAGCTTTCCAATGCTGCAAACCTTGCATCAAAATTCCTCCTGTGCAAAAAGTTATGCCTGTTTTGGTGAAGCCGCGCAGATTTGGTCCAAACGGACTTTAACCAACCATATCTCCCCCACCCGAACTTGTCCTTAGGTGATTATTGAGTGAAAAATGAAGCCCCGCAAGTAAGCTTTCCAATGGTGGTATCCTCATATCTTAAATCCAAGTATGCAAAGAGTTATGCTCATTTCGGTGAAGCCGCGCAGTGTTTTCCTCCTTCCCGGATTCATGCTGAATCACTTTTGACCAAAAAAAGCTGGTTTTTCAGAAAAATTGCTGGCCTCCCACTCTCCTACAACCTTTCTAACAACGAAAATAAGGTCTCCACCAAAAATGAACCCAAACCGATTCAAAACGAAGGTTCGGGAGCCAAAACACGCGATCTGGGGGCCCGAAAACTGACTGTTAAGCACCGGAGGTGGCGTTTGACCACGAAGTTGGTCTCTCGGACCCCAGTGTCCCTCAAAATGGAGGAAATAAGATGTATGCCAAAAACCGGAGCAAACAAAGGTGGTTACGCGGTCCCGAACCAAGGCACACGGCCGACGGCTCCGAAAAACTAGAAATCAGGCTCCAAATGGGAAAAATGACCTACGACCGCGAAACGTAGCCTGCGGCCACTGAGAGATGGTCTACGAGACCTCTCCCTCCCTTTGGGAAGAGAAAACAAAGAAAACAGAGCCTGGTTCGCAAACCGAGTCAAGGCACGAAAGAGTCCGGAAGTTCGGAGGTAAGGCTTGCAACCGGGACTCTGAAACTTCTGAACGAGCGCAATATGCAATATCACCGAGCGTTCAATCAGTGACGTCTGAGTCTTAAGGTTCAAGTGAACCATACATACAATATCGTGCCTGAAAGAGGAAGAAACTCAACAGGTACAATATCGTTAGAGACAATGCGTAGCAATGCAAGATAAAAGTGTGTAATGACGCAAGTCGAGGGATGCATGACAGTGCAACCTAAGTGTGATGCATAACAATCTGGTATGGATGTAAGACAATACAACCTAAGTGTAGACACCCCATTTTTGACCGTCCTCAAGACTTGGACGTCACCGTTTGAACACCCGGTGATCATCCATGTTTGTGTTCGTTTGGAGTTCCCGGAGATCTCGGCTACGCGCCTTGCCTCAGGATCTCCAAACTCAACTGTTTAGTGTCTGGTTTTGTACCAAACACTTGTGTTTTGCCTTGGAGGGGCAGGGAATGCCTTGTGAGGCATCCCCACACATCACCGGCCATGGCCAGAAGCCACCGGCTGGTGTTTTGTTGCCATCGGCAATATATATTGCCGGTCGGCACTATTTGTTGTCGGTCAGCACTCAATTTTGTCAAAATGGCATTTTTGAGCAGCCGACTACTGTTCATCTACTTTATGTAGATATTTTGTGCCAGCTGTGATAACTGGCACCAACTCTGTTCGTCTCCATACACGTGTATGGTGGGATTTCCCTCTAAGCAAGCTTGTTGTGTAAGCTTTGCAAGAGGGACTTCTATAAGAGGAGAGCTCTTCTCCTTGTTCTTGGTTAGCAAGTTTGAAGAGAAAACCAGAGCTCATACATGTACATACACTCTCTCTCTATATTTCCCCTCTCTCTCCTCCTTAGTGTGTGTTTGGTGGCCTTAAAGTGTATTTCTACCTTAGTTTTGCACTAACACACACACTAACACACCTTGCTCCGACTTTGAGGCACTTTGAGGGTTGTTTGTTGAGGTTTTGGGCTGGTTTTGGTCAATAGAAGGTGGCTGGATCATCTGTTCTTCAAAGGTTCTTCAAGGGTAATCACTTTGCTTTAGTTTCCCCAAACTTGCACTAGTTTTTTACCTGTCTTGCTTACTGATTTAGGCTTTGTGCATAACATAAAAAAATCTTATATTTTCATTCTTAAGAACTTTCATTAAGGGTGTTTTGTGATTTGAGTTCAAACTCACCCTCTTAGGCCTTATTTGGCCCATTTTGGTGCTTCCTTTATAAGGTCTTGTTTACTTGGGTGTCTTAGCCTTCTCACCACTGAAAACCAGTGGATTTTCAGTGGTGAGGAAGGTGGTTTGAAGTCTTATATAGGGGAGGGACACCCCTCTCCCTTCATTGCCTCATTTCCTTGCTTTTTGGCTTAAAGGGTAACATGCATGCTTGATTGATTTTGGCTCTTTTTCAGAGGTTTTTGGGTGTTTTTAGGTCACATGTAACCTCTGTTTTTGGTCGGATTTGTGCCCTTTTGCATGCTTAATATACTTGCTTTACATTCCTCTATTTGGCCTAGAAATGCATCTCATGTTTAGGTCATGATTCTTGCATGTGTTAGCCTAATTTCATGAAGGTATTGGCCTTACTTTACCATGTTTAAGGCTTGTTGACCATCTATTTCAGTCATGCTTGCCTTGTTTGGTGTCATCTCTTTGTGTTTTGGCTTGTAAGCTTTGAGCATATTGACCTCTAGCATGCGTAGCTATGACCATCCTCATGATTTGGCATCATTTAGGATCGTATTTCAGCCCATAAATCATGTTTGTATGTTTGCATATGTGACCTCTTTCATGCTTTGAGGATGTGCTCTTTTATGCCTAAACATGAGTCTTTGTGCATGCATCTCATCAGAGCCACTTAAGCTACCATATTAGTGGGTTTTGGAGTCCATTTTTGCGTGCTAAGATGCTATTTTTACTTGCCTAATTCATGCCATGCATGCTCGTGTTAGTGGAAGTAAAGTGTCCCCTTTTTATGCCTTAGCTTTAGGTCCATTGGCTTGCATGTTGGCATGAGTGTTTATCCACCATTTTGTACACTTTTGGCCACTGTTTTGGGGGTGGATTGAGGTCTGCCCCTTTATGGTTTAAGTCCACTATTGCATGCTTGTTTCATGTTTGTTGCATGATTGCTTCATTAGGTGTTGTAACATGATGGTCCTATTATCTAAATTGTCCATCTTTGCATTGCATTTGCATCTTGCATGCCTAGCATTGCATACTTGACATGATGGTTGCATGGTATTTGGCATGGCTTGCATCTTGATCTCATATTGCATCTTTGAGTCATGTTTGCATAACAAGCATTGCATTACTTGGTTTGGGGTGTCAAACCAAGTGTGAGGGTTAAGGAGCGTTCATACTATAAGTGATGCAACGTGCCTTAACTCTCGGTCACCGGGGCCTTTGACTTCGACATGATAAGGCCCTGGTCCTCATTTGTGTGTTGCATGCATTTTTACATCAAATGGCAAGCTTGATCTCTTGGGCTATCATGCACAATTGATGGCTCGAGGATCGAGGGCCATGCTCCTCTGAGTTCAATACATGATGGGGAACATGACCATGCTTACATGTGCCTGAAATCCCATGCCATATGCTGTCTGTCCTCTGTTGCTGTCAAAACTGTCTTCTGCAGGAAGTTTCTGTCGACCGGCAGAATCCAGTGCCAACCAGCCATTGGTGAATGGCCGATAACTCCATCAGCAGCCGATGGAAGTTATACACTGCCGGTGGGAATTTCCCCCTGCCGATGGTATTCTGCAGTGTGCAAGGAACCTGTCCCAGAACTTTGGAATTTTTCAGAAAAGCAAGGCAGTGAAAACAGAGGCAGCAATGGTATGGTACGGACTTTCCGGGCGAGACGGGTTCGAGCATTCATCATTCACGCATCCCGAGGCGGGGGGGGCTGTGGCCACCTTTCTTTTTTTTGCATTCATTCCGTTAAGTAAATTAGAAATTCTGTAATAATTTATTTGCTTATTGTTCGGACTGTAATATTTATTCGGACCCTCCGAATGAGGGCAATGATGTAATAAGTGTGCGTGAGTGTGTGTATGTCTTCCAACCCCATGTCTTTCTTTCCTTTTATTTACCTGCTTATGATGGTAGACTAGGGCATATTTAAAATTGACATACCTTATGCTATGCATGCGTGCATCCATGCATTTGTATCGCATGCATCAGGCTCGGTACATCACGTTAACTGCATTTGTACTTCAATCCCAAATTGAATACGTGCATCAATTGATCGCATTTCACATGTCATGTTAGGGTTAGCCGAGCCTACTCTAATTGCATCCTGTATGCGTTGTATTAGTCAAATTGACATGAACTAGGACCATGCATGTTTGCTAACTAGTTTATTGTTTTGGCACGGAGTACGATGTAAGTATTTATGCTTTAGCATATCGCATGCGTGTGAATGTTATCATGACATCATGTTTACAATGTGGCTAAATGCTTATGTGATAAATTGTTTGAATGCCTGTGGGTGAAGGTTGGATTGCCTGAGTTGGAAAAGCTCATTAAAAAACCGTGTTTTAGCCTACTTGCGAGTAGCAAATCCCAAAGTGTTTTTCAAAACAAACGAATATGCAATGCTTATTTCCAAATTAGGCAATCTAGTCTATACTTGTTTGCTGTGCGCATAACATAGTAATTCTAGGTTAATAAATGGAATAAGAACACATAACGTTTTCAAAAACGGATATCATGGTTAGTAGAGGCCGGTCTTGACCTTCCCCAATGACACCGAAGTTCCCGAGCCGAGGCAACTTTGGTGATGACAGACACGTGGCCTTAGGCAACGAGTCAGGGTTTCCTAAATTCCCCCAAAAATAAAATATTTAGGTAGCGACTCTGTATCTGGCAAAGCAGTCCATGTTTGGCACTTCTTTTCAAAAATCCGTTTCTCAAAACGATTTGCCGAATTTGGACTCTTTGGTTCAGATTAAGAACCGTGACACAAATCGAGTCCGAACTGTAGCGAGGGCCCCTCGCGGGCACGTCTACAACAGGTCTGCTTTGCCCGACGTCCCTAGGAGGAAGAAGAAAAGCCTTTCTTTACCATCTGCCACAACTCCACAGACTGCGTCCACATCTCGGACAGATCAAGGGTCAACTTCCGATCTAGCTGATCAACCGTCAACCTCGGCTCCATACTTAATTCCAATATCCCAACACCGCCGTCGACGCCGATCAGTTTCTTACGCCGAGATGGGTCGCCAAAAACCAGTTACAAAAGATCTTCTGGCCAGCATTCCGTCATCCGTTGATGATCAACCAACACAACCCAACCTCCACCGAAGCCGAAAAGAATAAAGAAGGCTCAACCAAAGGCTAAGGTAACTCAGGTTGAATATGAAGATACCTTGCCTATCTCAAAGTTGGCTGAGAGGGACAAACCTCAACCCTCTGCTGGGAAGAGGCGCTCTGATGCCCAACCATCAGAATCCCCAAAATCTAAAAAGCCGAAGTCATCCTCCGCTACAACTTCAGGATCTAAAAAGCCTGCTGCCCCCTGGGCCCCCGAAATTACTTTGGAAGATAAGCAAGTCATGGCAAATGATAGTGCCGAGGATATTAATGTTGGCGTTGCACTCAGTACTGCTCTGCTGCTACCAGGCAATTTGGAGCGAAATGCCGAGTTGAGCGAATACGAAAACTATGCGTTGATGCTTCAACGCTCTGTTCAAGTAAGTGTCTTTCATTTGGCACTTTTTTTTTTCTTTCTTTTTTATACTTAGAAGTTTTTGCAATAACTTTTACCTTGTGTTTTCTGCAGGCTATCCAGCATGCCCACTCTTTTTCTGTTCAATTTTTTGAAAATTGACAGAAGCTGGTCGATATGAAGAGGGAGTTCTCTTCTCTTCAAAAGACCACTAAAGGCTTACAGTAAAAAATGAAGAAGCTGGAAGACCAAGCTGAGACCGCCATCAAAGCCCAAACTGATGTCGAGGAAAAGGATGAATCTGCTGAAGCCATCAGGAAGGTCTCTGAGGCAAAAAGGAAAGAGGCCGAGGAGAAGATGAGCCAAGCAGAAAAAGAGCTTCAAAAAGCCTTGGCCACCAAAGAGACTGAAATTAAGGACGCTGACGAAAAGGCATACGCTCAATGCATGGTCGATGTCACGGAGGCTTATGAACTTCAAGTGAAGCAGGCATGCAACAAGGGTTTCACCCTTGGTTGGATGTCTCTTTTAAAGAAGCTCAATGTCCCCGAAGACTCGCCCTTCAGAAATGCCGACCTCATTCCCCTTCCATTCCCTCCATCTCCACCTCCAAGTCAAGACGTCGGCGAATCTGAGTCTGAGGATGGCGATGAGGATAAGGATGAGGCTTTGGTGAGAAAATCCAAGGATGCTGATGGGGCCAAGTCCCTTTTTCAGAAGGAGCAAGTCCTAGACTTGACTCAAGATGAGAAAGGTGATGAGGTTCCCAAAGATGCTGCACATGAGAAGGTATCAGCCGATGTCCCATTTGCCAACAAGTGTATTGAAGAAACTTTGTAAGAAATTGATACTGAGCTAACGGCGAAGAAGGCGACCGAGGTTGCTTCTCAACAATCGTCTGAACTTCAAATTCAATCAACTGCTACTGGGGAGGAGTCTTAGCTTTATATTTTTCTTTTCCTTTCTTGTACTTTTGCTTCTTTTTTATCTTTTGAAACAATGCAAGCTCTTTATATGGTCGATGTGCCCCTTTTTTTTTTCGGTGAATACTAATACAACTCTCCTTTACTAATTGCTTGTACTTTTTGTCTTTTCTTGACTGCTCTGGCGTGATTCTATAATTAGAATATTCTGCATGTCTTTCACATACTCTTCCTTCTTTGTACAATCTTTTTGGGGTGACATACCTCGGATAAACTTGTAAACTTTTAACAAGTGGTGAACATCATACTGGTTTAACTCAACTTGTAAATTGTCCACAAATTTCAACAAGTGTTAATTAAGGACTTCGGTTTAACTTAACTTGTAAATTGTCCACAAATTTCAACAAGTGTTAAACAATGACTTTGGCTTAACTTCAACCTGTAAATTGTCCACAAATTTCAACAAGTGTTTAAGCAATGATTTCGGTTTAACTTAACTTGTAAATTGTCCACAAATTTCAACAAGTGTTAAACAATGACTTCGGCATAACTTCAACTTGTAAATTGTCCACAAATTTCAACAAGTGTTAAACAATGACTTCGGCTTAACTTCAACTTGTAAATTGTCCACAAATTTCAACAAGTGTTAAACAATGACTTCAGCTTAACTTTAACTTGTAAATTGTCCACAAATTTCAACAAGTGTTAAGCATATTCTTCTTCTCTCTGCCCCCTAATGTGAACTTGAGCTCCACTTGGGTTCTCATTATGCATGTATTCTAGAGACAAGGTCAAGTATCTTGAAAAGAGAACTGAATCTTTATTTATTTACTTCGGCAAATGGCAAAGGGACAAAGAAATTCTAATGATAGAAAAATTTCAAACCACAAGTGTTCCAAGGTCTTGGCAACTCTTTGCCCTCATTATTTTCAAGCCGATATGCCCTATTACCCAGTACCGAGATGATTCTGTAGGGTCCTTCCCAATTTGGGCCAAGCTTGCCCTCTCTGGGATCCTTCTTATTACCGACGACTTTCCTTAGGACTAGGTCGCCGACTTGAAACTCTCTTGGATTGACCTTCTTGTTATAAGCTTTTGCAAGTTGCTGTTGGTATGCTGCAAGCTGGATTGCAGCTTTCACTCTTCTTTCTTCTAAAAGATCCAGATCTCGGGCTAAGAGTACATCATTAGTCCCGTTTTCTACTCCCTGGGTTCTGATTCGTGGGATGCCGATCTCCAGCGGAATGACTGCTTCTGTGTCATAAGTCATGGCGAATGGGGATTCTCCTGTTGATCTTCTCGGCGTAGTCCGATATGCCCAGAGTACATTGGGCAATTCGTCTACCCACTTGCCTTTTGCTGCCTCCAGCCTCTTCTTTATTCCATCCAAAATTACTTTGTTGGATGCTTCTGCTTGTCCATTGCTTTGTGGAAAGCTTGGGGTTGAAAAGTAGTTCTTGATCTTGAATTTTGCACAGAAGTTCTTGATTAGCTTGCTGTCAAATTGAGTTCCATTGTTCGCAACAATTGCTCCCAGAATCCCAAATCTGGTGATGATGTTTCTCCATATGAAGTTCTTGACATCCACATCTCGGATCTTGGCAAGAGGTTCTGCTTCTACCCATTTTGTAAAGTAATCTGTTGCTACTAGCAAGTACTTTCTTTGTCTAGTTGCTTGGGGTAATTGCCTAACGAGATCCATGCCCTATTGGGCAATTGGCCAAGGACTGGATACAGGGTTCAGGTTAGCAGCTGGCTGGTATATCAAAGGTGCAAACCTTTGGCATTGTTCATACTTGTTCACGTAGGCTTCTGCGTCTTTTTGCATGTAAGGCCACCAATACCCCTAGGTAATGGCCCTGTGAGCTAGTGATCTGCCCGCAGCGTGGCTTCCACAAATTCCTTCATGGATTTCATATAGAAAATCTTCGACCTGCAAAGAGTGTACACACCTTAAAAGGGGTCCAGTGAAGGACCTTCTGTAGAGATGTCCTTCTGCTGTCAGACTAAATCTTCCCGACTTCAATCTGATCTTGTGTGCCTCATTACAGTCATCTGGTAGCTTTCCTTCCTTTAGGAACGCAACAATTGCATCCATCCAGCTTGGTCCCATGTCTACGCACATTGCTTTATGCTCCGTGGTTACTGGTTCAATGCTCGGGCCCGACAGGTAATCAATCATTATTGTCCTTGCTTTTCCAAGTTGTACTGCGCTAGCTAGGTTGGCCAACGCATCCGTGTGGCTGTTATCATCTCGGCTTACCTGAAGTAGCCGGCAGTTCTGAAACAAGGCTGACAGTCTGATGACTTCCTTTGTGTAGGCCGACATTCGTTCATCTCAGGCTGCAAACTCGCCTGTTGTCTGGTTAACTATTAGTTGTGAATCACAAAAAACTATTACCTCATCTGCTTGCACTGTTGCTGCCAACTTCAGTCCTGCAATGAGTGCTTCATACTCTGCTTCATTGTTTGAGATCTTGAACCCCAAACGAGTTGACTGTTCTAGTACCTGCCCATCTGGGGATATTAATACTACTCCTCCCCCCGCTCCTTGACGGTTTGAACTCCCATCAATAAACAGTCGAAAGGAGTCGCCGATATAAATGCTGCACGGTCTGAGTTTGTCTTCTTTCCTTTGTTCTTTTGCTTTTGGCTGTGCTTTTCCTTGTTTGGTTGGACATCGCTCATCCTGGCTCAACAGAGCCCGATGTTTGATGGATTCTGGTGTGAACTCGGCCAAAACCTAGCCTTTGATTGCTGTCCTTAGCCTGTACTCCAGGTCATACTGGCCTAGGGTGACTACCCATCTAGCTATTCTTCCTGTCAGATCTCTTTGTTGTAGTAAGGACTTCAAGGGGTACTCTGTTAGCTCCACAATTTTATGGGCCTGGAAATAATGGTTCAACTTCTTTGAGGCCATTACTAAAGCTAGTGCCAATTTCTCTAAGGGCAGATACCTCGTTTCTGCATCGGCTAGGGATTTGCTTACATAGTAAACAGCCCTTTGTTCCCCTTTCTCTTCTCAGATTAGTACTGCACTTATCGCATGTTCTGAAATGGCCAAGTACAGAAACAGCTCCTCCCCAGGTTCTGGATTTGAAAGAACTGGAGCTGTGGTCAAGTACTTCTTCAGGTTGGCTAAAGCGGCTTCACATTCTTTTGTCCACAAGAAGTCTATGGCTTTATTCACCAGGTTGAAGAAAGGTCTGCACTTATCTGAGCTTCTGCTGATGAATCTGTTTAGGGCTGCAACCCTTCAAATTAGCATCTGCACCTGTTTTGCCGACGTCGGGCTCTTCAACTCTAGGATGGCCTTGATTTGATCCAGGCTGTCCTCGATGCCCCTTCTAGTCACCAGGTATCCTAAAAACTTACCAGATCCAACTCCAAATGCACACTTCGATGCATTGAGTCGGAGCCGATATATTTTAAGGATTTCAATGACTGCTTTTAGATCGGTGAGATGACCTTTGGGCTCCTTGGTCTTAACAACCATGTCGTCAATGTATAATTCCACTGTTCGGCTGATCAGGTGTTTGAACATTTTGGTTACCAGCCTTTGGTAAGTTGCTCCTGCGTTTTTCAATCCGAAAGGCATTACTCTGTAACAGTACAGGCCTTTTGGGGTGATGAACGCTGTCTTCTCTTCGTCTGGGGGGTATATAGCTATCTGGTGGTACCCCCTGTAGGCATCTAGGAAGCTCATTCTTCCATGCCCTGAAGTGGCATCTACTAGCTGGTCAATCTTAGGTAGGGGAAAGCTGTCTTTGGGACAAGCTTTATTGAGGCTGGTAAAGTCTACGCAGACCCTCCATTTACCGTTCTTCTTCTTCTTCACTACCACTGTATTGGATAGCCATGTTGGGTAGTGTACTTCTCTTATGGCCCTGGCCTCCAGACTACCGGACTCTTTCGTGCTTTGCCTCGGTTTGTGAACCAGGCTCGGTTTTCTCTGTTTTCTCTTCGTGAAGGGAGGGAGAGGTCTCATAGATCATCTCTCAGTGGCCGTAGGCTACGTTTTGTGGTCGTAGGCCATTTTGCCCGTTTGGAGTCTAGTTTCCGGTTTTTCGGAACCGTTGGACGTGTGCCTCGGTTCGGGACCGCTTAACCATCTCCATTTGCTCCGATTTTTGGCACACACCTTATTTCCTCCCTTTTGAGGGACACTGTGGTCCGAGAGACTAACTTCGTGGTCGAATGCCACTTTCGGTGCTTTACAGGCAGTTTTCGGGGCCCCGAACTGCGCGTTCTGGCCCCGAACATTCGTTTTGCATCGGTTTTCGTTCATTTTTGGCAGGTACCTCTGTTTCATCACCAGGAAGGCCGTAGAAGGGTGGGAGGCCAGCAATTGTTTCAGCAACCAGTTATATGGGTTGTGTTAAGGGCACCTGGGAGGACACCAATGTGAAGTCGCCGGCCACTAATTCAACTTGACCTTTTTGACCCTTGGCCGGCCGGCCATAAGAGGTGGCCGGCCGGCCACCTGCAGCTGAGATAACTGGCCGGCCTTGATCCTTGCCCCCTGCTTAGTTCAGAACTGACCTTTTTTCCCCCCAAAAACCTGTATCCGGGGGACAACCTTTTGGGGGGGAAACTTGATCCATTTTCCCCCCACTTTTTCCCTCCATTTCTCCCCCTCTTTGGTGGATATACTTGGCTGGCCATCTCTAAAAAAAGGGTTAGAAAAATTCCCTTCAAGCCCTTTGCATTATATCTCTCTCTCTCTCTCCATCTCCAAGCTTCCATTCTTCAAACCCTACATCATTTTATACTACACCACCAAGCCCTACCCTTCCATCCTCCACTCCAGCAGTTTGAGGGTGTTCTTCAGAGCTTAGAGGTGCTGCAAACTCAAGCCAAGAGTTGCTAAAGACTTGTCTCCAAGGGTAAGTACCAATTCCCTCTTTTTGAGCCTAATTTTGCAACATTTTTTTAGCTATTTTGCTTGTTGTTTTGAGCTCCGACCAAAACTGAAAGTACCATTTATTTGAGCTCCATTTCATGTTTCATTAAGGGAATTTTGGCATTTGAGGTCCCTATCTTGCACTTGCTTCATTATCCTTCTCATATACAGTTGTCTTGCATAGTATTTTTAGCCTATGTGTGATCTGTTTTGGAGCATGATGTAAACTGTAAGTGAGCTTATTTTGAGCCCCTCTTCAACATTGAAGAGGGCTCATCACTGTTGGGACCTCCATGTGCCACTTGTCATTATATCCCTCTTTGGTCCCCATTTTTGCATGATCTATTAGTATACCCCTCTTTGGTCCCCATTTTTGCATGATTTATTAGCCTATTGTTCTTCTGTTTTTGGACCTTGGTCCGAACTTAAAGTGGCCATATTTTGACCCCCTTGTCATGTTTAATTAAGGGTCTTTGGCTGTTTGATGAATTTTTTGTATACTTCGTGTTTTGACCTCTTTTGGGCCCTACCTTGCATGGCATTTTGAGCATACTTGTATATTGTTTTGGGGGTTTCCATAAACTGTAAGTAGTCATATTTTTGGTCCCTCTTCAGTGTTGTAGAAGAGTCTTTTTCTGTTTGGGCTTTTCATCTACCACTTGCTTCATTGCCTCCATTGCGGAGCCATTTTTGTATGATAATTTAGTCCCACTTGTGCTTACTATTTGGCCATGCTTTGAACTGTAAAAATTCTTATTTTGGGGCTGTCTTGCTTCTGTATTTTCATTCCATGTACCAATTATGCATGCTTTGTATAGCTGTAAGCCATTTCATGTACCTAGTTTTGCATTTCGGGAGAAATTCCATGCATCGGGTGTCATTTCGCCTTGTTTCGGGGCTGTTTTGCCCCTCATTTTGCTACTGATCTTTGCATGTTTGCATATCATATTCCATGTCTTTGCCATGTCTCATTAGAGTGGCATTTCGGTGCCTGAGGGTCGGTCCCCGGTTTGCGTGCACGCGTGCACGCATTTCGAGTTGTCTTGTTTTCATCTGATGGCCTCTTATGTGAGTGTGGCTGAGGTCCACTTGTGTTAGTGTAAGTCCATTTGTGCATTATGTATGCCATTTTATTTCATAACATTGCGTATGCTAGGTTGTATGATTAGCACATTGTGTATGCCATGTTACCTCGTGCATTGTGTATGCCATTTCATAGCATTGTGTATGCTAGGTTGTATCTTAGTTGCATTTCATGCATATCATGCATATTGCATCGTGCTTGTGATAAGGGTTAGCCCGAGCACGGGAAACGAGGTACGTTTCGTACTCCGAGTGACGGAACGTGTCTCAATTCCCCAGTCACCAACACTCTGGATTATCCATGATGGAGTTAGGTTTTAGTTGAGTTTTCATGTGCATTCATTCTATATTGAGTTGCGCAATTCGACTCCTCGGCCATTATGCATCGATATGCGTGATTGGTGGCACGAGGATCGAGACATGCATACATTTGTGAAAATACATTGCCATGCCCTTTTCCTGCTCTCTGTTGCAGCAAAAATCAAGAAACTAGCAACCTTCTGGACCTTGTGCGCGCTTTTCCAAGAATAAATTGCAAAACAGTAGGCTAATTGGGGCATCCAGTTGGAATTCCGCGCAAGGCAGCCCAGACCATGCATCATTCATCAATTCGAAAGAAGAGGTCAAGGCGTCCCTTGGCTTGCATGCCAGTTTACAGCTTTCTTAGTTAATTTGTAGATTAATTGGAATTTGTATCTATTTGGGACTGTACTATTCGGAACACTGTACTATTTATTCGGACCTCTTGCGCGAGGGCACAACTTAATAAGTGATGCGTGTGTGTGTTGTATGTCTTCCAACCCCAACATCTTTTCTTCCCTTTTATTTACCTGCTTATGATGGTTAGATTAGGGCATGTTTAAATTAGCATACAGTATGACACGCATGTTTTGCAATCGATTTCATTTTGTATTGGACATTGATCCGGGCTCGGCGCATCATACTAACTGCAATTGTATTTTTCATTCCAAGTTGAATACATGTTAGCTGTTGCATTTACATATGCATGTTTAGAATAGCCGAGCCCTTGCTATAGTTTCATTTTTGCAATGTGTTTACATTAGGCATTCTGTTATTTAGGACATGCATGGATTTCTAACATAGCTTTCTGTTTTGGCTTGAGTACTCGGTGAGTTTTATGCTTTAGCATCCTTGGCATGCGTGTGAGTGACTGCTAGAATAAACATGCTTACCAATGAGGCTATGTGCTTATGTGATATAACTGCCTGAATGCCTTGTGGGTTGAAGGTTTGGGTTATTTGATTGGAACAATTCCATCAATGGTATTTTTAAAACCCACTAGAATAGTGGCAAATCATGTTTTCCTAAGCCCACCCGAGGGTGGCAAATCCCCACGTCCTTAGCCTACTTGCGAGTAGTAACGAATCAAACATTTTCAAAACACAAACCATAAAATGTTTTGTTCCAGATTCAGGCGGCCCAGTCTATATTGTATGCTGTGCGCGCATCCATAGTAATATGGCCTAATAACCGAAATAGAATCACAATGTTTTAAACTGATATAATGTTTTAGTATAAGAAGGCCGGATCTTTGTCGGGCCGAGCGGGGGTGGCTTTCACGAAAGTGACCTTTCCCCATCGTACCCAAGTTTTCCCGAGCCGAGCAACTTTGGTGAATAGAGACACGTGGCCTTAAGGCAAACAGTCAGGGTTTCCTTAAAATTTCATAAATATTTTAGGTGGCCGACTCTGTATCTGAGAGCAGTCCATGTTTGGCACTTCCTTTCAAAATCTGTTTTTTCAAAACGATTTTGCCCGGATTTGACGACTCTTTGGTTCAAAGCACTTAGAACGCGTGACAATTTTTAGAAGTCCTGAAAGCTGTGTGACCCCAAATAACAGAAACGGGAGCTCACCCTCACCGGGGCAAAATTCGGGGAGATATACAGTTTTTTGAGAGACATATAGATAGGGGTTTTATGAAGAGAAACTTGACTCGAACTCCATGATATCTGGTTTTGACTACACTTGTGTGGTTTCTTTTGCATTGCATTTGCCATTGGTGCTTGCCTAGGACACCCAGTGTTTGCCATCTGCTATTCCTCAGAACGGTTTGGC
>NW_021025266.1:806071-819595 GCF_004153795.1 Camellia sinensis
AGAATGTGAAATGCTGAGGGCAAAATGCACGATACAGAGTATAAAGTTGTTTTATTTATCGAGTTGTCGTTTTGCTTATCGAGTTGTTTGTCGAGCTGTCGTGTTTTCGTGTTTTGAGTTGTTACTCTTTGTTTAAACTTTTTGTTTGAGTCTTGTTTATCGAGTTGTCAACATTATTGTATTTTGTTTATCGAGTTGTAAACTTGCTAAGGTTTTGTTATATCTTAGAAAGTTAAGTTGTTGCGTCGGTTCACTACCTGACTGGGCAAAATGCACAACACACATTTCCATTCAATCTCATTATGATGCAGAAAGATGCGATATGATGCTAAGTGTTTAAAATACAATACTTTTTTCAAAAGCTGTTTCATCCCATCATGCCTTGCTTGTTACAACATTTTACAGACTAAGGCACAAGTTTTACAGAAATAAAACTGCCCGATAATGTACAATGTGCTACAACTACTAGCAAAAAGATAAGTAAAACAGGGAACAGTTGCATCTGTGCTCTCAAGAGCAGTGATAAGAGGCCCTCTTCGTCCTCTTCTGCGGAATAGACTCTCCGCTACCATCGCCATCGCCATCATCTGAGTCGGAGTCGTCGTCCTCGGGGTCCTCCTCAGCCTCGCCTCCACTCCCATAACCAAGGCCAGAGCCGTCATCTCCATCAGCAGATGTCTCCGACTGACGGTCTGCAACCTCCTCCTCCTCATCCTCATCAGGCTCCTCCTCCACAACATGTGCTCTCCGTCTGCGGGACGAACCCTCCCCTCGAGAGGGCCTGGATGGCCCAGCTCCTCAGAAAGGCCTGGATGGCCCAGCTCCATGAAAGGGCCGAGAAGGCCCAGCTCCCCGAGAAGGCCCAGGTGGCCCGGACTACGGCTGAGCATATACAGGAGGCATCTGAGAACAAAAAGTCAAATTAAATACATCAGTCCAAATATGTATATCAGATGCAGATACAAGCAAAAACTACATGAAGTAGGTGCATGTAAACACAGTGTACAAGTGGGGTGTGTGTCAGATGTGCTCTACACAAGTAGCCTATCAACGCAGTAGAAATCAGTATGTCATCAGAAGTATGATAAATGCCAGAAAACTAAAAGGTACCTGGAAGCCCATGATAGACAACTGTGCCTCCCTCCGTAAGATCATGCCCTCGAGTGAGGCCACCAATCCGATCACCTCCTCTATGTACTCTCTGGGTGGCTGCAGATACAAGCTCAAATCATCAACGAATAAAGGAGTGTCTAAGCATTTGAATGATAGATGAAAAGCAGTAGAACATACCGGCGGTGAGTCAGGATCAATGACATATCGATGACTGGGCATCGGAGGCTCTATCGGGATCGGAATCGAAGAGGTAGTCCCAAACTGCCACCCCATCAGCTCAGTCGGCATATCCGGCCACCCAGGATGAGGAAGAGTCGGAGGAATCGGGGGAACTGATCTACCCCCACCTCTAGATGTACCAGCCCTGCTGGTGGAAGGGGCGTCTGCAGCCCAAGCCTGGGCCTGGCTCGAGGATGGCATACCAGCAGACCTCCTCATCGGAGTGCGAACTCCCGTCAATGGAGGCATCAGGTATGTATGACGACAAGTGGCGTAGTCCCCCTCCTCAATATATAGCAAAGCATCAGTGCCCAGCATAGCATTGACGACATCCCAGGAAATGAGTATATCAGCAATCCGCATGTCGGCTGGAGGTGCTGTGGGAGGATCCTGAGAAGTGTACCCCCAGACCTGACGCAAGAACCGCTCCCCCAGGAAAAAGGCCCTACCAACCGGCCCTTCGAACAGGAGTCTGTACCGAGAGGCACCCCACCCTCCGGCAAACTGGAAACGGAGACCCTCACCTAAGGGCGCCCATGGCTGCCAGGTAATCTGCAGATAACAGGTGCATAAACCAATCAGAAATCGAAGATGTACAGGACAAATCAAAGACGAAAACAGAAAGAACTGAGAGTTCTAAAGTACCTCCGATGTGCGCACCGTGTCAAAATACTGTCATAGGTAGAGGAGAGACTCCCAAGGTCTTGGCCGGTGCTGGCCCTCAAATACAAGTGAATACGGGGTCACGAGAGGTCCCGCTACCATCATCTCCGGGGCCAACGTCGGGAAATATGCATACACCCACAACTGTAAAAAACAAAGCAGAACATGAAAATGCTGAAGGCAAAATGCACAGTACAGAGTATAAAGTGCGCCGTGTGTGCAATGTGCAAGTAGTGAGGAGCAGAAATGTAAATCAAGAGGGCAGAAAGTACCTCCCAGGCTCTCCAGTAGCCGCCGAGTAAGTCCCCCCGTTCGCGGGAAGTCGCGCTCATGTAGCAGTAAAGGGTGGCCAAGCTGGCACCACCCCAGTCGTACCGCCTGACCTGTGACAGGTCCACCAAGGCACTCAACAGATAGAACCCGATAGTGTTCCCTCTATCAGCAAACAGAGTGGTCCCGAAGAGGAACATCAAAAAGCCGATACTGTGCCGCCTCATCAGGAGTCGCGGGCTCCATCTCCACCCGCCGGAAATGGGAAGAGAACCAGGTATATCGGACTCTCCCCGAAGCTCTGTCAACAGGCGGGCGAGTCCCCAGTAGATATATCCAAGCGGCCTCCCACTCGCCCATGTCATCATCATATGGGATCGCCCAACCTCCCACATCAAGGCCGGTCAATACAGCGAAGTCAAAAGGGGTCATAGTCATGTCCCCAGTGGCAGAGAAATGGAAAGAATTGGTGGTGTCCCACTATCTCTCCACTAGGGCGGCCATCAGCGTCGTCCTGGCAGGACAACGAGATAGCCCAGCACAGAAGGACCCGAACCCCACTAAGTCGACCAAATCCCGAATGGCCTCCGGGAGCTCAGCATACCAGTCTCTAGCCGCTGTAGAGCCATACCCTCGCACGTTGCGAGAAGTCACCTGCATTCAGAATGAACACATGTTTCAGCATGAAATGAATAAAGCTGCGTGCAAATAAAATGAATAGGTTGCGTGCAAAGTAAAGTAAGTGTGTGCCGTGTGTTCACCATCAATTTGGGGCTGTGTGTTCAGAAAATCAATTTTGGGCTGCGTGTTCAAATCTCAATCAGTAAGTGGGCTGCGTGTTCACCATCAATTGGGCTGTGCGCTCAGAATATCAGTGTTTTGGGCTGTGTGTTCAAATCTCAACCAATTTGAGCTGTGTGTTCAGAAAATCAATCTGGGCTGTGTGTTCAGAAAATCAATCTGGGCTGTGTGTTCAGAAAATCAATCTGGGCTGTGTGTTCAGAAAATCAATCTGGGCTGTGTGTTCAGAAAATCAATCTGGGCTGTGTGTTCAGAAAATCAATCTGGGCTGTGTGTTCAGAAAATCAATCTGGGCTGTGTGTTCAGAAAATCAATCTGGGCTGTGTGTTCAGAAAATCAATCTGGGCTGTGTGTTCAGAAAATCAATCTGGGCTGTGTGTTCAGAAAATCAATCTGGGCTGTGTGTTCAGAAAATCAATCTGGGCTGTGTGTTCAGAAAATCAATCTGGGCTGTGTGTTCAGAAAATCAATCTGGGCTGTGTGTTCAGAAAATCAATCTGGGCTGTGTGTTCAGAAAATCAATCTGGGCTGTGTGTTCAGAAAATCAATCTGGGCTGTGTGTTCAGAAAATCAATCTGGGCTGTGTGTTCAGAAAATCAATCTGGGCTGTGTGTTCAGAAAATCAATCTGGGCTGTGTGTTCAGAAAATCAATCTGGGCTGTGTGTTCAGAAAATCAATCTGGGCTGTGTGTTCAGAAAATCAATCTGGGCTGTGTGTTCAGAAAATCAATCTGGGCTGTGTGTTCAGAAAATCAATCTGGGCTGTGTGTTCAGAAAATCAATCTGGGCTGTGTGTTCAGAAAATCAATCTGGGCTGTGTGTTCAGAAAATCAATCTGGGCTGTGTGTTCAGAAAATCAATCTGGGCTGTGTGTTCAGAAAATCAATCTGGGCTGTGTGTTCAGAAAATCAATCTGGGCTGTGTGTTCAGAAAATCAATCTGGGCTGTGTGTTCAGAAAATCAATCTGGGCTGTGTGTTCAGAAAATCAATCTGGGCTGTGTGTTCAGAAAATCAATCTGGGCTGTGTGTTCAGAAAATCAATCTGGGCTGTGTGTTCAGAAAATCAATCTGGGCTGTGTGTTCAGAAAATCAATCTGGGCTGTGTGTTCAGAAAATCAATCTGGGCTGTGTGTTCAGAAAATCAATCTGGGCTGTGTGTTCAGAAAATCAATCTGGGCTGTGTGTTCAGAAAATCAATCTGGGCTGTGTGTTCAGAAAATCAATCTGGGCTGTGTGTTCAGAAAATCAATCTGGGCTGTGTGTTCAGAAAATCAATCTGGGCTGTGTGTTCAGAAAATCAATCTGGGCTGTGTGTTCAGAAAATCAATCTGGGCTGTGTGTTCAGAAAATCAATCTGGGCTGTGTGTTCAGAAAATCAATCTGGGCTGTGTGTTCAGAAAATCAATCTGGGCTGTGTGTTCAGAAAATCAATCTGGGCTGTGTGTTCAGAAAATCAATCTGGGCTGTGTGTTCAGAAAATCAATCTGGGCTGTGTGTTCAGAAAATCAATCTGGGCTGTGTGTTCAGAAAATCAATCTGGGCTGTGTGTTCAGAAAATCAATCTGGGCTGTGTGTTCAGAAAATCAATCTGGGCTGTGTGTTCAGAAAATCAATCTGGGCTGTGTGTTCAGAAAATCAATCTGGGCTGTGTGTTCAGAAAATCAATCTGGGCTGTGTGTTCAGAAAATCAATCTGGGCTGTGTGTTCAGAAAATCAATCTGGGCTGTGTGTTCAGAAAATCAATCTGGGCTGTGTGTTCAGAAAATCAATCTGGGCTGTGTGTTCAGAAAATCAATCTGGGCTGTGTGTTCAGAAAATCAATCTGGGCTGTGTGTTCAGAAAATCAATCTGGGCTGTGTGTTCAGAAAATCAATCTGGGCTGTGTGTTCAGAAAATCAATCTGGGCTGTGTGTTCAGAAAATCAATCTGGGCTGTGTGTTCAGAAAATCAATCTGGGCTGTGTGTTCAGAAAATCAATCTGGGCTGTGTGTTCAGAAAATCAATCTGGGCTGTGTGTTCAGAAAATCAATCTGGGCTGTGTGTTCAGAAAATCAATCTGGGCTGTGTGTTCAGAAAATCAATCTGGGCTGTGTGTTCAGAAAATCAATCTGGGCTGTGTGTTCAGAAAATCAATCTGGGCTGTGTGTTCAGAAAATCAATCTGGGCTGTGTGTTCAGAAAATCAATCTGGGCTGTGTGTTCAGAAAATCAATCTGGGCTGTGTGTTCAGAAAATCAATCTGGGCTGTGTGTTCAGAAAATCAATCTGGGCTGTGTGTTCAGAAAATCAATCTGGGCTGTGTGTTCAGAAAATCAATCTGGGCTGTGTGTTCAGAAAATCAATCTGGGCTGTGTGTTCAGAAAATCAATCTGGGCTGTGTGTTCAGAAAATCAATCTGGGCTGTGTGTTCAGAAAATCAATCTGGGCTGTGTGTTCAGAAAATCAATCTGGGCTGTGTGTTCAGAAAATCAATCTGGGCTGTGTGTTCAGAAAATCAATCTGGGCTGTGTGTTCAGAAAATCAATCTGGGCTGTGTGTTCAGAAAATCAATCTGGGCTGTGTGTTCAGAAAATCAATCTGGGCTGTGTGTTCAGAAAATCAATCTGGGCTGTGTGTTCAGAAAATCAATCTGGGCTGTGTGTTCAGAAAATCAATCTGGGCTGTGTGTTCAGAAAATCAATCTGGGCTGTGTGTTCAGAAAATCAATCTGGGCTGTGTGTTCAGAAAATCAATCTGGGCTGTGTGTTCAGAAAATCAATCTGGGCTGTGTGTTCAGAAAATCAATCTGGGCTGTGTGTTCAGAAAATCAATCTGGGCTGTGTGTTCAGAAAATCAATCTGGGCTGTGTGTTCAGAAAATCAATCTGGGCTGTGTGTTCAGAAAATCAATCTGGGCTGTGTGTTCAGAAAATCAATCTGGGCTGTGTGTTCAGAAAATCAATCTGGGCTGTGTGTTCAGAAAATCAATCTGGGCTGTGTGTTCAGAAAATCAATCTGGGCTGTGTGTTCAGAAAATCAATCTGGGCTGTGTGTTCAGAAAATCAATCTGGGCTGTGTGTTCAGAAAATCAATCTGGGCTGTGTGTTCAGAAAATCAATCTGGGCTGTGTGTTCAGAAAATCAATCTGGGCTGTGTGTTCAGAAAATCAATCTGGGCTGTGTGTTCAGAAAATCAATCTGGGCTGTGTGTTCAGAAAATCAATCTGGGCTGTGTGTTCAGAAAATCAATCTGGGCTGTGTGTTCAGAAAATCAATCTGGGCTGTGTGTTCAGAAAATCAATCTGGGCTGTGTGTTCAGAAAATCAATCTGGGCTGTGTGTTCAGAAAATCAATCTGGGCTGTGTGTTCAGAAAATCAATCTGGGCTGTGTGTTCAGAAAATCAATCTGGGCTGTGTGTTCAGAAAATCAATCTGGGCTGTGTGTTCAGAAAATCAATCTGGGCTGTGTGTTCAGAAAATCAATCTGGGCTGTGTGTTCAGAAAATCAATCTGGGCTGTGTGTTCAGAAAATCAATCTGGGCTGTGTGTTCAGAAAATCAATCTGGGCTGTGTGTTCAGAAAATCAATCTGGGCTGTGTGTTCAGAAAATCAATCTGGGCTGTGTGTTCAGAAAATCAATCTGGGCTGTGTGTTCAGAAAATCAATCTGGGCTGTGTGTTCAGAAAATCAATCTGGGCTGTGTGTTCAGAAAATCAATCTGGGCTGTGTGTTCAGAAAATCAATCTGGGCTGTGTGTTCAGAAAATCAATCTGGGCTGTGTGTTCAGAAAATCAATCTGGGCTGTGTGTTCAGAAAATCAATCTGGGCTGTGTGTTCAGAAAATCAATCTGGGCTGTGTGTTCAGAAAATCAATCTGGGCTGTGTGTTCAGAAAATCAATCTGGGCTGTGTGTTCAGAAAATCAATCTGGGCTGTGTGTTCAGAAAATCAATCTGGGCTGTGTGTTCAGAAAATCAATCTGGGCTGTGTGTTCAGAAAATCAATCTGGGCTGTGTGTTCAGAAAATCAATCTGGGCTGTGTGTTCAGAAAATCAATCTGGGCTGTGTGTTCAGAAAATCAATCTGGGCTGTGTGTTCAGAAAATCAATCTGGGCTGTGTGTTCAGAAAATCAATCTGGGCTGTGTGTTCAGAAAATCAATCTGGGCTGTGTGTTCAGAAAATCAATCTGGGCTGTGTGTTCAGAAAATCAATCTGGGCTGTGTGTTCAGAAAATCAATCTGGGCTGTGTGTTCAGAAAATCAATCTGGGCTGTGTGTTCAGAAAATCAATCTGGGCTGTGTGTTCAGAAAATCAATCTGGGCTGTGTGTTCAGAAAATCAATCTGGGCTGTGTGTTCAGAAAATCAATCTGGGCTGTGTGTTCAGAAAATCAATCTGGGCTGTGTGTTCAGAAAATCAATCTGGGCTGTGTGTTCAGAAAATCAATCTGGGCTGTGTGTTCAGAAAATCAATCTGGGCTGTGTGTTCAGAAAATCAATCTGGGCTGTGTGTTCAGAAAATCAATCTGGGCTGTGTGTTCAGAAAATCAATCTGGGCTGTGTGTTCAGAAAATCAATCTGGGCTGTGTGTTCAGAAAATCAATCTGGGCTGTGTGTTCAGAAAATCAATCTGGGCTGTGTGTTCAGAAAATCAATCTGGGCTGTGTGTTCAGAAAATCAATCTGGGCTGTGTGTTCAGAAAATCAATCTGGGCTGTGTGTTCAGAAAATCAATCTGGGCTGTGTGTTCAGAAAATCAATCTGGGCTGTGTGTTCAGAAAATCAATCTGGGCTGTGTGTTCAGAAAATCAATCTGGGCTGTGTGTTCAGAAAATCAATCTGGGCTGTGTGTTCAGAAAATCAATCTGGGCTGTGTGTTCAGAAAATCAATCTGGGCTGTGTGTTCAGAAAATCAATCTGGGCTGTGTGTTCAGAAAATCAATCTGGGCTGTGTGTTCAGAAAATCAATCTGGGCTGTGTGTTCAGAAAATCAATCTGGGCTGTGTGTTCAGAAAATCAATCTGGGCTGTGTGTTCAGAAAATCAATCTGGGCTGTGTGTTCAGAAAATCAATCTGGGCTGTGTGTTCAGAAAATCAATCTGGGCTGTGTGTTCAGAAAATCAATCTGGGCTGTGTGTTCAGAAAATCAATCTGGGCTGTGTGTTCAGAAAATCAATCTGGGCTGTGTGTTCAGAAAATCAATCTGGGCTGTGTGTTCAGAAAATCAATCTGGGCTGTGTGTTCAGAAAATCAATCTGGGCTGTGTGTTCAGAAAATCAATCTGGGCTGTGTGTTCAGAAAATCAATCTGGGCTGTGTGTTCAGAAAATCAATCTGGGCTGTGTGTTCAGAAAATCAATCTGGGCTGTGTGTTCAGAAAATCAATCTGGGCTGTGTGTTCAGAAAATCAATCTGGGCTGTGTGTTCAGAAAATCAATCTGGGCTGTGTGTTCAGAAAATCAATCTGGGCTGTGTGTTCAGAAAATCAATCTGGGCTGTGTGTTCAGAAAATCAATCTGGGCTGTGTGTTCAGAAAATCAATCTGGGCTGTGTGTTCAGAAAATCAATCTGGGCTGTGTGTTCAGAAAATCAATCTGGGCTGTGTGTTCAGAAAATCAATCTGGGCTGTGTGTTCAGAAAATCAATCTGGGCTGTGTGTTCAGAAAATCAATCTGGGCTGTGTGTTCAGAAAATCAATCTGGGCTGTGTGTTCAGAAAATCAATCTGGGCTGTGTGTTCAGAAAATCAATCTGGGCTGTGTGTTCAGAAAATCAATCTGGGCTGTGTGTTCAGAAAATCAATCTGGGCTGTGTGTTCAGAAAATCAATCTGGGCTGTGTGTTCAGAAAATCAATCTGGGCTGTGTGTTCAGAAAATCAATCTGGGCTGTGTGTTCAGAAAATCAATCTGGGCTGTGTGTTCAGAAAATCAATCTGGGCTGTGTGTTCAGAAAATCAATCTGGGCTGTGTGTTCAGAAAATCAATCTGGGCTGTGTGTTCAGAAAATCAATCTGGGCTGTGTGTTCAGAAAATCAATCTGGGCTGTGTGTTCAGAAAATCAATCTGGGCTGTGTGTTCAGAAAATCAATCTGGGCTGTGTGTTCAGAAAATCAATCTGGGCTGTGTGTTCAGAAAATCAATCTGGGCTGTGTGTTCAGAAAATCAATCTGGGCTGTGTGTTCAGAAAATCAATCTGGGCTGTGTGTTCAGAAAATCAATCTGGGCTGTGTGTTCAGAAAATCAATCTGGGCTGTGTGTTCAGAAAATCAATCTGGGCTGTGTGTTCAGAAAATCAATCTGGGCTGTGTGTTCAGAAAATCAATCTGGGCTGTGTGTTCAGAAAATCAATCTGGGCTGTGTGTTCAGAAAATCAATCTGGGCTGTGTGTTCAGAAAATCAATCTGGGCTGTGTGTTCAGAAAATCAATCTGGGCTGTGTGTTCAGAAAATCAATCTGGGCTGTGTGTTCAGAAAATCAATCTGGGCTGTGTGTTCAGAAAATCAATCTGGGCTGTGTGTTCAGAAAATCAATCTGGGCTGTGTGTTCAGAAAATCAATCTGGGCTGTGTGTTCAGAAAATCAATCTGGGCTGTGTGTTCAGAAAATCAATCTGGGCTGTGTGTTCAGAAAATCAATCTGGGCTGTGTGTTCAGAAAATCAATCTGGGCTGTGTGTTCAGAAAATCAATCTGGGCTGTGTGTTCAGAAAATCAATCTGGGCTGTTGTCGGGTGTAGCAGCCACTTGGTATGCCAAATTGGAGGATACAGTGAAACAAAACTGGGAAGAAATGCTTTAGCATCCTTGCATGCGTGTGAGTGACTGCCATGATAGCATGCTTACCATGAGGCTATTTGCTTATGTGATATAACTGTCTGAATGCCTGTGGGTGAAGGTTGTGTTATTTGGATTGGAACAATTCATCAAATGTGTGTTTTAAGCCCACTAGATAGTGGCAAAATCATGTTTTCTAAGCCCACCCGAGGGTGGCAAATCCACGTCTTAGCCTACTTGCGAGTAGCACCATCAAACCATTTTCAAACAAACAAACATGAAATGTTTTGTTCCAATTCAGGCGGCCCAGTCTATACTTGTATGTTGTGCGCATCACATAATAATCTAGGCTAATAACCGGAATAAGAATACACAATATTTTCAAAACTTGATATCATGGTTAGTAGAGGCCGATCTTTGATCGGGCGAGCGGGGGTGCTCACGAAGTGACCTTTCCCAATCGTACCCAAGTTCCCGAGCCGAGGCAACTTTGGTGATGACGGACACGTGGCCTTAGGCAAACGAGTCAGGGTTTCCTAAATTTCCCCCAAAATAAAATATTTAGGTGGCGACTCTGTATCTGGCAAAGCAGTCCATGTTTGGCACTTCTTTCAAAATTTGTTTTTCTCAAAACGATTTGCCGGATTTGGACTCTTTGGTTCAGACTTAGAACCGTGACAATTTTAGAGTCCTGAGCTGTAATGACCCCAAATGAACAGAACGGGAGCTCACCCTCCCGGGGCGTTCGGGGACGTCTACACATCATTATGGGGATGCTGGACCATCTCTAGGTCGGCTTCAGTAAAGGTTATCATTGGTCCCTGGTACTCTTCTGCCCGATGTCTTTTCTCCCCGACTTGGTAGACATGTTACAGGTGCTTCGCTTTCTGGGTCTCTCATCGGATTTCGTTTTCGTTGACCTTCGAGTGGATTACGTTGATTATCTGGGGTCCTCCTGCCCGCGGCTGTTGTGCTTGGGGAGGTGGGGCTGCTGGTGCCTGAGGCAATCTTGCTCGTTCTTCCCTTGTCCTGGCCTCATCGACAAGGTCTCTCAGATGCCCTTGTCTCACCAGGTTTTCCAAATATGTTTTCAGGGCTCTACAACCCTGGGTTGTATGCCCATCTTCATTGTAGTAGGCACAATGCCTGCCAATGTTTCTTCCCATGAACGCTCCTGGAGTCCTTTCTGGCGTTCTGAAATAGGGCTGGTTCCGAATTTGATCCAGGACTTTGGGAATTGGGATTTGGAACACAGTTGTTACTGCTTGTGTGGCCCTCAGTTCTACTTGGTGCCTACTCGTTCCGTTGTTACCTCGGCCTCGCTTCGACCATCCGTTTCCTTTCTCTTGTTTTATCTCCCTGGTTCCCGATGTGTCTTCTTCGGCTCTGGCATACTTCTCGATTCTCGCCATGAGCTCTTTCATACTCTTTGGCAATGTCTTTGCCAAAGACTTTTATAGTGGACAGTTGTCCTTCAGGCTGTTCTTGAAAGATACGACCGCCACCTCTTGATTACATTCGGGTATTCGATTGAACACCTCATAGTATCTTTTTGCATAGGCCCTAAGGCCTTCATCCTTGCTGATCTTCAAAGCCATCAATGCATCCACCCTTAGTGGCTGTAGCTTGTTTGTCACAAACTTGGCCACAAACATCTCGGCCAGGCCTTCCCAAGTCTTCACGCTTCCCTTCGGTAGTTTGTGGAACCAATCTGATGCAATCTCTCCGAAGGATGAGGGGAACACTTTGCAGAGCAACGGCTCGTTCCCACTATACAATGCCATTGAGTTCAAATAGAGTCCAACATGGAAGTTGGGGTCTGACTTACCATCGTATATTTGAAACCTCGGCATACTGAATCTCTTCGGTGCCTCAAAGCTGTCTAATTCCACTGAGAATGGTGTCCTCGGCTTATCTGGGGAGGTTACCTCGGCGTAAGCATTCTGTTGCTTCCTTTTGAGGTAATCTCTTAAGTCTTCTTTGCTCCGTCCAGGAGCCCGGCTATCCTTTGACTTTAGTCTTTTCGGTATATTACTTTCGGCCTCGTGGTGAGCCCTTTTCGACCCTTCTCCGTGAGTTGTGTCGAAGCACAATGCCTGCCCCTGAACATGCCGATGTCCTTTGGGTCTGCCTCCCTTGTGTGATGCGTCCTCCGTGATTTTTCTCTTCTTGATTCTCTTTGTCTGACCTCTTTAGAAGGTCAGTGAGAGTGCATTTCGATTCCGTTGTGCTGAGGGGCTATGGGGATTGTTTTCTGCCCTCCCTTCTGGGTGTTGGCCGCTGGAATCGGCGTGTCCTGCAGTGGTTGTGGTGGTTGCATGACGTTATTTTGCATCATGAAATTGACGACCGACTGTAGGTCCACCAATTTGTTTGCCATATCTCTTACCTCTTCGTTCCTCCGCAGGCACCTATCCTTTCATACCTGGAGGTCGTCCTCGTTGTAGTACCTGCTTTGATCAAGTTTCTTTGGTGCGTCGCTAGTCTGGCCTACGTCTTTCGCTCCGTGATTCTGGTCACGAGTTTCTACATTGCATTCGTCTCCTGTGATATCAAGGTCAATAGGTCTCTCACTTCCAGCAGGAGTGTGGTCCCCAACTTTTTCTTTCTGTCCGTTACTGACCATCTATTTTCCTTTCGTTCCCACAGACGGCGCCAAATTGTGTGAGTGATTTTCTGACCACACTGTCCGCTTAGTAACCAGCTGGAGAGCACCGGCAGAATAGATGGCACCTGGCTAACCTGCAACAGGAAGAGAAGATTCCGGCAGTGGTTCATCCACCCGGGGGCATTCCGACGATCAAGTTAGTATAACTCTGTAGACACCCCATTTTTGACCGACCTTAAGACTCAGACGTCACCGATTGAGCACTTGGTGATGTTGCATAATGTGCTCGTTCAGAAGTTTCAGAGTTGCGGCCGTGAGCCCTACCTCCGGACTTCCGAACCCTCTTTTGTACTTTGCCTCGGTTTGCGAACCAGGCTCGGTTTTCTTTGTTTCTTTTCCTGAGGGGAGGGAGAGGTCCCGTAGACCGTCTCTCAGTGGCCGTAGGTTACATTTAGTGGCCGTAGGCCATTTTGCCCATTTCGGAGTCCGGTTTCTGATTTTTCGGGACCGTTGGCCGTGTGCCTCGGTTCGGGACCGCCTAACCACCTCCGTTTGTTCTGATTTTTGGCATACATCTTATTTGCTCCCTTTTGAGGGACACTGGGGTCTGAGAAACCCACTTCGTGGCCGAATGCCACTTTCGGTGCTTAACAGCCCATTTTCGGGACCCCGAACTGCGCGTTTTGGCCCCCGAACATTCGTTTTGCAACGGTTTTCGTTCATTTTTGGCAGGTACCTCTGTTTTATCACCGGGGAGGTCATTGAAGGGTGAGAGGCCAGTAATTGTTGCAACAACCAGTTATACATCCTCCGACGCCCTCCGACGCCCGTTTTTCGCACTTCCGGGCTAATGTTGAACACCTTGGGCCCATTTTCTTGAACTTTGAACCACATATTTGTGATGTACACACATGGGAGGAGGGGGTAGAATTAATACCGGCCAGAAAATCTGATTGACCCTTTTGACCCCTAGCCGGCCAGCTAGGGGGTGTGGCCGGCCAGGCACCTGCAACCAAAATACTTGGCCGGCCGTAATCCTCACACTGTTCACTTTACAGCTGTATAGCTTTATCCCCCGGAAAATATCTGTATCCAGGGGATATTTTG
>NW_021025266.1:821192-930702 GCF_004153795.1 Camellia sinensis
AGCATGTTAAAGCAAGGCCAAAAATATGCTGGAATGGAGCCAACATATGCTAAAATAATAGGCTAATACATCAAGTATGTTAAGCTAGCATGCATGATTACACTACAAGTGTAAGAAGCAAGTAAGAGGTAACTCAATTAGCCCAAAACAGAGCAATAACATGTCAAAAAATTCACAAAAACATGCTGAGATAGAGCCTCAAGGAGGTAGAAATACATGCTCAACTACTAAGCCATTAACACATGCAAACAAGACATGGGGAGGGGGGACCACCCCCTCCTATTTTTGTCCTCAAAACCAACTTTCTACCACTAAAATTCCTCTGAGTTTCAGTGGTAGAAAGGCCAACAAAGGGTGTTTCAAAAAACTTTGAAAGAAGGGTCAAAGGCTTTACAAGCCAAAGAGCAAAGGGAGGTAACCACCCCCTAACCACACAAGGCTCAAGCCAACATTTTTAAGCCTTAAAAACAGAACTTTTTTGAGACTAAAACCAGCTTCAAAGTAGCATACAAAGATGGCCAAGCTATGAACTAGAACAAAGCTTAAAAGATGTAGGTTCTTACCCTTGAAGCACAGCAACAAATCAGCAAACTTTTGAGCCAAAACCAAGCCAAAACCACTCCAAAGAGCTCAAATAAGGCCTCCAAGATCCTCAACACTAAAGTGAAGGTGTTTGGCTAAGGGTGCTAGTGCAAAGGTGAAGAGAAAATACACTTTCAAGCACAAAATATAGAGAGAGAGTATTCTAGAGAGAGAGAGAGAGAGAGAGAATTCTAACTCAGCTCAAACTTTTTTAACCCTTTGCATGCATATAGATGACCTCTATATATAGCAGATACAAGGAGCCTTCAAACAAATCCAGCCCTCCACGTGCATGCAGATGAGCTTATTTGTGCAAACAACTATCAATATATCTGCAAAAATATCTACTAAAGCATTGATGGCCGGCCGACCATCAGTGGTGGCTGGCAGTGGCCTCATTGATGGCCTGCAGGGCAAAGCCCATGGCCGGTAGGCTATCAAGGACATCACAAAGCAGCAAAGACCAACACATGGTCCAAAAATGAGACAGAATGGAAATAGGGTTTGGAAGGATCAAACCTGGAGCATTCTGTCGCGAAAGTTGAGTACTCAACGAGCAATCAAACCTGTTGCTGGGTGTACCTACAAGAACATCCAAGTCTTGAGGACGGTCAAAAATGGAGTGTCTACACCAGGGAGAAACAATGTCGCGACTCATATATGAGGTATGCTACCCGGTACTGGAGGTTCCTTTTTGGAACTTGATATGCGTGACCAAATAGACATGTTTATGCTAATGGATGTACCATGCATGATTTGAATATGAATAAGACTATGACTCTGTTTATGCTATAAACCTGAATATGATTCTGATTTGCTACAAGATTTGAAATCTGTTATGGGCATCATTCATTAAAATCTTTACTCTGTTATTATTCACTGGGCTTCCGCTCACTATTTATATTATGTATGTAGATGACCAAGCACGTGACCAGACCCAAAGTTGAGGATCTGGCACCTCTGTTTTGTCAGCCAACCGTCATGCCTCCGAGGAGGTTCCCTTGTGTGATCAAGTCAAGTTTAAGTGGTAATAGTAAAGACCTTATATTTTTGTTTGTAATACGAACAGGTCTTTGTTTGAAGTATAAAAACTGTTCTTCTTTTTAGGCTACAATTGTTTGGCACCGAGTCAGGGTTTCCTAAATTTCCCAAAATAAAACATTTAGGTGGCGACTCTGTATCTGGCAAACCAGTCCATGTTTGGCACTTCTTTCAAAAATCAGTTTTCTCAAAACGATTTGCCGGATTTGGACTCTTTGGTTCAGACTTAGAACCGTGACTAACGAAAGTCGAGTCCGAGCTGTAGCGAGGTCCCTCGCGGGCTTGTCTACAATCTCTCAAAGATAAATCAAGTGCTAAACTCACAAGTTTGAGTATAAAAAACATACCTTAGACCTATGGGGGTGCCTCTCTTTTATAGCCAACATAAACCTAGTCCCAATAGAAGCCTAACTTCTATGGACTCAGGAATACTGCTAATCTTGGACTCCCAGTAAGATTAGGATAAACTCTCTAAGAGTCTTATCTTAATACAAACTGAAGTCTTCTCTCATCCTAAGACTCTTGCCCCTTATCCGCTTATCTCGGATTCCGATATCTTCGAAGGTAACCTCGGCCTATCCGAGATGACCTCGGCATAACAACCAGGACACGTGGCACCTCGGATGACACGTCGGCGTCACCTTGGCCACGTGTTGGTACTCAAAAAATATATCCCCACACATTTCATTATTCACTCTTTTCAAATAATTTCCATATACATTCCCTTGCCATATCAAATTACACATCAAATAGTAATTTCACAAGTTTATCACAAGTCACACATATCATCAAAGACCTCAACACATGTCATAACACATTCCATCTTTTGCTGACTTGATACAGCGGGATAGCCGGCACCCAATTCATAGCACATTCCACCTTTTTCCAGCTATTATACGACGGGAAGTGAACTCCTAAAAATCATTTTCTCAAAAATCATGTCTTTTTCCGAAAACCACTTTTAACTTTTTAAAACCATCCCCCACATTTTTCGACTATTATACGGCAGGACGTGGGCACCCAAAACATTTTCGAAAACCATCCGTTTTTTCACTTTTGCTGGTTATAATATGGCAGGACTATATGGACACCCAAAAATCATTTTTCCACTTTCGCCAGCTACAATACGGCAAGACTGTGTGAACACCCAAAAACATTTTTCTCACATTCGTCTAGCGATAAGCCTAGATAGGGCAATTGGGCACCTTGAATTCAAACCACCCCTACATTTATCGGCTATTATATGAACGGTCGTGGGCATCGAAAAACCATTTTTTAATTTTTAAAACCATCCCCCACATTTACCAGCTATTATACGGATGGTCGTAGGCACCGAAAAACTATTTTTCAACTCCCCGCGTGGGTACTAACCCCAACACAACCCAACTCCACACAACACAATTCAACCAAGCTCAACACAACCCAACTCAACTCAACACAACATAACCCAATACAATTCACATAACACACAACAAAATTCAACACAACCATTTCAATACAAAGCTTGTATCATCCATACCATTAGTAATTTCTTTTCCTCCAAGTTTGGTTTCATATTATAACATAATTTAAAATATCAACATTATGAGTTCAATTGCCACTTTTACACAAATTTCCCAAATTCTTTAAAATTTCAATTAAACTTGTACATATGTAATTTAACACATCAATTTCATGATTTTACTATTAATTGAAGCAAAACCATTAACCATCTTCATGAGTTGAACTAGGATTTTTAAGAGAAATTAAGACTTTTCACAAAAACATATTTTATTCCAACCCTTCTATTACTTTTACACCCAAACTTATGACCCAAGATCATGACCCAACAAATGAACCCAACTCTTTTCAAACCCTAACCCCCAATCTCATGATTCATCACAATATGCATAAAAATATAAATTTTTGTATTTATATAAAGAAAATACCACAGATCTATCCATAAACGGGGGCATTGAAAGAGAACTAGAAACCCCTACCTCTTGAAGCCAAGAGATGACGACCCAAAAATCAATGGCGACGAAGCCACTTACTAATCAGACCAAAAGGAAGCCATTGTCGAGATCTACAATTTTTCTCAAAGGACCAAGATGAAAAGATCACCCTAGGTGAGTAGATCTAAAGATCTAAGTGAAAAAGTTTGAGTTTTAGAGAGAGAGAAGAGAACTCACGGCCTTGAGGAGAAATATGAGGAAAAATAATGAGAGAGGAGTAGTTAGGGTTTATTTATAGTAGTAGAAAAGTAGTCCTAAGGTCAATAAAATAATAGGCCCAAAACCCCCTCCAAAATGTAGGGCCCATTTGGACCCACAAATCTGAAAATAAACACGCAAGGGTCGACCCTTGGTGTGGTGGTGTCAACCCTTCAACAAGAAAAGACAATGCTTGCAGCAAGCAAGGTGTCGACCCTTGGACAGGAAGGGTCGACCCTAAATTCCAGCAACTAATATCCAGATTCTACAATATACAAGGGTCGACCCTTCCCAAACTGGTGTCAACCCTTGTGGATAGCAACAAGAGGCAGGTGTCGACACCACCAAGGCTGGTATCGACCCTAAATTCCAGCAACACTTCCAGAAACTTCACCAACAGGTAAGGCTGGTGTCGACCCCAGAAGAATTTCTAAGTTTTCAAGGAATTTTTTAACAATAACAAGCAAAAACAAACAAACCCAATGAGTTTAAATCGGATCATACTCCTCCAAAACCAATATTTAACAACTCCAAAGACTTCCAAAAAATGAAAAAAATATAAGGGAATTAAATACACTCTCTAATGGATTAAAGGATGCGGGTGTTATAAAGCTTAACTGCAAATGTGGCGTAATGGGACTGACTGTGAGAAAGCATATTTAGCAATCATGGAAGGACATTTCGACGGTTATCATTGAGAACTATAAATAGTAGAGAAGGCCCCAGAATAATGACCCAGACTCAGATCAAAAAATCAGTTTTATTCACTTTGTTTTCCCTTCCAGTTTTTACAGGTTTTTACATTTCTGTACTTCAAATTCCTATACTGCACTTCATTTATAAGAGTAGTTTCAAATAGCTTGTTGCTGTAAACCTCTATGAGGCTGTGTCAGATCATTGTAAGTTTTTCATTTTACTTAATGAAATTCTGAGATTATTTTTCACTTAATTGTTATTTACTAAATTTTCCTAAACAAGTCACCAGTAAAAGTCCTCTTCATTGAGGCTGAGAGAACTAAAATACAATCGTTTGATAATTGGTTGACAATTAATCTTCTGTAAGGACTGATTGATCCTTACTAATACGCTTAAAATTATAATATTAACCTTCAAAAATCAAAAAAGCCAACAACGATTAAAATATATATTTTTTTGTCGATTTTATTTAACGAAGATATGCATAATTTAAATTGAAAACAAATTAAAGATTAATGTTATGGTTTATTTTATTGCCATAGTCAAATTTTAGAGTCTTTTTTGTAATTTTTTTTAAATAAAAAATTAATTTAATATAAAAAATAAAAATATTCATCATTTTTACATGATTTTATCTTTTTGACAGATAGAAATATATTTTTTTTAAAAATAAAAATATCTTTTAAATGTTTATTTTGTCAAAATAATTTTTATTTTAAAAAAATTGAAAATAGATTCTAAAAATGAAACTTTTAATTAAGAATTTGGTAAGAGAGAAAATTACATTAAAAATAAAATAAAATAAATGTTAAAATTGAAAAAATATATATATTTATAAGAATGCAAATGCCAATCCTAAAAGTTTACACACAAAAAAGTGAGTTATATTATTTTAAAACATAAATGATGGTAGGTCTTGAACCTTTTTCATTTTGGTGCTAAAAGATGAAAAAAGATGGGGAACTTACTGCTAAGTCCCATGTACTAAGTTCAAAATCCAGCTAATCCTAAAATAAAATACTTGCACCAATTAGTCCAATACGTTTTTAATTGTTACAAAAAAATCCTTTTTTTTTTTTTTAATTTACAGACACTGTTTAGATCTTACTACCGTCGGACTTCCGTCAAACGGTCACCGGAGACTCGTTGGAATGTTCAACATCGCCGGAGACTCGTCGGAATGTTTAAAACATGTTATGAAACTGTAAAATTTTACAGTTCTAAAAAATGTTATAAAACTGTAAAATTTTACAGTTTTAAACCATAATTCATTCCAGCACCAAAAAAATAATTTGAAACTGTAAAATTTTACAGTTTTCACCGCCTGTAACTAAAACTCGAAAATTACTTGTTCAGAATTCGAAAATTTTCTCATTACAAATCTGTGTGATATCTGTACAAATCTGAGTCATTACAGATCCGTTTCAATGATATTATAGATCTATTTCATCATCAACAACAACAACCATAGATCAACAACTATCCCAAAAAAAATCTATAAATAGAGAGAGAAAGAGAGAGAAATTGACAAAGATATATACACAAATCTGTTCATTCTAAGTACAGATCTGAGGATGAGCGTCTTCTTGTTCTTATTCTTCATCGTGTTCTTGTTCTTGTTCTTCATCGCCTTCTTGTTTGACTTTAGGACTGAGATTAGGGTTAGAGGAGGAGGCGTAAAGAGGGAAGCAAAAAGCAGAGAGAGAGGGGAAAGGACTTTTGGGTGTACTCAAAAAGTTATGGGATTAAATGGTGTCCACATGTTCCACATAGGACCTATGGATAATTTTCCCAAAAAACATACCTTTTTCTGGGCTGCATTTACATTGACTGGGCCCGTTTAAAGCGTACCGGCCCATTTTAAGTATTTGGCATAATGTTGGGCCAATTTTTTTGGGGTCGACACTGAATATTTTGGGCCTTAGAGGAATAGTTTATTTTTGGGCTTGTTTTGTTAATTTTTGAAGCCTTGAAAGAGCATGATTTAGAGGTCCAAGGCTTTACTCAAGAGCATTATGAGGAAGAAGTTATATGATATTTGCGAAACACCACGTGGCGATGTGCGTACTCAATTGCTATTTTTCAAGTAAAATATAAACAAAGCAATTGTGATAAAGACCCCCACACATATATAACTTTCACAATCTCCACTTTCATCTCAATCTCTCACAATGTGGGGTCCACATATATATGAGTGAATCCTACACACACATCAAGAGTCAAGATCAAATTAGAGGTCATAAAACCTCCGAAAAATGGGTCCCAAACATTTCTCTAAACCAAGTCTAGATTAAAATACATATAATTGGACAAGCAGTCTAGCACATATGGTCACTGTGGTATTCCTAACTCACTTGATATTTTTTATATCCCACGAGTTAGAGTATTTCCAATAGTTGTTGCTATAATACTATTGCTATTGTTATAATTTGATAATGAATAGTGCTATTTTGCCAAATTATAGCAATGGTGCTCCAATGGTCACTTGTTATTTTGGCAAATCTCAACCAACTTTCCCTTCAAATTTGTAGATGTTGTTTGGATATGAGTTTTTTAGTGATTTTTTTTTTGTTTTTTTTTTGTTTTTTGTGACCTTTTTATAACTGTTTCTAAAAAAAATTATGTATTTATATTATTTCCGACTAGACAAATATAAAAAATGAAAAAAAAATTAAATATAATTCACCCTACCAAAAAACATATCACTTATTAAATTTTTTTTTTTAGACAAACAGAGCACAATGGCTTTTTTCACTTCCAAGAATGATCACCACCATCCACGTATAAACCAACGGTTGAGGTGATTTCTCTAGAATCATCCAACCCATTATCTTCATATTCATTCACTGTCTTCACTCTCCTTCTCACTTTGACTCTCACTCTCCTCTTCCCTTTTTCTTTTCCATCATCGAAACGCCTCTCCCTCTCTCTCACACTCTCACTATCCTCTTCTCTTTTCCTCATCCATTATGGAAACGTCTCTCTCTCTCTCTCTCTCCCCCTCTTTTTCTCTCTGTGGGTCTTTGAGCTCAAGAGCAATATACTCTCTAATTTGTCATGGTGTTGTCTCTGATCTCTTTCTTTGTCATCAAACCTCTCTGATCTGTTTCTGATATGTCTCTCTCTCTCTCTCTCTCTCTCTTTCTATAGTCAAACCTCTCTGATCTGTCTCTCTCTCTCTTTCTGTTATCAAACCTCTATGATCTGTCTTTGGTCTCTCTCTCTCTCTCTCTCTCTCTCTCTCTCTTTGTTGTTAAACCTCTTCGATATATATATATATATACATATATCTCCGTGTCCTTAAACTAGTATACTCTCCGATCTATCTTTCTCTCCTCAAACCGATCACCGAGCTCTAATCTTCAAAACCAGTCTTCTCTCTCTCTCTTAAACCAGTCAGCTGAAGAAGAAGCCCTCGAGGTCGATCTCAAACCTCTCTGATCTGTCTCTCTCTCTCTCTCTCTCTCTCTCTTTGTTGTTAAACCTCTTCGATATATATATATATATATACATATATCTCCGTGTCCTTAAACTAGTATACTCTCCGATCTATCTTTCTCTCCTCAAACCGATCACCGAGCTCTAATCTTCAAAACCAGTCTTCTCTCTCTCTCTTAAACCAGTCAGCTGAAGAAGAAGCCCTCGAGGTCGATCCAAGTATTTATCATCTAATTTCGTTTATGAAATTTATATAAATTTGTGAAATTAATTCTGAAATTTGATGTGTGATTTGTTTGTGTGATTCTAAAATTGATTCTGAAATTAAAATTTTTGTGATTTGTTTGTGTAATTTTGAAATTTATTCTGAAATTTGTGTGATTAGGAAAATCTCAAATTTATTTTGAAATTAGTGAAATATATTCTGAAATCGTGAAATTTATTCTAAAATTGATTATGAAATTTATAGATTTATTCTGAAATTGTGAAATTTATTCTAAAATTTGTAAATTTGGCAACTCCTTTGAAATTTGGGTTTGATTCTAAATTTAGGAGGTTTTCTACTGTTTGAATTCTGTTTTTTCAACTGAATTTGGAGCTAAAAATCTGTTGATATTTGTTGATGTGGTATGTTTGGCAGCTGCTATTCAACCTGCCAAATTTGATAACAGAAATGGCATCTGCTATCTTTGGCAAGTAGAATAGTAGGCCATTGGAGACTTTCTTTTTGTCACTCTTGTCAAATTATAGCTTTCGTTCGACAGCTCTATTGGAGATACTCTTAGAAAGTGCCAAACCCACTTAGGCAATTGGAAACTAGCAAATCAAGGGTCACTCTTGGCAAAAGATTAAGATTCCCATTAAATTTAGGAAAATACTCGAGACCCTAAACATTTTACTAATATTTTTATCAAATGTCTTATATGAGTATGTGATCCATACCATGTGAGTCTCACACCTATGTGAGACATTTGGTAAAAATATTAATAAAACATTTATGTTGTGTTTGGTTGAAGGATTTGAGAAGGAATTTGAAAAAGGAAAGAGAAAATGTGTGTGAAATTAGGTGCAATGTAAGTATAATTTATTTATATTTCACATTCTTTTTTTATTTTTCTTTTCAAATTTTTTTCTAAGGCTAGATTTGGCGTCCCTTAAAAAAGTCAAAAAGACACTATCGTATTTAAGTCACATCACCTTTCTATCACATCATTTCAAACTCAACTTATATTTCATAAAAAATCAAAAAGTATATTTTTTTAAAATATCTCAAACAACCCCTAAATCTCTCATTCAAACACAACGTTAGAGTCCTACTATTACTCTTAAATTTAATTACAAAGCACAAGTGGAGTTAGAGACTCCATTAATAATTTATGGTCACATAATTTTGAAGTCCAAAAAATTGGTCTTTGTTTGGGTCGCAAAAGTCTTTTTAAAAGATAATTTGGGCTATGTGAGATTCATCAATTTTCTCAGTAAATGAATGCTATGCTGCTTTAATTCTTGCACGTTGTTTTGGTTTATAATTTTTCTTCTTGCTCAACTGCGGAGCTGTGTGTTCGTGAGGGTCAGAAATAACCAACCCTGAAGTGGGAGCAATTATTTTTATTTATGAATTTTGATAATGCGTGCCCGTAAAATACATGTTATGATATTTTGTCTATTTATATGTTATTGGAGATTGATCAATAAATTTTATATTTTAGAATTATAATTTATACAGTCTCATATTTTTTTTTGTGATCAATTTAGTCTTTTTAGATGTGTAATGACTCGTTTGCTCATCACATTAGAGTGTCATATTTAGAAAAATTATACTAAAGAGTTATTTAGTGTCATATCATACCCGCCACGTTAGAGTGTTATATTTGGAAAAAGTACACTAAAGAGTTTTTAATTTTTTTTTAAATATCACATCATACTCACTACATTGGAATGTCACATGTCACATGTCACGTTTAAAAAAAGTAAACAACAGAGTTTTTAATTTTTTTTAGTGTCACATCATACCTGTTACGTTATCACATTTGAAAAAAATACATTAATGAGTTTTTTTTTGAGTAAAAGTTTTGGCGTGTCACCTCATACCTGCCGTGTTGTCACATTTAGAAAAATTACATTAAAGAGTTTTTTATTTTTTTGGAATGTCACATCATTGAAAAAAGTATGTTAAGGAATTTTTTTTGGAATAAAAGTTTTTGAGTGCCACATCATAACCGTCACGGTGTCACGTTTAGAAAAAGTATATTATTGAGTTTTTAATTTTTTTTAGAATATCATATTAATATTTATCACATTAGATTATCACATCATACCTGTTACATTAATAAAAGAGTATAGTTATTCACCAAAACATTACCAAAATAAAAAATAGGACCATACGGAAAGAAACTCTTCACTAGTAGAATTTAACAAACCAATAAAAAAAAAATGGAACTAATTGGAGTACTTTATTTGTAGGATGGGATTTATTGATAAATATCTCTGGGTCCGTTTGGCAAGTTAGTTTCGAGCTATTTTAGCCACAAAAGACAAAATAGGCTATTTAATCATAACAAACAAAACATCACATCCAACCCATAATTATTATACTCTTCTCTCACAAAAAAAGTCAAAAAAGTCAAAAAACCAAAAAGCCCTTTCCAAACTAAGCTTTTTAGCCCAGGCTAAAATAGCCAAAAAAGTCAAAAAGCCAAAAAGCTAACCCACTTCTCAAACGAAGGCTCTATATGTTATGTATAAAAGTAAGTGTAATAAAAGATATACAATATTTTTAAACTTTCTTATCATATGCCCTTAAAATACATGTTAAAAAAAACTATTACTTATTAACACTAACCCATCTCAACCACTAATATATGTAGATTTAACATTAGTCCACATGGATCAATGATTAAGATAGAATTAAAATATGTTTCTGACATGAAATTGTGCTAAAATGGAGTATTGGACTTTGTATTAATTCATGTATTAGTAGAGGCACTAGTAGTTAAGACACTAACTAATTTCACTCTTTTTAGTGATTTTATTATTATTTTTTGAATCTGCTCGGTAGCTTGAAGCTTTTGGCCTGAATGGCTTTTCTTTTTTCTTTTTTTTTCCTTCCTTCCTTCTCTTCTTTGTTT
Source organism: Camellia sinensis (assembly GCF_004153795.1). Lineage (NCBI taxonomy): Eukaryota > Viridiplantae > Streptophyta > Magnoliopsida > Ericales > Theaceae > Camellia > Camellia sinensis. The sequence goes on from NW_021025266.1 coordinate 832,270, forward strand.
TCCCTACTGAAAAATTAGAGAAAAAAGAAGAAAAAGAATAGATTCATCATGATTACAATTCTCAAAATTATATTCAAGGTAGTTTAACAAAATCAAAATCTAAATCTAAAATCAAATCTAAAATCAAAACCAAATCCAAAACCAAACCCACAGTTTAACAAAAATCTAAATCTAAATCTAAAATCAAAATCAAATCAAAAACCAAACCCACAGTTTAACAAAATCAAAATCAAAATCAAAATCAAATCTAAAATCAAAACCAAACCCACAGATTATTTTTTTAATATTTTTTTTTCTATTGGATCTCTGAAACAAAGGCAAAGAAGAGAGAAGAAGAGAAAGCATAGAAGAGAGATGAAGAGAAAGAGAAAGAGAAAGAGAGAGAAGAGAGAGAAGAGAGAGGAAGTTCTATTGTGGTCCCAATTTCTCTTTAGATCTTGAAATTCTTTTGAGCTTCTTCTCTTTTGTACTCATGTATGTATGAGTACAGTTGAATGAAACAGAGGAGAGGAGAAGGAAGATGAGAGGAGAGGAAACATAGATAGAGATAGAGAGGAGAGAAGAGGAGAAAACTGATAGAGGTGCATTCGGGCCATTCGAGCTCATTTATTTCGAGCTATGGCTCATTTCTCTTATTTTTTTAGGGGCATTAAGTTGAAAAGTCCATTTTATAAAATTATAAGGTCATAGATCCAAGCCTTAAAATATTTTTTCCATAAAGACATGAGGAGGCAAAAAGACTAAAATAATCCTGTGTATATATAAGGTATACACATGTGACAACCCTCACCACTGATTAGTGCTAATCTATAATTAATCATGTTAACTGATTGAAATTTTGAACTGATTAATTGAGTGCATTAGTTTAAATGCATGTCTATCTGTTAACTACTAAATTATCTGTTCGTGTATTATGTTTAAACTGCATATTGAAGGCCTTATCGGCGGCCGAATCTGAAATTGATTAGTGTTTTGTGCTAGTTAGAATTTATGTGATTTTATGGTATATTTAATTGAAATTTGATTTTGTATGTTTAAATTGGATTAAATTATGCTAATTTACAAGAGTTGGACTTATTTACTAAATTGCTATGCTTAGTGGGCCACTTTCTCCAATACCTTGAGGCTTGAGTTCACTTAGACATACCTTTCACTCAGCCATTTTGAAGACACAACCGACTAGAGAGAGAGAGAGAGATAGGAGAAATTGAGTTCATCTAGGCATTTAGCTTAGAGACTTGAAGATATTGAAGATTAATTGCATAATTGAGCCTCTAGACCTGAAATTGAGGAATCTAGGTAAGGATTTCATCCTTTTAATTGTGAAATCAAGTTAGTTCTTGCATGGTTCTTGGAAGATTAAAGTTTTAAAGCCACGAATTGGCTTAATATGTTGAATTGAGTAGGAATTTATGCATGCATATTCATATTGTTGAATTTTGAAGTTGTTTCATGAGGATTTCTTCATGCATGTTCATATTTTGAGTCTTGATCCATGAACTCACCATGTTTTGAAGTTAAACATTGCATTTGATCATGTTTTGTAGCATTGGTGTTCCTAGGAACCCATGCATGTGTTGAATTTGCATTGTTCTTCATGTTCATGAAAACCTCTTTGAAAATTGTGTTTAATTGAACTACATTTGGGCTTTGATTTTGCAAATTGATCTTCAAAACATGTCATATTATGAGTTTACAAGTATTTTTCAGAAAATTAGCCCAAAAGGATCGATTTTGGTACATTTAAAGTTGAGTTTTGAGCTTGAGGTTCAAATCTGGAAATTCTAGATTTTGGACTCACGCTCGAGCGGGGAACTCCACGCTTGAGCGGGGAACTACACGCTCGAGCGTATGAACTGGGTTCATGCAATCTGCTCGAGCGGGGAAAGTGACGCTCGAGCGGGAAATGTGTGTATCCAGTACTTTGTATGTGTTTACAGTTTGCTCGAGCGGGGGATTGCACGCTCGAGCGAGGACTTGTGTCTCACGCTCGAGCAGGTATCGAGCACCCATCGAGCGTGAATTTCGTACATACAGTACTTTTACTGTAGTTTACAGTCCGCTCGAGCGAAGGAATCCAACCTCGAGCGGATCCCTTTTGTCTGCATGTCCGCTAGAGCGGAGAAAGCCATGCTCGAGCGGGACCCCTGTTTCAGCAAAATTTTGAAAAGTGTTTAAAAGTGCATCTTTGCATCCTCATTCCATCCTAGGCATTCTTCGGCCTAGTTTAAGACATCTTAATGAGGATATTGATGTAGAACTACACCGAGGCAAATTAGGGATTAAGTTATTATTTCCCAACTGTGTAGCTTAGTGTGTGTTCGCTCTGTAACTGTGTAGGGTTGGCATCTGAGGACGCGTACTAGCTTATCTGTAGCCCAGAACTCTGTGAGTAACAATGTTGTAAAGATATATTTAATTGAGATTATTTTCTGAACAAATAGCTGTACTGCTTTATGAAATGACCCTGTTTACTAAATGAATGTTTGTCCTATTTGTGAACTGTATTCGTGGCATCCATAGCAATTTACTGTTACTGAACTGTTACTGCTACTATTACAGAGATCTCCGTCGGTTCCCATGTTGGAACCGCTACTGTTTACTGATATGATGACCATCGACTGACTGTTCGGTCTGTTAAGACCTACTATACTGTTTGCTATGGGATGTACCACTTATGACTGCTATGATCGAATAATTGATATACTGTTTAAATGACAATTTTAAATATTGAAAGGACATTCATTCTTAACCTCTTTACACAACTGTTATTCACTGGGCTTTAGTTTACTGTTTATATATATATATAGGTGTCTAGGCACCGGATCGGAGCTAGGAATGTTGGGTTAAACTCCCTTTTTGTCAAGCCAACCACTGTGCCTCACTACGAGATTTCATGTATCGCCAAGCCAAGGCTGCTTTGGGGCGTTTTAGATTTCCCCATTTCTGTCTCTGTATTGTATAGACTGTATAGACTCATACTATACTGTTATGATAGGGATTTGGTCCCTAACCCGAATGTTTGTATATGTATGTATAGTACTGTTTTGTTCTGAATGTGAATATGTTTTAAAAAAGTCTTTTTGCATACAGACTGTCACAGCTCATTGGACATCTTTTAATTATTATTTTGGCTTTCGCCAGCCCCTATACTCTGTATTACTGTTTTACTGTTAAGCAAGCCTTCGGTAATTCGGATTACTGGCCGGTTACGAAGCTAAACCCATAGGGGCGGGTTTGGGTCGTGACAACACACTGACATTTCTCAACAAAGCTGCCCCTCTCTCTCTCTTTGTCTCTCTTCTCTCTCATTTTCTCTCACGTCGTCGCCTCCTCCTCCCTTTCCCTTTCACACCGACGCCTCCTCCTCCCTTTCCCTTTCACACCGATGCCTCCTCCTCCCTTTCCCTTTCCCTTTCACACCGATGCCTCCTTTTCTACCATCACCATTGTGACTTCCACGACCACCATAATTGCCGCAACCACCTTCGTCATTGCCCCCCCTCTCTCTTATCTTTTCTTTTTCTCTTTACCCTCCTGTCGATCTTTACCAATCTTCCTTCCGGTCGTAGATCTGAGATCACCACCGTGGTTCGGCAGCAAACAGAGTTCAACTGTATTAGCGTTACTGCTCCAACGAACTCCAATCTAGATTTGTCGAGTTAGCATTGGTTGTGTATCCAAGATCTCAGATCTGCCTTGAACATGTTTGTATATATGTGTATGTATATATATATATATATATAATATTCTTTGTTCTTTTTGTAAAAAAATTCCAACTTGTATTATAAATTTGATGGCCTATTCTGAGGCACACAATTTCATCCAAGTCGTATACCATCAACAAGGTCGACCCTGACTTATTAGGGGCCTAAGGAGAATTTTTTAAATTGGGCCCTTCATATATCATTATCTAAAAAAGAAAAAAAATTGTTTAGATAAAAGGATAAAAATTTCAACAATGATAGAGACCACTAATTTTGGAACTCTAAAACGATCACTAATGACATGACACTCAATAAAAAAAGAAAAAAAATACAACACCAAGGCCAAAACATCAAATCATTTATGGTGGGACCCACTGCCACATCATTAGTGGTAACACTAATTAGTGCTCTCACTCATTTTCCTAAAAATTTATTTCTATTGCATTACAATTTAACAAAATTAGATAACAAATATATATATATCTATATAATAAGGCACAAAGGTTTTTGAAAATATGTTAGAGACAATTGTCCTACTAGGACATTTTAATGGTCTTGATTCTTTTGTATATTTAGATGGACAGCTGAGGTGAAAACCTTCTCTCTCACCCTACCTGAATTTCCCGTCCAAGAGCCACAAACTTTGCAACCACCCATCCTTATCTTATCTATCGCACCTCACCTTTCTACATTTTAAATTTCAAAACACACTCATCCACTCCCTACAAAAAAGGAATTTTGGATTAAGAGAAACCAAAAATGTCGTTTTCAAAACTCTCATCCTTTCTTGCTCTATTCATTCTTTTCTTTCTTTTCTTCTAAACGCCGGCTTTTGCAGCCAACTGGTAATTTGGCTTCCTCTAAATTTTGAAACCCAGTATGGTTAAAAAGTTTTACCTCGCATTCAATGTATATCCCATAATTATATTTTTTATTGTTTCTTTTAATATCCAATTTACGGACAGTTTTTTTTCCCCTTCTTTTTTTCCATCTAATTGATGCTTATTAACATATCAAATACAGTCATATATAGTGTACATGGAAGTGCATTCACATGGACTAGAAGATGCAGAGGCTACTGTTAGCAAGGTGAAAGATTCACATTGCCAGTTTCTTGCATCCTTATTGGGAAGGTATGGAATTTGGTATATTATATCTCTACTTCTGTATATGGGAACAACTATACAAGTCACATTTTTTTTTTTCAAATTTAAAAATAATAAAAAAAAACAATAATGACTTGGGCCCTATTTTTTTCCCACCCCCTTGACCCGCTTTTCAATTGATTGGTCACTTTCTTTCTTTTTTTTTTCTTTTTTCTTTTTTTTCCATTCTCCTCCAATCACCACCCGTCACATGTGTGTGTGGGGGGGGTGGAGGTGGTGATTGGAGGGGGTTTCAATCGTCACTCTTTTTTTTTTTGAATTCTTTATTTTTATTTTTAATGAATTCTTAATTACGTAATTTTTTTAAAAAATATTTTTGGTCAATCTTGTGTAGATGAATTTTTAAATAAAAAAAAATTGAAAATGCCAAAATAATTAATTGTATTTTCTGAATTTTTAAAAAAAATTCAGTTCATCTCATCAAGTAAAATCTAAAAATTTAAAACTTTTTAAAAAATATGAAAAAAAAAGTCACAAAAACAAAAATAAATAATTTAAAAAAAAAAAACTAAACTAAACATCCCCTTATAATGTTGGTGCAATAGTGAGACGACCAAAGAGGCAATATTTTACTCTTACTCTCGAGATATCAACAGTTTTGTTGCAACTCTTGAGGACGAGGAAGTAGCAGCAATTGCAAGTACGTACAAACATGATAAACTCATGATGATGACGACGAGGCAGATGTATTTGGAGGTTTTTTTTGATGATGATGATGGCTTTTGGTGAGAGAGAATGAGTGGCATCAGAGACTTTTTGGGTTGTGTGTTTCTAACCTTAAGATGTGTTTGGTTTTTTTTTTTTTTTTTTTAAGTTTTGTTTGTTCTTTATTTATATAGATTTTTTTTTAATGTAGGGTTTGGATTTAATTTTTAAAAAAGTTTTGGATCTGAAATAATATTTGATCTTCATAAAATCGGTTTTGATTTTAGTTTGATTTATGAAATGGATTTAATTCCTTAATGGAAATGAGTGTTGATTTTTTATGATTTTGAAATAGGGTTTGGAATGGGTGTTGAAAATATATTTGTTTGGTCTAATTTTTCAGACATTATTTTTAGATTGGTTTTCGTTTGTTATTACTCAATTTTTTTTCCCTCCATATTTTAGTCATTTTTTGGGGGGTGCTTTTTAGATATATCAAAATTAGATGCATTTAAAAAGTAAAATACGAAAAAAATTCATTAAAAAAAACAAAAATCCAAATAAAAATGCACAAATTTTTGTTTGAATTTTTTTATTGTTAGAATTTTTTAATATTTTAGTCAATTTGTTTTACTTTTCAAATATATTTAGATTAGGTGCATTTAAAAAGTACAAAAAAATGAGTAAAATACAAAAAAAAAATTCCAATAAAATAAATGAAAATACCTTTAAAACAATTTTTGAAAAATCAAACCAAACAATTTATTTTTGTCAAATTAATTTCTATTTTTTCAAAAAAATCAAAAAATAATTTAAAAAATCAAACTAAACCGCTATATCATGTATTACTTTTAATATAAATTCAATAAAATTAATAATTTTAATAAAAAATATTAACTTTGATATTAGAATAATTTGAAGACATTTCATCATAAAATACTAACATTTAATTTTTTAATAAAAATTTAAATAAATTTAATGAGCTAAATTTTTAATACATATAATAGCATTATAGTAGATATTAAAATTTACTCACAAAACTTAAGAAAATTTGAAAAAGGTTTTGAAATGGGTGTTGAACTAAGGGACTCATCGCCACTTTCACTCTGTGGTTGTCCACTACCATTGAAAAGGAAAATCTTAACATTATGTTTTAATAATTTTATTTTGATTTATATTTTAATCTCATTATTAATTGCACCGTACCTTCAGGCACGGGCATACACTAGTATATATATATATAATAGTTGAATTTCAATTAGTTGAATCGAATTTTTATTTTTTAACTTACCAATGCTATAAGAACAAAAATTAATTAGGGGTAAGGATGTGAATTTTTTACATAACTCAAGCAATATATAAAATTAGCAAGTTAAGGTTGACTATTTTTCAACATGAATCCAAGTATGACACGACTCAATAATATGAATTATTAGTTATATATTTTAATGTTCACTAAGGGAAGCCATGATAATTTTTTAATCTTTTATTTAACTCCATCTAACTGAATAAAAAAAATATGTAAAATAATAATTAAGGCTAATATCTTTTTTTCATTTAAGATATTTTTTTTGGTTACCTATTTTAAAGTCAATCTAGTAAAAAAAATATAGTAATAAGGTACAATTTTTTTTAATTAGAAAAATGCAATTGAATTAAAATCAAACATTCTATGAATAATTTCATTTAGTAGAAATAAATTTTTATAAAATTCAACTTGACGTGGTTAGGCCCACAAAGGTCATAGCCCACTATGAACAACCCAAGCCCATCACTTAGAGCCCAACACATAACCCAACTGATAAGATCCAGAACAGTTGGAAGCCAACGTGGCACGAAGAACCAATGATATTCAGACATGTGGCAGGTAAAGGGCAAGCCACAGCAGCAGACAAAGATCTGCAAAGTTATTGCCACTGCACATCGTAATAAATGCACTTTTCTCTGATTTGCTGGGCGCGCAGTTCTTCATTGCTGGCCATAGCCTCTTCATGCTTCTCAATGGCGACCGCGCAGGCCCTTTGAGCCTCCCCCAACTTCTTCTGCTTGCCAGCTAGCTGGAACTCGAGCGACACAACCTAGCGGCGTTCGTCTTCTAGCTCCAACTTGACCGCGATCAGCTCGGCTTGGGCTCAGTCGGCAACATTGCGGTGAACAATGGCCAACACTTGCATCTTTTTAGCTCTTTTAGCTTCCTACTAACCTCTGGAGCACGCGCTTCACGCAGCCTTCTTCCACCCTACACTCTCCCTTGTGAAGTTTGCAAGTTGAGCCTTGGCCTCATCCGATTTAACCTTTGCAGCCGCCGCCTTTCTCAGCAGAGCCCCAGCTAAGGTGGTTACCTCCATTTGGGCAGAGTATAACCCCCTTAGCAGCTCAGCCTCATTGAACCTGGCCACCAAGCGAACGGTTGCATCATCCACTATCCCCACAAGGCGATCTGCAACTGCCCTGGCTGGGCCTTTTTCTCCCTCCAGATGCCCAGACACCGTGTGGGCGTGTAACCTCTGGAGCACGCGCTTCACGCAGCCTTCTTTCACCCTACACTCTCCTTTGTGAAGTTTGCAAGTTGAGCCTTGGCCTCATCCGATTTAACCTTTGCAGCCGCCGCCTTTCTCAGCAGAGCCCCAGCTAAGGGGGTTACCTCCATTTGGGCAGAGTATAACCCCCTTAGCAGCTCAGCCTCATTGAACCTGGCCACCAAGCGAACGGTTGCATCATCCACTATCCCCACAAGGCGATCTGCAACTGCCCTGGCTGGGCCTTTTTCTCCCTCCAGATGCCCAGACACCGTGTGGGCGTGGTAGATAGCAGTCGTCAGCCTGGCCCCCCTCCTTGGGGCGCAGGACCCCTCTGGGGCTGTTCCTTTACCCTTGGCTCAGGGCCAGTTGCCTCACCCTCTACTTGAACTTCTTGGGCGATCGACACCACTACGGGGACGACCTCCACGACCTCTGAGGCGACCTCCACCATTCCTGACGCAACCACCCCTCCTAGGCCATGGGGGTTTTCTCTGCCGTCATCTCCTTCCTTCTCTTCAAGGTAGGCTCCCCTTCACTCCTCCTCACCTTTCTTTTCTTATTCCCCGCACTGCCCATCTCCTTGGCCCTTTGTTTCAAAGGATCAATCGGGGGCGGTCGTGGCTCAGATTCACCTAAGTCTTTTTCCTCCAGCGATTTTGGGTGCGGTCGGATCCTCTCCCGCGCAATCAGCTTATGCGATCGGTCTTTCTGTGCCTCCTTGAACTTACTGGCTTGAGCAAGGATGGTCCTATCCTCCGCCTCTTGTGCCTTCCTTCTTGCCTCTAATTCTGCCCGGTCGAGGTCTCTACTGTTCGGTTCAAGACCCAACCCTGCCGCAAACAAGGCTGACGGCTAAACAAGCTCGTCCCACTTGGCCCCTTCCTTCTCCTACCATTCATTCATCCTCTTCACCCTCTGCTCCGCTGCTGCCCCTAGTCTTGGCTCTATCGACTTGGTGGGCACTTTCCAAACTGTACGCACCCCAACCCCTCCATTGGCGGACACATAGAACCACCGCGGCCTCTACCCTTTGATCGACGACGGCAGCCCCGCCACCAACCCCTTCCCTGTTGTTGCCTGCAGGGTAACCCAAGTCTCCTGCTGCCCTGACGCCTTGTAGCACACAAAAAACTCGTCCACTGTCATTTCAGCCCCTCGTTCGCCTTCGGCCACGCACTCGCATAAGCCAGCAAGATCTTCTACGCGTTGGGCATTAGCTGGCCTGGGGCTACCTCCAACCAGTTCAATACATCCACCACTATCCGGGAGAGGGGCAGTCTTAACCCTTCCTTCAGCGCCTCCTCGTACAGGGCGAACTCCTCCGGTCGAGCATCAGACGCCCTCTCTTTTGATTCCGACAGCTTCAACTTTACCTCTGCGGGAATCTGGTATTTCTCCCGCATCCCCTCCAACTCTTTCGCGGTAATGATCGACTTAGCAGCCTTTGTATGCCAATGATCTGGCTTCACCTGGCTTATCGGCATTGGGGCCGCCATCATAGTGGAAGAATGAGATCGTACTGTTGGCTCTCCTATCCTCTCCATTTCCCTCTCCGCCCTATACTGCTCTGCCAACTCCACCGCATCGTCATCCCCAAGTGGATCAACCCTGGCGATTCCAATTTCTTCTTGGGCCATCTCTGTGATGTGTCTGCAAATAGCTTCTGATGCGGGCGCAAGGAAATTCAAAAAATGTCGTAGAGGTGTATCGTCAGCAACAAAGGAGTTAACACTTGAAATGTTTTTATTTTTTGCAAAGAAGTAGGTAAATCGAATAATACCAAAAGCCCAAGGTTTGCCCGTATTCCAAGGGTCACAATTAATTTTCGCTAGTTTGAAAACTTTTCAAAACATCTGCAAAAACTGTCTTTTCAACACCCATCATGACCTATCGTTTCATTTCTGGCCCAACGCCTAATCTCCCCCCACGAGATGCTGCCACGTGTATGATCACGATTCACTGCCACCCCCCCTTAGCTGTCTTTTCCACTTCAAGTCATCACGTGACATGCCGCCTCTTGAGCCCCGCGCCCCCCCACCTCAACCTTCACGGTCGATCCTCCTCATGGTCGGCCCTCCCACTCGGCCACCCTGCGCAGTCGATTCTCCTCATTATCGGCCCATCCACTCAGCCACCCTTTGCGGTCGGTCCTCCTCATGGTCGGACCTCCCCCCCACGAGATGCTACCACGTATACGATCACGATTCACTGCCACCCCCCTTAGCTGTCTTTTCCACTTCAAGTCATCACGTGACATGCCGTCTCTTGAGCCCCGCGCCCCCCACCTCAACCTTCACGGTCGGTCCTCCTCATGGTCGGCCCTCCCACTCGGCCACCCTACGCGGTTGGTTCTCCTCATTATCGGCCCATCCACTCGGCCACCATTTGCGGTCGGTCCTCCTCATGGTCGGCCCTCCCACTCGACCACCCTTCGCGGTCGGTCCTCCTCATAGTCGGCCCTTCCACTCGGCCACCCTTCACGGTCGGTCCTCCTCATCTTCTCCATTAGTATTCCCTTCGTTGGGCTAAAGCTGCACTTGGGAATGAGGGACTACTGACGTGGTTAGGCCCACAAAGGTCATAAACCACTATGAACAACTCAAGCCCATCACTTAGAGCCCAACACATAACCCAACTAATAAGATCCTGAACAGTTGGAAGCCAACATGGCACGAAGAACTAATGATATTCAGACATGTGGCAGGTAAAGGATAAGCCACATCAGCAGACAAAGATCTGCAAAGTTATTGCCACTGCACATCGCCATTAATGTAGTCCATTACAGCATTTATTACGACAACACCTCTTCATCGAAACAACACCCTCTTACCTTGAACAAGGTAAGCTACAACATAGACTTTCGGCCAAGGTGGCAGGTCAGAAGGGACGGCGAAATGATTACCAGAGAATATAAGCAGATGTTGAAGACAAGAAGAAGGTTAAGTTTTTCTATCTCCAATTCATATCTCTACATTACACTTTTCTCTCTCTAACTTGCTCGTCGGAGGGTTCGCTGGGGGACTCCATGTTCCCCTGTTGAACTTGTGTGCAGGTTCTCTGGTGGGCTTGAACACTCAGTTACCGGTTGAAGAAGCGTGGATTAGTCCGACCCATTCCACCTGGGACCCGTTGTGTAGTAACTGTATCATCACAACTTATGGGAAAAATTTTAATCTCTCCATACACTTGCTAAGTTAATTTTAACTAAAAGTGAAAGTTTTCACATTAAATATCAATCGGACACAAATCAAAATAACACCATACGATAACATGATAATAAATGAATTGAGCTAGTATTGAAGTAATTATGAAATAATACAATATGATACACTCTCTTAATTGGATACCCTAAATTTTATTCAAAATTGAGGGCCCGAAACGATCGCCTTAGTCGCCTCACCCCAGGACCGGCCCTAACCATCTATGTATGAAGAAAAGTTCAACTTATTATATCAATTATCGATAACAGGCTTTTCAAACCCCCCCCCAAAAAAAAAAGAAGAACCAGGCTTTTCAAACTTTTAGTCTTAGCGTTATGGTTTTAACAATTATATCAATTAATGTAATCTAAAAAAGTGTATGATGTCAATCAACCACCAAATTGATTTTTCTACAAAGAAACATTTTATTTTCATGAGCTCTTAATGGAGCTACTGTGGTGGAAAAGTGTAGTAGTAAACTTGAAGTGGTTGTTGTTGTTTTTGTTTTTGTTTTTGTTTTTGTTGTTGTCTATGATGACAGTGACGACGATGATGATGAAACAAATTGCTATATACAAAATATGTTTTGATTTGATATGGTATTGCAAAAGATAAAAATATATGAAATTTATTTTTGTTTTTGTTTTTGTTGTTGATGATGATAATGAAACAGATTGCTATAGGCAATATATGATTTGCTTTGGCTTGGTATCGCAATAGATAGCGGTTTTGTTTGGCTCAACAAATAAGATTTTGTTTAGTTTAATATTTCAACAGAAAGAAAAAAATATTTAAAAAATTTCAACAAATAAAAAAAATTGAACAGATAGAAATTTTAATAGATAAAAATAATTTCGACAGATAAAAATAATTTCAACAAATAGTTAACAAAAGTCAACAAGTACAAAAAATTAAACATATAAAAAAAAGTCAAGGGGTAAAATTAGAAACAAAATATCCTTCAAGACTTCTCATCAAATTATTTTACAAAAAATAAACTTATCACCAACAAAAAATATATACTAAACCTATTGTCTTAGACAATTACTAGAGTGGACTTTTCACCAATTTTTTCTTTTTTAGTGTTTTTTTTATTTATTTTTAATTTACTCTTGCAAATTCTACTTGTCTAGAAAAATTCAAAAAAAATAAAAATAAATAACTAATGACAAAAAAAATTCTTTAGTGATTTTTTTTAAAAAAATTATTTTTGTACTTTTAAAATTTTTGGGAGACTTAAGTATTAGTCCTAACAGGTGAACTTATTGTCCAATAGATCTTGTGATAATTAATGATATTTTTCATTAAACACTATTAAAAACTATTAATAAATATAAATTTCAGTGATAATTTAAAAAAATCATCACAAAAAGTACTAATTTTTAATTTTTAGCGATAGTTCAAAAATTTGTCAAAAAAAAATTACTAATTATAAGTTTAGTTACAATTTATAAAAATTATGATAAAAAAATTACTAATTGTTAATATTTAGCAACATATATAAAAAAATCGTTATAAAAAATTATTTTCAGAGACAATTTTATTGAGATTTCTTTTCAAAAAAATTTAATAAGAATTAAATTTAACTATTAGAATTTATTAATAATTTATTTTAAATTATTTTAAGCTAAACAAACCTAAACAAATAAAAAAAAAATTGACATAATCTTTTAAAAAAAAATCTTTAAATTTTAAAAAATTAACTGAATCCCAAACTCCATACGGTGGATGTAGAATGTGGGATGTGGGGACACTTGGAAAGATTAGTGCATCGTTTTGCACCACTAAGGGTCATATCATGATTATAATTAATAGACTTAAACAAAATAATCAGGAGATTCGCTTTGGTGACTTCCACACTGCCTTGAAGTTACAAATCTCCTTCCTCAAATTGGGCGTAAGTTTCCACTTTTAGTACATGCGCTCGCGCGCGCGAGAGAGAGCGTGAGAGATAGTTCATTGCCTAGGTGAGCTACTAATAAAAAAATTACCTTTTTAAAACCAATTGCAGTCACTCATTATTGGTAAGCCTGTGTTTGTCAAGGGTTTTTTCACGTTTTTTTAATTATTTTAGTCACAAAAAATAAAATAGGCTATTTTAACTATAACAAACAAAACATCACATCCAACCTATAATCATTACATTATTCTCTCACAAAAAAAGTCAAAAAAGCCAAAAAGTCAAAAAGTCCTTCCCAAATCAAGTTTTTTAGCCCAGGTTAAAATAGCCAAAAAAACCAAAAAGCCAAAAAGCCAACCCACTTCCCAAACGGAGGCTAAAATTTATGAATTAGTTTGGGAAAGCATGGCATATTTGCATATTTTTTCATGCCCAGATGTGATCAACTAGAGTGTCTAGTTTTGGACTTAATTTTTAGGAGGAATTGTAAATAAGTGTAACAGTAAAAAATTATTACATTAGAGATGAAATTTTTTATGATGTAATTTTGACACACAGAAAAAATTTACATCATGCACATAGAGAATCTACAACATATACATAATAAATTGCATTATTATAAAAATATAAATAATTTTTTTCTCTGTCATATTGATTATATATTTTCTTAATTTCTACTATACTGCCAGTGGATATATTGCCCGTTTTTATCGCAAAGCTAACTACATATGTTCAATACACCACCCAGGTGGATGGGATTGTGGTTAAGACTTGGGATTTAAATCCTAAGGTCATAGGTTCAATTCCCTCTCTCCTGAGTCAATCTTCTGGGCGAAGTACAGCTGGTTAGGAAGTTGGATCTTAAGTTGAAGTTGGATCTTAAGTTGTCTAATCAGTATTTGATGTGGTGTGGGTTCAATACTCTCCCGCTGTGCGAGTCTTGACTTAAGCAGAGTTTGTCTTGAGAGGTCGGGGTAAATTCTCAGGTTATAGTCTCCTCGTTCGGAACGGCTAACAGGACCCTGGTGATGTCTTGGACCAGCGGGAGGGTAGGGACTTGGATCTTAAGTTGTCTAATCAGCACTTGATGTGGTGTGGGTTTAATACTCTCCCGCTGTGCAAGTCCTGACTTAAGCAGAGCTAGTCTTGGGAGGTTGGGGTAAATTCCCAAGTTATAGTCTCCTCGCTCGGAACGGCTAACAGGACCCTGGTGATGTCTTGGACCTACGGGAAGGTAGGGAGGATTTTCCTGTAACAAAAAACAAAAACAAAAAAAAAATGTACACAATTTTTTTTCCCATTATTCATTAGTATTACTTACATGTACACTTGTAACATGATATATTTAAATTCATTCAACTTCATAATATACCATTTTATGAAAGGTAAATTACAAATATGCCTCATGAAATTTGATGAAAATACGAATTGTCTCCTATGATTTTAGAAATTACATTCCACCACTGAGGTTTTTAATTCTAATTAACAGTTTTTAACAATGTTAGAAATATATTTCAATTAATAATTTAAGTAATTTTATTATTGTATAGGAGAGTAATTATGAATTTTATTTTTTTAGTTAATTCTGTTAAATAAAAAATATTTATAAGGAGTTATTTATAATTTTTCAAATCATAAAAGACAATCTATACTTTAAACAAACTTCAAGAAGTGTATTTGTAATTTATCCTTTTATAAATGAGTAAAATTCTCTTTCTTTGTGGGTGTTTGAGAAATTGCTATTTTAATATGTTATTTTAATTTTTAATTATTTTATTAGACTATAATTTTTATGTTTTGAAAAATGATTTAACTTTTTGTAATTGAATATAATATTTGTAAAAAAAATAAAATAATTATAAATTTGATATTCCATTTTACCTTATTAACTATTTTAATTTATTAAATTTTAATCTAAATTGGGCTAAAATTTCACTTCCAAACAGTTCCTTTATTTACTTGATTTGAACCATTTTAGAAGTAGATTGGGTCAAGTCAAGTCAAGTCATAAAACTTGACAACTCACAGAAATGTTTGAGAATAACGACAAAAAAAGTAGACCAAAGAAGTTAGCTGCAGTCAGTCATAGGAGACTCCACCACTAGACTGATTCCTGGGTATAGTTTTGATTACAATTCGCACTAGTAAATTATATTATATTATATTATTATTAGATTTCAAAAATAAAATAAATGTTACAAATTTAAAATTCGTAGAATCCATATCATATTTAAAATAATTTTGATTCATAATTATACAATTTTAAATAGAATTAATTATTTAAAAGTTTTATTCATAAATATTATAATAGTTCAGGTTATATTCAAAAAAATTTGAATTAATAAGTTATATTAGTAAAATTGATAATATTATTAATTTTTTTTATTTTTAAAATTAAGAAAATTATCAATTTTATATAGTAATATTCTAGATAATTGTTTCATTAACTGATAAAAAAAATAGAGTATGAGATTAAACGTTTTTACCTTTGTACTTATTTGTTTGATTCAACTATTCAATATAATCGAAAACATTATCAAATTTTTTTTTTGAATTTTAAAACTGAAAACATTATCTTTTTTTATTTTTTAAATTTTTTTTTCAGTTTTGCATGTCAATGTTCCTTCATCATTTTCTTTTATAGATACAAAATTTTTAGTTTTGCATAAAACAATAATTCAATTTTTTTTTTCAAAAAAAAAAGTTATCTCACTCTGTTTGGCTTCATTTTTCAGAATTCACTTTTCACAAAATTTTTCTTTTTTATTTTTATTGATTTTTTTAATATTTTAAGTATTTTTTAAATTTTTAGACATACCTAATATAAATACACTTAAAAAATATAATATTTGTAAAAAAATCTTTAAAAGATTCACTAAATACCAAAAATACAAAAAGATATATGAAAATTTAGTATATTTTTTGTATTTTTGTGTATTTATTAATTTTTTAAAATATTTTTTCACAAATATTTTACTATTTAGATATATCTAAGTAAGGCACATTTAAAAAGTAAAAAAATTGCTTAAAATTTAAAAAATGTTTACTAAAAACAAAAAACTTAATTTCCAAAAAACTAAAATCAAAACACTGATTAGTTTTTTTTTTTTTTTTTTTTTTTTTTACCTTTTTTTTTTTTTTTTTTTTTTTTTAATTATGTTTTAAAATTTTGAAAATCAAAATAAATATCAAATCATTATGTTCATAACCATAACCACTCACTGTTTCAAAAAAATCTTTATTAAAATTTAATAAAATATAAATTCATAAATTAAGACTTGTGTAAATACTCCTTTTAAATATATAACATTACAAATTTATTAGATACATATATCACCGCTAGACAAATTCTTGGGTATAGTTTTGATTACAATCTCACACTAGGAAATTATAGGATAAATTACAAAAACATCTCTTGAGATTTACTTAAATTATAAATTGTTTCTTATGATTACAGAAATTACATTATGCCCTTACGATTTCTAATTTCATAACAAATAGATTCTTTTATTAATAAATCATCAAGTTAATTAATAGCTTTTAATAATGTTAAAATTTTATTTCAATTAATAATTCAGATAATTTTATTATTATATAGGTGAACAGTTAGAAATTTCACTTTTTCAATTAATCCTATTAAATAAAAAATTCTGACAGGGAGATATTTGTAATTTTTCAAACCACAGGAAACAATTCGTATTTTAAGTAAACTTCAAGGGATGTATTTATAATTTATTCTAAATTATGTTATATTATTATTAGATTCATAAAATTTGTTTCAGAATAAAATAAATATTATAAATTCAAAATTAGTGTAATATAAATCAAACTTAAAATAATTTTAATTCATGAATATACTATTTTAAATATATAACATTACAAATGCATGAGGGCCCTCTATCTTGCTTTAAACAGTGGGGTAATGGTAATGGTGACAAAAGGAAACCCTAGTCATCATGAAATCCGCCGCACCATTAAAAACAATCTTTAAAGCACAAAAAGATGAGACAAAACAATACAAACATTGATGAGTTGGCGACAAAAGTTTATTCAACTTTAATTGGGACCTTTCAGCTCCCATTTGGGGAGTGGGTTGGTTTTTTAGTTTTTTTGATTTTTTTGATTATTTTAGTTCGGGTTAAAAAGTTTAGTTGGAAATGATTTTTTGACTTTTTAGCTTTTTAAACTTTTTTTGTGAGAGAAGAGTGTAATGATTATGGGTTGGATGTGATGTTTTATTTTTTATGACTAAAATAGCCTATTTTGTCTTTTATAGTTAAACTAGCCAAAAAAATCCACTTTAATTCTTCCCAAACAGACCCTCAAGTAGCTTAGGATACATACCTATCTTATATTTTAAAGGAATGTAAAACATAAAAATGTAGCTATGTAATGCTTTATTTTGTTTTATTTTGCTAAAACTCCACATATGACTCGCATAATTGTTGCTTTACTAGAATGGGTTTTTTAGAGTATTCCATTGTGTGATTGAGATTTATTGGCAAGTTATATCAATTTTTCTGATGTGACTTGCCAGTAAATCTCAACCACACAATGGAACACTCTAGGAAACTTTAGAAAAATTTCACTCTAGAGGATCCTTGGTGGAATGGGGTAAACATATAATATCAATCCTTCTGTTAATTTAACATAAAATCGTGTTTTGTGATTAAAAATGTTTGGTATATTACCAAATGTATTAACTTTACAAAAAAAAAATAAATAAAAGAAAAGTTAAGTAAATTTTTTTAATTTTTATTTATTTATAACTAAGTGTGTAAGCTAACTTAATGAGAGTGAATTTTATCAATTAACTTACCTAAAAAACTAATGTATATTAATGATTGTTTAAGTGATGATGGTGGTGGTGGCCACGATGGTAAAAATGGGGGGAGTGGCGGCAAGATAAAGATGGTGACATCAACAATGATAGTAAATCAATTAATTGTATATGCAATCCAAAATCTAGTATAAATATATAGTTCCACTGCCCCTTTCCCTTTCAAGTTCTATCACAAAAACAAACTAGCTAGGGTACCTCACACAACACACCCATATGTAAAATTATACCACACTCATCTTACTCTGCTTCACCATGATCAACTTCTTCTTGCTTACCAACTTGCATGAGAGAGAGAGAGAGAGAGAGAGAGGTGGCAATTAATCTCATGTTCCTGTTCATCTTTCTAACTAGAAGAGTGAACAAAGAGTGAAGTAAGAAAGATTAACATATACACAAAGGCAACAAGATTATCAAGATTCCAATCAAATCAATTACAAACATGAATAGGCTTGAAAACATAGCAGAGGAAGAGGTTCAAGTGAGCTGGCTTCCTGCGGCGGCGACATGTCCACCGCCAGAAACGCCGACGGAGTCGATGGAGTTCCTGGCTAGGTCATGGAGTCTGTCAGCCATGGAACTCTCTAAAGCTCTTTCTCATACTTGTATACGATTGGTCTCTAATCATCATCATCCAGCAGAGAAGTCACCACCACCACCACCACCACCTGTGAGTTCTGTTGGTGCTGTTGATGATCAACCACACCTCCTAATCTCCACAGCTCCAAAGGAACCTGTAAGATTATTCCATGGCTGTCTTTTTCATTATTCCCTGAATCATACATACATGTAGTTAAAACTGGTCTTCTTCTTCTTCTTTTCTTTTCTTTTTTTTTTTTTTTAGTAATAAAATTTTTGTTTCTCATAGAGTCAAACTCAATATAGTCCAAGAAAGAAAGACAAATAAAAGGTCTATATTTTTATTTTTATTTTTTTCTTGAATGGGTAAGTCATATAATGTGAACTTCATGTAATTTTCCATATGTATGTATTACAGCAACTTCAACCTTTACCAAGTGCAGATAGCCCTCCAACATCTCCAAGAGGAAGTGATGACACTAAGGTATTTCCATATACATTTTGTCTTTTGATTACATTTTCTTTCCCTTTCCAATTTTTTTTTTAAATTTCCCAACCAAACAGAGTCTTAGAGAACAAGGAAAATATTAAAAAATTAAAGATTACGAAACATTTTTTACCAAATTCAATATATATATATATTTTTTTTATTAAAATCAATACATTTTTAATATTTTCACCTATTTTCGAGACAATTTTTTTATCTTAATCTCAACCTGAAATAATGTCCCAAAGGCAATTGTGTCGCACAATTTTTCATACTCAAATTACTCTAATAAAGCCATCTTAATTTTTTATTTAAATTTTTTTTCCAACTACTACATTAAATTTTTTTTCTTTTGGATGCTGCTTCCTTTCCTTAGAGTTGTAATTGTAGGATCAAGTCCGAATGGCAAATGCGAAAACATTATTCATGTCCTGCTATTGGAAAAATATTAAACATGCTTGCACACAAGACTTCACTTTTCTCATGGCATGCTTAATTTGCAACAAATTAATTAAAAGGTTTACATATCCAACTCTTAGAAATATTACTTCTGCTAATCATCAGGCTAAATCACTGAAAAGACCTAGTTGAGACATACTAGATTCATAATTAATTTCATTTGAGAACACACGTGTGCAAAAACGAATCAAATCTACTTAATCATGCTTTTAAAAATTCATTTACTTTTTTAAGTTAATCTTTGGTCTAGGAATTGTTGAGAAAATCAAAAATAAAGGAAAATCAAATTACTTATGATACCTTTGATTAGTACTAACAACAGTTACCCTGTGCAGGAATTGTTCCTACTCCATCAAGCTCTCAACCCAGATTTCCTCACTAGTCAGCAGCTGCTAAAAAATGGGGTATCTTTTTCATCTAAAACTCACCACCATCACAATCATTGTCATCATCACACTGAACACTCTTATTGTTGTTCTTCAGCTATACAGGAACATCATGAGGGGAAGAAAAGTGGGAAGATGGCTGAAAGATCAAAAGGAGAGGAAGAAGCAGGAGCTTAGAACCCACAATGCTCAACTTCACGCAGCTGTGTCTGTGGCTGGTGTTGCTGCTGCCGTGGCAGCTCTTGCAGCCTCGTCAGTGACGTCCCCTGAAAAGCCAACTGCCCGACATAAGGCACCTTCCAAAACATCTACTGCAATGGCATCTGCAGCTGCTCTGGTAGCATCGCATTGTATTGAGATTGCAGAGGAAATGGGAGCTGAGCATGACCAGATCTTGGCAGTTGTTGGTTCTGCGATCAATGCAAGGAATAACGGCGATATCATGGCCCTAACTGCTGGAGCAGCTACAGGTATCACTCCCAACTCTAAATACCCATATTTTCTTTCATGGAAAACCTCTAGACAACCTAAAGCAGGCCAAATCAATTGAAGAATTCTAAATAATCCATTTCTGAATTATTTCCTAATATTGATATAGAATTTTAAGTTTTACCGATAACTAATGCAGCCTTGAGAGGGGCTGCCACACTGAAGGCAAGGCTGGAAAAGGGGTATGGAGCTACAAGTATATCCCTGACTGACGAACAGGTTGAAGAAGCAAATGTCTCAATAGCATTGAACTTTGTTTCTAAAGGGGGCGAGCTTCTTAAACGCACCAGGAAAGGTAATTTGCTGCAAAAGGAAAAAAAAAAAGTAATTAGGAAATAAAGAATCACACAACAGACCAGCATTTATATTTATAACCTGCTAACACT
Source organism: Camellia sinensis (assembly GCF_004153795.1). Classification (NCBI taxonomy): domain Eukaryota; kingdom Viridiplantae; phylum Streptophyta; class Magnoliopsida; order Ericales; family Theaceae; genus Camellia; species Camellia sinensis. The sequence continues at coordinate 853,036 of NW_021025266.1, forward strand.
TATATAGGATTACATGGCACTCACCGTTAAGCAAGTGTTAAATAAATTGATGTATATTATTGATTGATATTGTGTTATGTATTACAACTCCTATATATAGAAGAGAAGGTGGTAGTAGGTGTAGTGTAGTGGAGGTGGTAGGTGAAGTGGGTGCTAGTGGAGATGGTAGGTGGAGGAGTAAATTGGTAAATTCTAACAGCAAGTTTTGTTGCAGGAGCTCTCCACTGGAAGCAAGTTTCTATCAACATAAATTCAAATTGGCAGGTAAAACACAGAAGATAGACTAGATAAATTATTGTGTATATGTGCATGCATGAATTCATCATTTTCTGCCCACAGTCAATACTGAATTAAGTTGGGATGGAAAACAGGTGGTAGCTAAAATGAAAAGCAAGCACATGGCGGGAACATTCACAAAGAAAAAGAAGTGTAAGAAAAACCCTCTATACTGTCACAAGACATCTATTTTACCATGTGTAGTTGACATTATCTGAATCAAGCGATGCTGTGCCTGCAGGTATAGTCTCTGGAGTCTTTTGTGACATCCCAGCATGGACCGGAAGAGAGTGGGAGGACAGCAATGAGCAGAGGGCTTATTTTGGGATAAAAACTGGTGACAGGATAATTGAATTTGAGTGCAGAAATAAAGCTGACAAACAATTGTGGGCCGAGGGGATCCAGTATATGTTGAATTGCCGAGCCAACATTATATGATTTTGAGATAAGAAGGATATAGCCAACTTCTAAACTGGCATAAATCTAGATTCTGATCTTTCCAAACGAAATTAACATGGAATGTGTACCTCATACTTCAAAAACTGGTATTAGTGAAAGGAAAAAAGAAAACCACTAATTTCAGCTGTTCCAGAGTGATTATATTACATCTACAGAATGGCATCAAACACACTTTTCAAAAAATTGATCTGACAGAAGGCGAGATTTCAATAGACAAAATTGTTATGAATTTCTCCACGAATTCAGTCAAAAAGTGAGACAGCTATAATGATACTTTAGTTACTCTAATTCCTTGAGAAAATCAACATTATCAACAAAGACCTGCAGAAAAGAAAGAAGAAAAAAATTAAAATTATGAGGAAATGTAGTCTGACTACATAAGCTGAACAAAAGCCCTCAAACCATTCCCTGCTCACAACACTAAGTGCAAATAACCTCATCTGAAAAAATGTCCAAGCACAAAATTAAAAGTTAAACCTTAGAAGCATTAGCTCATATAGAGATATTTATTTATTTATTTATTTATTTTTTTTGGGTCTCTCTACTTTTTGCACATCTTTTCGTAATTAGCCAAAAAGTCATCCCAAACATACAAGTTTTTTTTACATATCTTTTTAGCCAAATAGCCAAAAAGTTACTAAATTAGCCTGTTCCCAAACAAGGCCTAAGTGCAAATAACCTCATCCGAAAAAATGTCCAAGCACAAAATTAAAAGTTAAACCTTAGAAGCATTAGCTCATATAGAGATATTTATTTATTTATTTTTTTTTTTTTGGGGGGGGATCAACAGCCTATATAGAGATATAACAGTGGTAAACTTGCTTTGCAAACTCATCCAATTAAGTTTATTGAGAAAAAAGATTGAAGTGTTTGTTGGTTATTTTTCAACAAACATGTCAAGTGGACAATAAGTAGGTTTCTAACCTCGTGAAAGTAAAGATAGTAAGATGCTTATCTTAAAATCTTGAAATAAATGGTAAGATTTCCTGCATTTAATAATTTACATGGAAAACAAATGACAGTAAAAATAAATAAATAAAAATATTCAAAAATGGTAAGATTTCCTGCATTTAATAATTTACATGGAAAACAAATGACAGTAAAAATAAATAAATAAAAATATTCAAAATAAAAAGTGAATTCTCTTGGCTTGTGAGAATGTGTGTGAGAGATGAGATCATAAAAATAGTCACGAAGCTCAGAATTAGCGGTTCAAAACCTTACCGATTTCCAACCATCAGGGTCCAAGCAGGCTGTAATCTTGGTGTTGATGCCTGGCAAAGGCCCAGGTTCCAGGATAATTTTCCCTCCACACAGTTGAATTGCTTCAGCAGTCTTGTAGACATCATTGGTGCCTATTGCAATCTAGAACAATACAATGAACCAGCATTGTTAGACTAATGACATAGAGTAAGCCTGAAAAAGTATCAAAAGAAATTTCACAATCATATGAATGGTTGATGTGAATTTTTGCAAATGCTTCTCAACCTCTTAACTGTGAATAATGATTAGGATAAGGGTAGAAAGTTCACCTGTGCATAAGCATTTCCTTTGTCATATTCTTTGACCCCATAGTTATATGTCAATTCCACCACTGCATTTTTATCTTCAGGACCATAGCCCATCATGGCTATTGTATACTGGAACATAAGCAAAGCCAAACATAAACCCGAGGAATATGTGCAAAGCATACAGGGCAATTCTATATAAACAATTAAAAAAAAAGAGGAAAAATTAAAAGCATAAAAAGTTTGTCATAGCAAAACTGCTCACATTGAGGATGGTTACCCCCAAAACAGAGTAATTAGTGACCGATGTATTAGTAAGAACTCACCTTGTATTCTGGGTTATCTCTTTTCCTAAGAAGCACCATGCCATAGGCCTTTAATTCAAGTAAGATAAAGATTCAGAACTTCAACCAATTGATGTATATGAAAGCAAAACATTCAGTAAAAACTGTTTAAATTTCAGTAGTTTAATTACAGAGAAAACAACTACAAACCTTCTTATAGAAATTTATTGCACGGTCAAGGTCTCCCACTCGCAGCATTACTTGACATAGAGGCTCCGGTGTAGGCCCCCTCTCCAAAAGCTCAAAGGTATAACCATCTGGATCTTTAACGAAGGCAATAACAGTATTGCCACCTTTAACAGGACCAGGGTCCCTTGTAACTTTGCCCCCCTTTGCTTTTACAAGATCCACTGTTTTCGCAACCTAAACAAGTATACAAGTACGTAGACAGTGAAAATATGTAAAACTCAGTGTCTAAAGCATACATTATCAATGCAGGCAGATAACTAACGTACACTCCAAAAGGTGTAAGAGCACAGGAGATCACTGAAACATAATTAAATTTCAAATATGAAAATCCTATTACAAAAAGAACATGTTGGTGGTGGAAACAAGAGACGCCACTTTTGTTAGTTACACTGATAAGTTGGAAACCCCACCTGCAGCATTACACGGCCTGTCCAGCTGACGGCTTTGGAAAACTTATCCTTTTTAGATTGCTTTAGATTGCAAGTATGAGAATGGAACATGCCATGCAGTAAAGACTTGATGTGATTATGACCAAAGAAAGCTAATCTCCTTTCAACTACAATGAACTTACATCTTCGACTGCAATACCAAAATGTCCAAAACCAGTTCCAATGTCATACTTGTCCACTCCATAATCTGCATGTGTTATTAAATCCCAAAAACCAATAAGAAATCAGCATATTATGGAGTGTGTTATAGATTTCATTAAGAGACTGGGCACACATGGGCATTTAAAAGAAGTGAATTTGACCATTCAAACTTCCAGCATGTATGGCAAAGACGTTGACTAATTAGATGGCTTACTGTAAGTAAGTTCAACAGTAAAATGGGAATCTTCAGGTCCATATCCAAGAAAAGCATTTGAATATCTCTCCTCCGGTATGTCACGTTTTCTCAACAGCTTCATACCCAAGCACTCAGTATAAAATCTGTAATCACCATAATTATATCAGCACCCAGTATGAACTATGATTTATGTTTCAGGGGGATTGTGAAACAGCAACCCAGTGAAGCAGTATACACTCTATCAAAATATACGTACTTTATTGTCTTATCCAAATCCCCAACACGATAAACAACATGAAGCATTCTTCTCTTGTCATTTTTGACCCACTTGAATGCATTCTCCTCCGTGACAAATGTACTTGGTTGTGCCATATTTGCTGCTGTACTGGCCTCTATAATGGTCCCCTCGGATCTTAGCAATGTAGAAGCTTTTACATCAAATAACGGTGACAGAGGGATAGCTGGATCACCAATTAAAAAGAAAAGAAAACTATAGTAGTAAAAACATTTGGAGAAGATTGGATTCTTTTTAAAGTGAATCTTTGGCTCTAAAAAATTTTTAATTCGAAAGTTAAAAGGCCAAAAAAAGGAACTAGTGTCAAAGCTATTGAAAGCAACACACCTCTAAAAAATAGGAGCAGCAACAAAGCACCATTTCCGAGGAAGAAAAGAGATAAGCAATAGAGTAGTAGGAACCTTCCCATTGGCAATCCCCTTGACATTCAGATTTAACCAGAAAAACACGCTGCTGGTAAAAATTGGAGGCACATGACTTTGGAATGATACCACACTATAGCATTAACAATTAGGTTTCCCATTCATGGCTCTCTTCAAGTTTGCTTAATCAACAAATTGTATAAAATTAGGGCTGACCAAGGTTCCCCCAAGTAAATACTGGGACCAAAAAGATTAATTTTCTGTGAAATATTACTAAAGAGTGGCTTTGTTTGAGTGAAGAAGTAGAGAACAAAACCCTAAGTCGAGAGAAAAGAAAAAAAAAAGAAGAAGAAGAAAAAATCGACTTCACGAAAGGAAAGTGAAAACCAACTAAGTTAATTTACATGGTTCCATTAAGCTCATTTGACTGAACATTCTGTCTCCCTTGGGGCCCTAATCCAAACTTTTATGATTTCATTTCCTCTCCCACATTTCCCAACACCAATACTTTGGTCTCTCAGTGCATGTGTGTTTCTATATAAAAGTGTACATGTATGTATTATGCGTAAATTATAAAAGGTCAGGGAGAGCCACATGTACGCGACCTTGGCTCCATATGCAAGGAGTCTGTTTCTGTAGTTTGAACAAGTGACCCTCAAGTTACAATAGAGCAACCTCACCATTAAGTCAAGGCCCGGACTCTATTATGCATAAGTATATACACATTTTTAAGGCATGTTTGGTGTAAATTTTTTAAAACTGAAAATTCCTAGTAAAATAACAAAAGCTAAAAGTACCCTCTCCAGCAGAATATAATCACTTTTTTAAGCTTATTTAAGATATTTCTGCCCAATAACTACAACAAACACTCTTGACAAAGATTTCTAAATTAAGGGGGGGAAAGACAAATAAATGAGTCCGGCTCCTCTCCAACTCTACTTGAATAAGAGGATCCTCCAATCTTATCTAATAGTGCAACACGTGGCGGCTCAATCCATCCATTGGATAGGATTTTAACATATTAAAAAGATCTAATTTTGAGTCTAAATGCATCCTTTCAGGTTTCAACCTCAATTTTTTTTATGGCTGGCAGCAAAACCTCAGTCCATTAACTTTTTGAAATTTCACTGAATCTTTCTTTTTCTTTTTCTTTTTCTTTTTTTAAAATACAAACCCAAATCTGTGATTTTCTTTTCCTCATCTTTTCATCCTTCAAAAATTTATATATGTGGAGAAACAACTCACAATCATGAAGCTAAAATTTGAGAAGCATCTAAGTATTCATGATAGGCCAAATCTTGGTTTACCAATATGATTTGATTTGACAAGTCATTAAAGTGTTGGATCTCCTAATAGAGAAAGGGCCAGAAATTTGTTTGAAACAAATGAGAGATCAAAGAAGTCATCAAAACAAAATCAACCTACCAACCAACACCAAGGATAGTCTGTTTCTGTTTCTGTTTCTTAACAAATCGCTTGTCTTGTCGGCATCTATCTATATATCTATCTATCTATGTCAAGTTTCTGCTTAGCCAAAAACAACAGGAGTGACTGAAAAATGGGTTCATCTAGGGTGAAAAAGAAAGTTATTTATTTAATGTAGAGTGTTTTAATGCTGACCACTCAATGGTAAGACAAATAAATAGCCACGTGCCACTCTACTAAATTGGTATTGGACTCCAAATAAACAAGTCAATAGGCTCGCCCGTACATGAATTTATGCCACATTTGAAAGCTTAATATATAAAACTAAGCGGTTGATTTGGCTAAATTCAAGTTTTTAATTTGTTTCCAAACTAAAAACAGCCAAATTAGATCACTCCAATTTTTCATTTTCCATATTATCCAATCTCAATATCGCACAAAGATTCGTTGCGTTGTGTTGTGTTGTATGTATATATGCATAGACATAATAAGCACACTGTATAATAACAATAATAATAATGTACAGAGTGAAAGGAAAAATTAGGGATTGAATATGTACCAGTGGTGAGGTGAAAGAGAGCGAGTCTTCGAGAAGCGCTATAATCAGGAGACACAGGAAGATGGAGACGAGAAGAAGAAGAAGAAGAAGAAGACAATGAGAGAGAAGGTCCTAGTGAAGGGGACAATGGTGCCGATGAGCAAGCCCCTACTTGAATCCCCGCCATTTTCTCTCTCTCTCTCTCTCTCTCTCTCTCTCAACCGTGTCCTCTGTTATCCTCTCATACATGGATTATCCTCTCACAAGACCCCTTTTTCTGAGACTGGGCCAGCCCAATTTTACAAGGATTAAAATTGTTAGCCCAAATATGTTTGTTCTTGTTAATGGATTCAAAAAAGGTTTTATACCTAACAAATGAGTCATGCATGTTAATTATATCGTACAGGCCCTAGTTAATTGATAAATAGATTGAGTTGGTACCTAGTTATTTTAGTTATTAATTTTTTGAATTTTTGAATTTTTTGTGTGACTATTTTGAAAGGTTGTCAAAACAACCTTAAGGTAATACAAATAATTAAATGGGTGGCGCTAATGCTACGCATGGAAAGTATGGAGTCACGCACGTTTATTGTGCAGTAGTTTGAAATGATACTCTTATCCTCATATGACATCAGTTATAATTTGGCTATTCATTCTTCACACAATTTTCCTAAACTGTCCATTTGTGTGACTTTTTGTTTGCCTAACTATCCAAAATTTCTATTAGTCATTCACTTTTCCTTTCATCCCAATTTGACTTGACAATCATTTTCTGACTCAAAAAAATTGGTCTCTTTCTCACCTCTCAGGTATATATACTCTACTATCTATTTGTATTTAAATATTTAGAATTGATTTAGTTTATTATTATTATTTATTTTATGTGAGTTTTAGAATTTTCTATGAAGATATACTAATGAACTATATAATTTTTAGGCTTACATGATTTACGATTTTTTTTATTTGTTGGGTTCATGAGATGATTAACAGTAAAATGAATTTTTTTTATTTAAAAAAAAAAACATTAATTTGAGCTTACCTTTTAACTCTAAGGTAGTGTTTGGTTAAATAAAAGGAAGGTGGATTGAAATGGAATTATCATTCTTTAGCATCCTTATGAAGTGACTATTTCCTTTCAACCGTGAATGATGATTTCATTTATATAATAATGTATTTTCTATTTTTTTTAGTTAACCGAACATAAGAATGAATATTGATGATCATTATCTTTTTCATTTCATTATAATAAACCAAACATATCGTAAATAGTTGATTTTTAATTATTTATTTATAGAATTATTTTTAATCAATTTTATAACATGAATATGTGACAAATTGGTTGTGTATTTCTTTATAATGTAGATCTTGTAAGGAAGAATCATAAATATTGAACAATCAATTGAGTGTGTCAATGAAAGGTTAAGTGATCAAATTAAACAAGATTGAATAAACATACAAAGTCAGGGAAGGGAAGAAAATGGGCAAAATGAGATACTTGGAAATATTGGTTGGAAATTTCAATCTTGTGAAGAGCTCTTTGATACTGTCTGAGAATTTTTCTCAATGCAAGAGTATGTAATATGTGAACCAAATTTATTTTGAGTGTGACTCACATCATGTTAAGTTTAAATATATACATATTATACAATTTATGTTCAAAACACTTATTAAAATACTTTTTTGGTGTACAAATTTCCTTGCTAGTATTGTTAATCTCCTAACATTGATTTTTTTTTTTAATTTTAAAATTTTCTTTGTCAGGATATATTTGGAAAGTGATTTACAAATAAAAAGTTCATACATATGAGAATAATGGTGAGTGTTTTAATTAAAAAGAAAACAACAACAAATCATTTCATTTTGTATAAAAATATATATATAAAGCTTCTGTTTGTATATTATTACCATATATATTTTTCATACCATACTAAGGTTGGACACTTCAAAAAAATTGGATGAGTTTTGACCTTTTTTTTATTTTAAATGGTACAGATATATATATAAAGCTTTTGTTTGTATATTATTACCATATATATTTTTCATACCATGATTTTTTACCAAGGTTGGACACTTCAAAATAATTGGATGAGTTTTGATTTTTTTTAGTTTAAATGGTTATGTTGTCATGTCAAAATGAGATGAAAAGAAAAGTGAATGATAAAAATTCTGGACAGTTGGGCAAACAAAAAGTCACACAAAAGAACAGTTTAGGAAAATTGTATGAAAAATGAATAGTTAAATTATAATTGATGTAATAGGAGTATAAGAGTGTCATTTTAAGCTACTGCATAATAAATGTGCGTGGTTCTATACTTTCTATACGGGACATTAACGCCACCCTAATTAAACTGATAAGGTTAGCGTTAAGAAGATTTTTACATGAATTCAAAATGATCCGACACTAACAATTTTCTCCCTGTCAACTTTCAACTTCAACCATCCCTCCCTAATGAAATGAATGAGAGAAAAAAGAAAGAGAGAGAATTGGGGTATTTGGGAAGTTGAGTTTTGGTTAAAATAGTTAATAAATACAAAATAAGTTAAAATAATTAATAAAATAAAATGTTATATATAAATTATAATTATTTTATTTTTTTCTCACAACTATATAAATCATAAAATGTTAAAATAATTTTATTTTATTTTATTTTACCGGCGTCTACTTTCCAAGATGTAACGACTAGCACTTGATTTGTAGCACTACAAAATCAAATCTGGCGAACCAAAACTTTGCTGTGACTCTCTCTTTTTCTTTCTAAAAATAAATATAGAAAATAAGAAGATGGAAAGGGAAGAAGAAAGACAAAAATTTCATGAAATGAATTGCTAGATGGCAAACTTTATATAGGATAAAAGGTGGCTTTTCCGAATAGGTTGGGCTGGACAATCCCAACCTCACACTCACGCTTAAGCCCAGCTCGCCCGAACAGACAGACGGCGATGCGCGCAATTTTTGTTTTGGGTCCAATGGGTTTAGGCACACTTTACCCATAATCTCACCCTTCCCCAAACTTGGGTATCCCTTGGGGTCCATCCCAATCATCCACGCCCAAGTCCAGTACCCAGATAGACGGTGGCACATGATTTTTGTTTTTGGTCCAATGGGTTTAACACACTTTACCCATAACCTCGCCCTTTCACAAATTTGGATATTCCTTGGGGGCCAGCCCAAGTATCCCAAGTTAGAGTATATAAATCAAATCCATACAAATCCTTAAGCTTTTCCAATGTGGGACAAACACATTTCACAAATGTGTAAGAAACCACCTAATGCTATTTTTACGAATCCGAAAACGCACGTTGAATTCTTATTCATTCAAAAATAGTTTTGAGCAACCAAATACACGATATTATTCATTACGCGACATTAAACATGAACCCAATTAGTAACGTTAAAAATAACGCTTGGGTCTCATCTTAATTAATGTTCAAAGATAGGAAAAAATAAATTTTTTTCAAAACCATTTTCCAACCATTTCTTACATAATTGAATGTATAATATAAAAATTTGTAAATTATGTCCTCCCAACACAAACCTATGATATAAATTCCATCAGAATACCATGAAAAAATCACAAAGAGTTTAATGAGAACCTTTGACTTGCAAATGCTCATAAAACTATTGTCTAGCAATTCACTGTACCATACATTATTGCACCAATCTTGTTTCGATTTGATTTATATTTAATTCATGGAGTCTAAATCACAATGGATCTACGTATTTAAATTTATATTTAGACTATTTTTTTAGTTTAAATTTCTCTACATCCTCTACCTACATATGCACTGTTGACTTTCTCATAAGATCAATTGTATTAAACAAGATAACTAATTTATCTTTTTGTGATTTCTAAACTAAGAACTAATTTAATAATTAGATAAACCTCAAGACTTGACGTTTATAAGGTGAGGAAAAAAAAAAATACAAGATTGAATGTTATATAAATATTAGCAAATGCTATCAAAAACAAGGACAATCAAACTAATATTAATGCCTAAACTTTAATATAATATTTACTTTTTGGACTATTTTCTTTATTTTCATTTAGAATAAATGCCGATAACCTCCCTCACTAAAGTTTTGCTTACATGAATCAATTTTCAGTATTGTCACAGGAGAGTAAGTTAAAATAAAAAATAATTAATTAAAAAAATGAATAAAAGAAAAACAAGTTCAAAATATAACGAAATCACAAGTTAAAACGTTCTCTTAAAATCTTTTAGTCAATTTTATCACGTGATTCAAGAGATTTGTGAAATTTTTTTTCGTAAATATGACACTGCTGAAAAAAAGAATTGTTAAAATATAATAATTATATTAGCCTTCGTTTCGCACTAACGTTTTTAGCTTATTTTTTTTATATTCGGACTTTTCCAGTTTGGTTTTTTTAGTTTCGTTTGGCTTGATTTTTTTAATTTTTTAATTTTTATAAGAGAAAAAATATAATAATTATAATTTAAATGTAATATTTTATGTCATTAGTTTATGTAGTTAATTTTACCTTTTTATACTTTCTTAATCAAAAATCTAAAATCAAACAAAACTTTAGTATGGCTTTTGTTTGATAAATGTGTTGGCTCTTTAATTTTTTTTACTATTCGTATGGGTTAAAAAAAATTATTTAGGTTAGATTTTTTTAATTTTTGAAGTTTTATGAAAATAATAATAATAATTTAAATGTGATATTTAATTTTATTAATTTTTTAATTTAATTTATTTTTTATATTACTTTAATATTTTAACCTTCCAACTTAACCAACCAAATGAGTAGTATTTTTTGAAAAGTTGATTTACTTTTCAAAAAAATAAAATTTTTATTTTTCATTTTTTTATTATTTTTACTGGATTTTTTTTTAATATTTTAAGAAATTTTTTTAATTTATAAATACACCTAACATAAATATACTTAAAAAAATATAATATTTGCCTTTTAAAAATTCACTAAATACCAAAAATACAAAAAAAAAATACGAGAATTCAGTACATTTTTTATATTTTTATGTATTTATTAATTTTAAAAAATACTTTTTCACAAATTTTTTACTTTTTAGATACATTTAAGTAAGGTGCATCTAAAAAAATTTAAAAAATGTTTAAAATTTTAAAAATATTCACTAAAAACAAAAAAAAAAAAAACACGAAAACCAAAAAATTCAATTTTCAAAAAACTTAATTCAAAAAATTCAAACCAAACACACTGAATGTTTTTTCCCCTCCTCTACTACTCTATTTTTTCCCCTCTTCTTCCATCACCCATCCACCCTAGGAAGCCTATGGGTTTTGATGTCGTTGAATTCAATAAAGAAAGAGTTTCGTTTGGATTTATGCGTAGTCCAGCTATGTCATTTCGGGTTAATCACAATCAATATAAACTTCTCAATCAAAATCCATCCTCTATTTTTGTTGATTTCCAAAATGATTTACTAAGATGAGAGCATTTTTAAATTTTTCTATGTGGCTGGCTGGTACAGAGAAAAGAAAGGGAGAGAGGGGATGGCGGTTGGTCCTTGTAGCTGGGGAAGACAAAAGACGGTTCGGTGATGGTGGCGGACGTGGCGGTTACTACGGAAGAAAAGGAAACATAATCTCATTTGAAAAAGATAGTGTCAAGTTTAAATATTGGTAGTAGCAGAATCATAAATCTATCCCACATCGTTCATAATCTAATTAGAAAAGAGATAGTGTAAAGTTTATAATATTGGTAGTAGTATAATCGTAAACTTATCCCACATCGTTTAAAAACAACGCATAATGTTTGAATATAAGGGGTGATTGAGACATCTAATAATTGCCGAGCTAAGTAGCATTAGCTTATGATTCAAGCGAGGGCACTAAAGTGGTTGGATGATGGTAAAGTTGATTGATGGCTTCAACGCTTGAACTCAGGCTAGACCAGCGAACCTGTAGGTTCTAGCCAGCTTAGTTGAACTCAGCTAAAACGATTAAACCACCACTAGGTTCTAGCTAGCTTAGTTGAATCTTGTAGGTTGTGGCCAGCTTAGTTGAACTCAGGCTAGACCAGTGAACCTGTGAGTTGTGCCCAACTTAGTTGAACTTAGGCTAGACAGTGAACCTGTAGGTTCTCTGGCTATAGCTTTAATTTAAGTCATTGGACAACCACTTTTTTTTTTTTTTGTAATAGAAAATAAAAAAATAATAATATTGTGATTATCAAGGATGGACTTTTATTTTTCATGTATAAAATAAATAAATTAGTATTGTTATGATCATGGATGGATCTTGAAAATTTGAAAATCTAAATATACTTTCGCAACCTGTGGATCAGTCTTTGGTGATGATTACAAAACATAAAAATGATGATTTTTTCTTTTTCAATCAATAACATTTGGTGGGTTTGGCAACTAACCAAAAAAACTTATTTTTTTTTTCTTTTGAATATTATATTTTTTAAATTTGTGTCAAAGATTTTACATTTTTTGTGTATCTAGTGTAGAATGATCTAAAAATATCACCACTTATTTTCACTTTTATTTTTAATGAATTGTTTTTCATTTTTTTATAACTTATTTGGTCCATGTAGTCGAGTAGACTCTAAAACGCAAAGTTTTTTGAAATTTTTTGAAAAAAGTTCATTAAAAATGAACCCCAGTTCCACTAAATTTTCCCATTAGAAAAGAGATAGTGTAGAGTTTAAACACTGGTTGTAGTAGAATCATAACTCAATCCCACATCGTTCATAATCTCATTAGAAAAGAGATAGTGTAAAATTTCAACATTGGTAGTAGCAAAATCGTAAACTCCTCGCACATTGTTTAAAAACAATCCATAATGTTTGAATATAAGGTGTGATTGATACATCTAATAATTGCCGAGTTGAGTAGCGTCAGCTGGTGACTTAAGCGAGTGCACCAAGGTGGTTGGATGATCATAAATTTGAAAGGTGGGTTCGACGCTTGAACTCTGGGTAGACCAGTGAATGTGTTCGTTTTGGCTAGCCCAAGGGTTTTTTTTTTTTTTTTTACATGTATACAATTAAAAATTAATATTGTGATGACTAATGATGGATTTTTTTCATGTATAAAATAAATAAATTAATATTGTTATGATCAAAGATGGATCCTCGAAATTTGAAAATTTAAATATACTATCCCACCCTTTGGATCTATCCTTGGCGATGATGTTCAACATAAAAATAATGATTTTTTCTATTTCAATCAATAAAATTTGGTGGGTTTTGGCAACCAACTAAAAACTCTATCTTTTTTTTTTCTTTTTTTTTTTTTGTGATTTGCCTCTAAAATTTTACATTTTTTGTGTATCTAGTGTAGAATGATCTAAAAACATCACCAACTTATTTTCACTTTTTTTTTTAGTCAATTATTTTCCATTTTAATTTTATAACTTATTTGGTCTATGCAATCGAGTAAATGCTAAAATGCAAAGTTTTTTTAAAAAAATTTGAAAAAACTTTAGTAAAAATGAAAAAAAAAAATCCAAATACTTACCCCAGTTCCACTAAATTTTCTTTACGAAAAATTACAATTCAATAGTATTTTAAAAAAATAATTACAAATTTTTTAATTTACCATTCTGATCTGATTTTTTTTTTTCTACACTTGCATTACTACATACTTTTAAAATAATTCAAAATATATTCCAAGCACAATAAACATTTAAAAGCTTTGACAAGAGAGGATTTGGTGATGGTGGTGGTGGATGGTGGTTACGGGAGAGAAGGAAACATGATCCCATTAGAAAATAAACAGTGTAAAGTTTAAACACTGGTTGTAGAAGAATCGTAAATCCATCTCACATCGTTCATAATCTCATTAGAATGGAGATAGTATAAAATTTAAACGTTGGTAGTAGTAGAATCATAAACTCATCCCACATCATTTAAAAATAACGAATAATATTTGAATATAAGGTGTGATTGAGACATCTAATAATTGCCGAGCTAAGTAGCTTTAGCTTGTGACTCAAGCGAGAGCATCAGAGTGGTCGGAAGATGGTAAAGTTGAAAGATGGATTCGACACTTGAACTCAGGTTGGACCTGTGAACGTGTATGATCTGGCTAGCCCAAGGTTGCCGAGTTACGTCACCGGAGAACCACATTTTCTTTTTAAGATGATCAAAGATGGACGCCCAAAATTTGAAAATCTAAGTATACTTTCGCACGTTGGGGATCCATCCATGGTGATGACTATGCAACATAAAAATGATGGTTTTTCTATTTCAATCAATAAAATTTGGTGGGAAAAAAAAAAAAACCGCAGATCTGTTCGTCAAGCTGTGTTGCGGCGGAGCTGCAGCGGAGGCCGGACAGAGGCGATGTTGCGACGAGGAAGCCATGGCGACGAAGGCGGTGGTGGAGGATCAGCGGATCTGTTCAGATCTGTTTAGATCTGACCTAGATGATAATGACGGATGCGGTGGTGGTGGAGGATCGGTTTAGATCTGTTCTAGATGATGAGAGACGTGGTCTGAGGGAGAGAAATTTGAGTGAGGGAGAGGAAGAGAGATATGAGAGACGTGGTCTGAGGGAGTAGAGAGAACGGCAGTGAGAGTGAGAGATTGAGAGAGAGAGCAGCCCCATTGTTGTTGTGTTTGTTTGTGTTGGGATGGTGTCATTAAACCTAAACACACACATATATATACACAGGGGCATATTCGTAATACCACTTCGGGGAGATACGGGGACGGGGACGGGGACGGGCCGAGTCCGGGGCTGTGAATGTTATCCCCGTCCCCGGCCCGAAATGCTTCGGGCATTTAATTTTAAATACCATTCCCGTCCCCACGGGGGTATTTTTCGGGGAAAAACCATTCTGATCGGGGTCGGGGGGTTGGGTCCCCGTCGGGCCGGGGTGAAATTGCCATCCCTAAGTGAACGTGTATGTTCTGGCTAGCCCAAGGTTGTTGAGTTACGTCACTGGACAACCACATTTTCTTTTTAAGATGATCAAAGATTGATGCCCAAAATTTGAAAATCTAAATATACTTTCGCATGTTGAGGATTCGTCCATGGTGATGACTATGCAATATAAAAATAATGGTTTTTCTATTTCAATCAATAAAATTTGGTGGGATTGGCAACTAACTAAAAAAACTTATTTTTTTACTTTTTTTTTTATTTTTTTTGAATATTTTTTTATTTTATTTTTATATTTGCATCAAAAATTTTACATTTTTTTTTTTGTCTAGTGTAGAATGATTTAAAAACATCACCAACTAGATAGAACTCACCAAATGCTGAAACCTTAATTATTCTTGCATGACTCTTTTTTGGGGTAAGTGTTATTTACAGTCTCCATTTTGGGGGCATTATCATGAGCTGAAGAATACATGGGAATTGCCCTATCACTATTGATGGAGAAAATCGAAATTAGAAAAAAAACTAAAAAAATGTGACTTTTTTAGATTTTTTGTTCCCTAATGCAATGCATTGTACACAAAAAAATATATTTTAAGGCAATGAGAGAACTGTCATACCTGCTACAATGTTGACAACAACTCTAGTAGTCTTTGACTGAACATCACAAACTTTATGCCTTTTGTGGTAACTCTTTGAGGAGCTCAAGTCCTTGTTACACCGATGAACTTGGCAAACATGTGGTATGACAAGTTCAGAACATGTCTCTTTCAAAATTTTGAGTTCATTAAGTTCTTGTTACACCTGTGAGCTTAAATCCATTTCAATAGTAATAAAAAATTTTCTTAGGAAACAATAAAAGATATGACATTTTGTTTTATAAACCCACCCTTATCTGATACCTCCCTGCTCTACTCCTTCTCCCTAGTCACCAACATGGAATCCCAAAACAAACTAGGAAAAATCTTGTTTTTTCCCCTCTTCTGCCATCACCTATGCACCCTAGGAAACCCACGGGTTTTGATGTGGCTGATTTCAATCAAGAAAGAGTTTCGTTTGGATTTATACATAGCCCAGATATCAAATTTCGGGTTAATCACAATCGACATAAACTTCTCAATCAAAATCCATCCCCTATTTTTGTTGATTTCCAAAATGATTTACTAAGATGAGAGCATTTTTTAATTTTTCTATGTGGCTGGTTGGGATAGAGAAAGGAAAGGGAGAGAGGGGATGGTCGTTGGTCCTTGTAGGTGGGGAAGACAAAAGACAGTTCAGTGATGGTGGCGGGCGATGGCGGCTACTATGGAAGAGAAGGAAACATAATCTCATTAGAAAAAAGATAATGTCAAGTTTAAATATTGGTAGTAGTAGAATCATAAGTCTATCCCACATCGTTCATAATCTAATTAGAAAAGAGATAGTGTAAAGTTTAAATATTGGTAGCACTATAATCGTAAACTTATCCCACATCGTTTAAAAACAAAGCATAATGTTTGAATATAATGGGTGATTGAGACATCTAATAATTGCCGAGCTAAGTAGCGTTAGCTTATGACTCAAGCGAGGGCACCAAAGTGGTTGGATGATGGTAAAGTTGATAGATGGCTTCAACGCTTGAACTCAGGCTAGACCGAGTAAACCTCTAGGTTCAAGCTAGCTTAGTTGAACCCTGTAGGTTGTGGCCAGCTTAGTTGAACTTAGGCTAGACCAGTGAACCTGTGAGTTGTGCCCAGCTTAGTTGAACTTAGGCTAGACAGTGAACCTGTAGGTTCTCTGGCTATAGCTTTAGTTTAAGTCATTGGACAACCACTTTTTTTTTTTTTTTTTTTTTTTTTGTAATAGAAAATAAAAAAAATAATATTGTGATTATCAAGGATGGACTTTTATTTTTCATGTATAAAATAAATGAATTAGTATTGTTATGATCATGGATGGATCTTAAAAATTTGAAAATCTAAATATACTTTTGCACCCTGTGGATAAGTCCTTGGTGATGATTACAAAACATAAACCTAATGATTTTTTCTATTGCAATCAATAACATTTTGTGGGTTTGGCAACTAACCAAAAAAACTCATTTTTTTTTCTTTTGAATATTATATTTTTTAAATTTGTGTCAAAGATTTTACATTTTTTGTGTATCTAGTGTAGAATGATCTAAAAACATCACCAACTTATTTTAACTTTTATTTTTAATGAATTGTTTTTCATTTTTTTATAACTTATTTGGTCCATGCAGTCGAGTAGGCTCTAAAACGCAAAGTTTTTTGAAATTTTTTGAAAAAAGTTCATTAAAAATGAACCCCAGTTCCACTAAATTTTCCCATTAGAAAAGAGATAGTGTAGAGTTTAAACACTGGTTGTAGTAGAATCATAACTCAATCCCATATCGTTCATAATCTCATTAGAAAAGAGATAGTGTAGAGTTTAAACACTGGTTGTAGTAGAATCATAACTCAATCCCACATCGTTCATAATCTCATTAGAAAAGAGATAGTGTAAAATTTCAACATTGGTAGTAGCAAAATCGTAACCCCCTTGCACATTGTTTAAAAACAACCCATAATGTTTGAATATAAGGTGTGATTGAGACATCTAATAATTGCCGATCTGAGTAGCGTTAGTTGGTGACTTAAGCGAGTGCACCAAGGTGGTTGGATGACGGTAAAGTTGAAAGGTGGGTTCGACGCTTGAACTCTAGGTAAACTAGTGAACATATTCGTTCTGGCTAGCCCAAGGGATTTTTTTTTTTTTACATGTATACAATAAAAAATTAATATTGTGATGACCAAGGATGGATTTTTTTCATGTATAAAATAAATAAATTAATATTGTTATGATCAAGGATGGATCCCTGAAATTTGAAAATCTAAATATACTATCCCACCCTTTGGATCTATCCTTGGTGATGAAGTTCAACATAAAAATTGTGACACCCTAAATGTTTAATTAAATACCACATAAATATTTATAGTTATATATAATTATGATTGCATGTGATGATAAATTATTAAATAAATACATATATAAATCTAAATTGGCGTTGAATTATCAAATATAAGATTAATTAGGAATTATTATTTAAGGCTAAATTAACACAAATATAAAATTTATAATACAAATTAGAGTTAAAGATAGTAAATAAATAATAACTTAATACCAAAACAAATAAAGAAATGAATAAAAAGAAAAGGAAATGAAAAAAAAAATTAAGACACAAGTTGCCCAGCAGGGTTGTCAACCTCGGCTCAAAAAGAATAAATAATAAAAGCCTAAGCCAATATTGGCCCAAGCTAAACAAAAGCCCAAGCATATATAAATATATATTGGAGAGATTAGACTTATCCAAATCTGTGAATTGATTCACAATTAAGGCACAAATCTTCTAGCATCATAATGCCTCCATAGGGAGAGGCTACGTGTCATACATCACTGGGCTCAGAAAACAGTATATAAATGGACTAATAGTGTTGTGATTAAGAGAAAAACGGAAGAAAAAAAAAACAAAAGGAAAGGGTGGGAAACCGAGAGAAGTATATAAGTTGAGAGTAAGGAAAGGAAGTTCTGATAGTAAAGTAAGGCTAAGGGTTATAATTAAGGTGAGTTATATTATATCTTGATTTACCATTATATGTTTTATGATTGTTTTGAGTTACCATAACTTATTTTATACAAGTTATATTTATTAAGTTATATAAATAAAAGTTATGTTTATAAACATTTCAGTTACGTGGATTACTTTCTAAACTCTATTTACTTAAAAGGAAATTCATGGATATGTTTGTTTAAATTTTAGTATATATTTGACTATAACCTTATAAACAATTATGTTTTGTAAGTATCACCACGGGAGTCCCATGCCTTGGGGGATTTAAATAGCCACTTGCCTCTGTTTGACCATTTTGTGGTCCTCTGTTTGTCATGGATCCATTGACCTCTGTTCTGACTGTCACTTCTGTAACTTCTGTTCTGTTCTGTTCTGTTTTATACCGTGGTTATGATTATTTATTTCCATGATTTTCTGTATTCTGCCACTTTAAATAAATTGTCATTTTAAATTAAAATATGCAAATGTTTTAGCCTAACTAATTATCCATAGTTGTTTTACGCTCTTGCCATAATATTTCTCACTCTGTTGTGTGCTTATAGCTGTTAACCTTTTAGGTGACGAGATGTAAGGGAAATCCATTACCCCACGAAATGGAACCTGCTCATGGACTGTTGTTAAACTACTATTTTATCTTTCTTTTTAAAATATTTTTGCTTCCTTTTGTCTTTATTCGGGGCTGATCACTGAATAATAAAATAATGAAAGCCCTAGAAATGTATTTCTTTTTTTTAAGTAAAATGTAGTAAAATTTCTGTTTAATTATTTTTATTTACGCTTGCGCAACTTAATTTGCTACGAATAAGAATAAGTTAGTAAGTCACGATTCCAACTCTAAGCCCCTAGGGTTGGGTCGTGACAAAAATAATGGTTTTTTCTATTTCAATCAATAGAATTTGGTGGGTTTTGGCAACCAACTACAAACTCTATCTTTTTTTTTTTTTTTTTTTTGAATGTTATTTTTTATTTCTTGATTTGCCTCTAAAATTTTACATTTTTTGTGTATCTAGTGTAGAATGATCTAAAAACATCACAAACTTATTTTCACTTTTTCTTTAGTCAATTATTTTCCATTTTAATTTTATAACTTATTTGGTCTATGCAATCGAGTAGATGCTAAAATGCACAGTTTTTAAAAAAAAAAAATTGAAAAAACTTTAGTAAAAATGAAACCAAAAAAAAAAAATTCCAAATACTTACCGCAGTTCCACTCAATTTTCTTTACGAAAAATTACAATTCAATAGTATTTTAAAAAAATAATTACAAATTTTTTAATTTACCACTCTGATCTGATTTTTTTTTTAACACTTGCATTACTACATACCTTTAAAATAATTCAAAATATATTCCAAACACAATAAACATTTAAAAGCTTTGAGAAGAAAGGATGTGATGATGGTGGCAGTGGATGGTGGTTACGAGAGAGAAGGAAACATGATCTCATTAGAAAATAGATAGTGTAAAGTTTAAACACTGGTTGTAAAAGAATCGTAAATCCATCCCACATCGTTCATAATCTCATTAGAATAGAGATAGTATAAAATTTAAACGTTGGTAGTAGTAGAATCATAAACTCATCCCACATCATTTAAAAATAATGAATAATAATTGAATATAAGGTGCGATTGAGACATCTAATATTTGCCGAGCTATGTAGCTTTAGCTTGTGACTCAAGCGAGGGCATTAAAATGGTTGGATGATGGTAAAGTTGAAAGATCGATTCAACACTTGAACTCAGGTTGGACAGTGAACGTGTATGTTCTGGTTAGCCCAAGGTTGTTGAGTTACGTCACCGGACAACCACATTTTCTTTTTAAGATGATCAAAGATGGATGCCCAAAATTTGAAAATCTAAATATACTTTCGCATGTTGGGGATCCGTCCATATGTTCTGGCTAGCCCAAGGTTGCTGAGTTTACGTCGCCGGACAACCACATTTTCTTTTTAAGATGATCAAAGATGGATGCCCAAAATTTGAAAATCTAAATATACTTTCGCATGTTGGGGATCTGTCCATGGTGATGACTATGCAACATAAAAATGATGGTTTTTTAATTTCAATCAATAAAATTTGGTGGGATTGGCAACCAACTAAAAAAACTTATTTTTTTATTTATTATTTATTTTTTTATTTTATTTTTATATTTGCATAAAAAATTTTACATTTTTTTTTTCTGTCTAGTTTAAAATGATTTAAAAACATCACCAACCAGATAGAACTCACCCAATGCTGAAACCTTAATTATTCTTGCATGACTCTTTTTTGGGGTAAGTGATATTTACAGTCACCATTTTGGGGGCATTATCATGAGCTGAAGAATACATGGGAATTGCCACGTCACTATTGATGGAGAAAACCGAAATTAGAAAAAAAAATGTGACTATTTTAGATTTTTTGTTTCCTAATGCAATGCATTGTAAACAAAACAATATATTATAAGGCAATGAGAGAGGGAGTTTGATGTGGTTGATTTCAATCAAGAATTAGTTTCGTTTGGATTTATGCGCAGCCCAGATATCAAATTTCGGGTTAATGACAATCAACATAAACTTCTCAATCAAAATCCATTCCCTATTTTTGTTTATTTCCAAAATGATTTTCTAAGATGGGAGCATTTTTAAATTTTTCTATGTGGCTGGCTGGGACAGAGAAAGGAAAGGGAGAGAAGGGATGACAGTTGGTCCTTGTAGGTGGGGAAGACAAAAGACGG
Organism: Camellia sinensis; assembly: GCF_004153795.1. Lineage (NCBI taxonomy): Eukaryota > Viridiplantae > Streptophyta > Magnoliopsida > Ericales > Theaceae > Camellia > Camellia sinensis. Next base: position 874,376 of record NW_021025266.1, read on the forward strand.
TTCGATGATGGTGGCGGACGATGGCGGCTACTACGGAAGAGAAGGAAACATAATCTCATTAGAAAAAAGATAGTGTAAAGTTTAAATATTGGTAGTAATAGAATCGTAAATCTATCCCACATCGTTCATAATCTTATTAGAAAAGAGATAATGTAAAGTTTAAATATTGGTAGTACTATAATCGTAAACTTATCCCACATCATTTAAAAACAACGCATAATGTTTGAATATAAGGGGTGATTGAGACATCTAATAATTGCCGAGCTAAGTAGCGTTAGCTTATGACTCAAGCGAGGGCACCAAAGTGGTTGGATGATGGTAAAGTTGATAGAAGGCTTCAACGCTTGAACTCAGGCTAGACCAGCGAACCTGTAGGTTCTAGCTAGCTTAGTTGAACTCAGGCTAAAACGATTAAACCACTAGGTTCTAGCTAGCTTGGTTGAACTCAGGCTAGACCGAGTAAACCTCTAGGTTCAAGCTAGCTTAGTTGAACCTTGTAGGCTGTGGCCAGCTTAGTTGAACTCAGGCTAGACCAGTGAACCTGTGAGTTGCGCCCAGCTTAGTTGAACTTAGGCTAGATAGTGAACTTGTAGGTTCTCTGGCTATAGCTTTAGTTTAAGTCATTGGACAACCTCTTTTTTTTTGTAATAGAAAATAAAAAAAATAATATTGTGATTATCAATGATGGACTTTTATTTTTCATGCATAAAATAAATAAATTAGTATTGTTATGATCATGGATGGATCTTGAAAATTTGAAAATCTAAATATACTTTCGCACCCTGTGGATCGGTCCTTGGTGATGATTACAAAACATAAAAATAATGATTTTTTCTATTTCAATCAATAACATTTGGTGGGTTTGGCAACTAACCAAAAAAACTCTTTTTTTTTTTTTTCTTTTGAATATTATATTTTTTAAATTTGTGTCAAAGATTTTACATTTTTTGTGTATCTAGTGTACAATGATCTAAAAATATCACCAACTTATTTTCACTTTTATTTTTAATGAATTGTTTTTCATTTTTTTATAACTTATTTGGTCCATCTAGTCGAGTAGACTCTAAAACGCAAAGTTTTTTGAAATTTTTTGAAAAAAGTTCATTAAAAATGAACCCCAGTTCCACTAAATTTTCTCATTAGAAAAGAGATAGTATAGAGTTTAAACACTGGTTGTAGTAGAATCATAACTCAATCCCACATCATTTATAATCTCATTAGAAAAGCGATAGTATAAAATTTCAACATTGGTTATAGCAAAATCGTAAAACTCTCGCACATTGTTTAAAAACAACCCATAACGTTTGAATATAAGGTGCGATGAGACATCTAATAATTGTCGAGCTGAGTAGTGTTAGCTGGTGACTTAAGCGAGTGCACCAAGGTGGTTTGATGATGGTAAAGTTGAAAGGTGGGTTCGACGCTTGAACTCTAGGTAGACCAGTGAACGTGTTCGTTCTGGCTAGCCCACGGATTTTTTTTTTAACATGTATACAATAAAAAATTAATATTGTGATGACCAAGGATGGATTTTTTTCATGTATAAAATAAATAAATTAATATTGTTATGATCAAGGATGGATCCCCGAAATTTGAAAATCTAAATATACTTTCCCACCTTTTGGATCTATCCTTGGTGATGATGTTCAACATAAAAATAATAGTTTTTTCTATTTCAATCAATAAAATTTGGTGGGTTTTGGCAACCAACTAAAAACTCTATCTTTTTTATTTTTTTTTTATTTTTTGAATGTTATTTTTTTTTTTTAATTTGCCTCTAAAATTTTACATTTTTTGTGTATCTAGTGTAGAATGATCCAAAAATATCACCAACTTCTTTTCATTTTTTTTAGTCAATTATTTTCCATTTTAATTTTATAACTTATTTGGTCTATGCAATCGAGTAGATGCTAAAATGCAAAGTTTTTAAAAAAAAATTTGAAAAAACTTTAGTAAAAATGAAAAAAAAAAAATCCAAATACTTGCCCCAGTTCCACTAAATTTTCTTTACGTAAAATTACAATTCAATAGTATTTTCAAAAAATAATTACAAATTTTTTAATTTACCACTCTGATCTGATTTTTTTTTTCTACACTTGCATTACTACATACCTTCAAAATAATTCAAAATAAATTCCAAGCATAATAAACATTTAAAAGCTTTGACAAGAGAGGATTTGGTGACGGTGGTGGTGGATGGTGGTTACGGGAGAGAAGGAAACATAATCTCATTAGAAAATAGATAGTGTCACGTTTAAATACTGGTTGTAGAAGAATCGTAAATCCATCCCGCATTGTTCATAATCTCATTAGAATAGAGATAGTATAAAATTTAAACGCTGGTAGTAGTAGAATCATAAACTCATCCCACATCATTTAAAAATAATGCATAATATTTGAATATAAGTGGTGATTGAGACATCTAATAATTGCCGAGCTAAGTAGCGTTAGCTTGTGACTCAAGCGAGGGCACCAAAGTGGTTGGATGATGGTAAAGTTGATAGATGGCTTCAACGCTTGAACTCAGGCTAGCCCAGCGAACCTGTAGGTTCTAGCTAGCTTAGTTGAACTCAGGCTAGAATGATTAAACCACTAGGTACTAGCTAGCTTGGTTGAACTCAGGCTAGACCGAGTAAACCTCTAGGTTCAAGCTAGCTTAGTTAAACCCTGTAGGTTGTGGCCAGTTTAGTTGAACTCAGGCTAGACCAGTGAACCTGTGAGTTGTGCCCAGCTTAGTTGAACTTAGGCTAGACAGTGAACCTGTAGGTTCTCTGGCTATAACTTTAGTTTAAGTCATTGGACAACCACATTTTTTTTTAAATAGAAAATAAAAAAAATAATATTGTGATTATCAAGGATGGACTTTTATTTTTCATGTATAAAATAAATAAATTAGTATTGTTATGATCATGGATGGATCTTGAAAATTTGAAAATCTATTTCCAAGTTTGTTTTGGAATTTCGTGTTGGTGACTGGGGAGAAGAAGTAGGGCAGAGAGGTATTAGATAAGGGTGGGTTTATAAAACAAAATGTCATATCTTTTATTGTTTCCTAAGAATTTTTTTTTTATTACTATTGAAATGGATTTAAGCTCAAGGGTGTAACAAGGACTTAATGAACACAAAATTTTGAAAGGAACACGTTCTAAACTTGTCATACCACATGTTTGCCAAGTTCACCGGTGTAACAAGGGCTTAAGCTTCTCAAAGAGTTACCACAAAAGGCATAAAATTTGTGATGTTCAGGCAATGACTGCTAGAGTTATTGTCAACAGTGTAGCAGGTATGACAGTTCTCTCATTGCCTTATAATATATTGTTTTGTTTACATGCATTGCATTAGGGTATAAAAAATCTAAAAAAGTCACTTTTTTTTTTTTCTTTCTAATTTCGGTTTTCTCCATCAATAGCGACGGGGCAATTCCCATGTATTCTTCAGCTCATGATAATGCCCCCAAAATGGTAACTGTAAATTTCACTTACCCCAAAAAAGAGTCATGCAAGAATAATTAAGGTTTCAGCATTGGGTGAATTCTATCTAGTTGGTGATGTTTTTAAATCATTCTACACTAGACAGAAAAAAATGTAAAATTTTTGATGCAAATATAAAAATAAAATAAAAAAATATTCAAAAAAATTAAAAAAAAATAATTTTTTTAGTTAGTTGCCAATCCCACCAAATTTTATTGATTGAAATAGAAAAACCATCATTTTTATGTTGCATAGTCATCACCATGGACGGATCCCCAACGTGCGAAAGTATATTTAGATTTTCAAGTTTTGGGCATCCATCTTTGACCATCTTAAAAAGAAAATGTGGTTGTCCGGTGACTTAACTCAGAAACCTTGGGCTAGTCAGAACATACACGTTCACTGGTCCAACCTGAGTTCAAGTGTCGAATCCATCTTTCAACTTTACCATGTTCCAACAACTTTGATGCCCTCGCTTGAGTCACAAGCTAAAGCTACTTAGCTCAGCAATTATTAGATGTCTCAATCACACCTTATATTCAAATATTATGCGTTATTTTTAAATGATGTGGGATGAGTCTATGATTCTACTACTACCAACGTTTAAATTTTATACTATCTCTATTCTAATGAGATTATGAATGATGTGGGATGGATTTACAATTCTTCTACAACCAGTGTTTAAACTTTACACTATCTATTTTCTAATGCGATTATGTTTGCTTCTCTCCCGTAACCACGATCCACCGCCACCATCACCAAATCCTCTCTTGTCAAAGCTTTTAAATGTTTATTGTGCTTGGAATATATTTTCAATTATTTTAAAGGTATGTAGTAATGCTAGTGTAGAAAAAAAAAATCAGATTAGAGTGGTAAGTTAAAAAATTTGTAATTGTTTTTTGAAAATACTATTGAATTGTAATTTTTGGTAAAGAAAATTTAGAAGAACTGGGGTAAGTATTTGGAATTTTTTCTTTTTTTTGTTTCACTTTTACTAAAGTTTTTTCAAATTTTTTTTAAAAAAACTTTGCATTTTAGCATCTACTCAATTGCATAGACCAAATAAGTTATAAAATTAAAATGGCAAATAATTGACTAAAAAAAAAAGTGAATATAAGTTGGTGATGTTTTTAGATCATTCTACATTAGATCATTCTACATTAGATACACAAAAAATGTAAAATTGTAGAGGCAAATTAAAAAAAAAAAATAACATTAAAAAAAAAGAAAAAAAAAAAGATAGAGTTTCTAGTTTGTTGCCAAAACCCACCAAATTTTATTGATTGAAATAGAAACAACCATTATTTTTATGTTGAACATCATCACCAAGGATAGATCCAAAGGATGGGAAAGTATATTTAGATTTTCAAATTTCAGGGATCCATCCTTAATCATAACAATATTAATTTATTTATTTTATACATGAAAAAAATCTTGGTCATCACAATATTAATTTTTTATTGTATACATGTTAAAAAAAAACCTTTGGGCTAGCCAGAACGAACACGTTCACTGGTCTACCCAGAGTTCAAGCGTCGAAACTACCTTTCAACTTTATCATTATTCAACCACCTTGGTGCACTCGCTTAAGTCACCAGCTAACGCTACTCAGCTCGGCAATTATTAGATGTCTCAATCATACCATTTATTCAAACATTATGGGTCATTTTTAAACAATGTGCGAGGGGTTTACGATTTTGCTATTATCAATGTTGAAATTTTACACTATCTCTTTTCTAATGAGATTATGAACGATGTGGGATTGAGATATGATTCTACTACAATAAGTTTTTAAACTCTACACTATCTCTTTTCTAATGAAAAAAATTTAGTGGAACTGGGGTTCATTTTTAATGAACTTTTTTCAAAAAATGTCAAAAAACTTTGCGTTTTAGAGTCTACTCGACTACATGGACCAAATAAGTTATAAGAAAAATGAAAAACAATTCATTAAAACTAAAAGTGAAAATAAATTGGTGATGTTTGTAGATCATTCTACACTAGATACACAAAAAATGTAAAATCTTTGGCACAAATTTAAAAAATATAATATTCAAAAGAAAAAAAAAAGTGTTTTTTTGGTTACTTGCCAAACCCAACAAATGTTATTGATTTAAATAGAAAAAATCATCATTTTTATGTTTTGTAATCATCACCAAGGACTGATTCGCAGGATGCGAAAGTATATTTAGATTTTTAAATTTTCAAGATTCATCCATGATCATAACAATACTAATTTATTTATTTTATACATGAAAAATAAAAGTTCATCCTTGATAATCACAATATTATATTTTTTATTTTCTATTACAAAAAATATGTGGTTGTCCAATGACTTAAACTAAAGCTATAGCTAGAGAACCTACAGGTTCACTGTCTAGCCTAAGTTCAACTAAGCCGGGCACAACTCACAGGTTCATTGGTCTAGCCTGAGTTCAACTAAGCTGGCCATAACCTACAGGGTTCAACTAAGTTAGCTTGAACCTAGAGGTTTACTCGGTCTAGCCTGAGTTCAACCAAGCTAGCTAGAACCTAGTGGTTTAATCGTTTTAGCCTGAGTTCAACTAAGCTAGCTAGAACCTACAGGTTCGCTAGTCTAGCCTGAGTTCAAGCGTTGAAGCCATCTATCAACTTTACCATCATCCAACCACTTTGGTGCCCTCGCTTGAGTCATAAGCTAACGCTACTTAGCTCGGCAATTATTAAATGTCTCAATCACTCCTTATATTCTAACATTATGCGTTGTCTTTAAACGATGTGGGATAAGTTTACGGTTATACTACTACCAATATTTAACACTATCTCTTTTCTAATTAGATACGAACGATGCGGGATAGATTTACGATTCTACTACTACTATCAATATTTAAACTTTACACTATCTTTTTCCTAATGAGATTATGTTTCCTTCTCTTCCATAGTAGCCGCCATCGTCCGCCACCATCACCGAACCGTCTTTTGTCTTCCCCAGCTACAAGGACCAACTGCCATCCCCTCTCTCCCTTTCCTTTCTTTGTCCCAACCAGCCATATAGAAAAATTTAAAAATGCTCTCATCTAAGTAAATCATTTTGGAAATCAACAAAAATAGAGGATGGATTTTGATTGAAAAGTTTATGTTGATTGTGATTAACCCGAAATGACATATCTGGGCTGCGCATAAATCCAAACGAAACTCTTTCTTCATTGAATTCAACCTCATCAAAACTCGTGGGTTTCCTAGGGTGGGTGGGTGATGGCAGGAGAGGGGAAAAAACAGAGTAGTAGAAGAGGGAAAAAAACATTAGTTTTTTACCAACTTTTCAAAACATCCTACTCATTTGGTTGGTTAAGTTGGAAGGTTAAAATATTAAAGTAATTAAAAAAAATTAAATTAAAAAATTAATAAAATTAAATATCACATTTAAATTATTATTACTTTTTTTCATAAAAATTCAAAAATAAAAAAAATCTAACCGAAATAATTTTTTTAACCCATACGAATAGAAAAAAAAATTAAAGAGCCAACTCATTTATCAAACAAAAGCCATACTAAAGTTTTGTTTGATTTTAAATTTTTGATTAAAAAAAGTATAAAAAGATAAAATTAACTACATAAATTAATGAGATTAAATAACATATTTAAATCATAATTATTATATTTTTCGCTCATAAAAATTAAAAAATTAAAAAAATCATGCCAAACGAAACTGCAAACTGAAAAAGTCCTAATATAAAAAAATAAGCTAAAAACGTGAGTGCGAAACGAAGGCTAATATAAAAAATGCTTCTATCGTTGACTTAGACGATGCATCTCCGTCACATGTCATTCTACAGTGATCCGTCAAATCAACTAGTGGCATATTTTAACAATTCTTTTTTTCAACGGTGTCATATTTACGTAATTTTTTTTCACAAATCTTTTGAATCACATGATAAAATTGACTAAAAGATTTTAAGAGAAACTTCTGATTTCGTTATATTTTGAACTTGTTTTTCTTTTATTCATTTTTTTAATTAATTATTTTTTATTTTAACTTACTCTCCGGTGACAATACTGAAAATTGATTCATGTAAGCAAAACTTTAGTGAGGGAGGTTATCGGCATTTATTCTAAATGAAAATAACGAAAATAGTCCAAAAAGTAAATATTATATTAAAGTTTAGGCATTAATATTAGTTTGATTGTCCTTGGTTTTGATAGCATTTGCTAATATTTATATAACATTCAATCTTGTAATTTTTTTTTTCTCACCTTATAAACGTCACGTCTTGAGGTTTATCTAATTATTAAATTAGTTTTTAGTTTAGAAATCACAAAAAGATAAATTAGTTATCTTGTTTAATACAATTGATCTTATGAGAAAGTCAACAGTGCATATGAAGGTAGAGGATGCAGAGAAATTTAAACTAAAAAAATAGTCTAAATATAAATTTAAATACGTAGATCCATTGTGATTTAGACTCCATGAATTAAATATAAATCAAATCGAAACAAGATTGATGCAATAATGTATGGTGCAGTGAATTGCTAGACAATAGTTTTATGAGCATTTGCAAGTCAAGGTTCTCATTAAACTCTTTGTGATATTTTCATGGTATTCTGATGGAATTTATATCATAGGTTTGTGTTGGGAGGACATAATTTACAAATTTTTATATTATACATTCAATTATGTAAGAAATTGTTGGAAAATAGTTTTGGAAAAATCTTATTTTTTACTAACTTTGACCATTAATTAAGATGGAACCCAAGTGTTATTTTTAATGTTACTAATTGGGTTTATGTTTAATGTTGCGTAGCAAATAATATCGTATATTTGGTTGCTCAAACAATTTCAGGATGAATGAGAATTCAACACGCATTTTCGGATTCGTAAAAATAACTTTAGGTGGGTTTCCTACACATTTGTGAAATGTGCTTGTCCATATTGGAAAGGCATAAGGATTTGTATGGGTTTATATACTCTAACTTGGGATACTTGGGATGGGTTCCAAGGGATACCTAAGTTTGTGGAAGGGTGAGGTTATGGGTAAAGTGTACTAAACCCATTGGACCCAAAACAAAAATCACGTGCCAATGTCTGTCTAGGCAGGTTGGACTTGGGCATGAGTGATTGGGATAGGCCCTAAGGGGTACGCAAGTTTGTGAAAGGGTAAGGTTATGGGTAACGTGTGCTAACTCCATTGGACCCAAAACAAAAATCGCACGCGTCGCAGTTTGTCCGAGCGAGCTGGGCTTTGGCGCGAGTGCGAGATTGGGCTTATCCGGCCCAACTTGTTCGGAAAAGCCACCTTTTATCCTATATAAAGCCTGCCATCCAGCAATTCATTTAATAAAATTTTTGTCTTTCTTCTTCCCTTTTCATCTTCTTGTTTTATGTATTTATTTTTAGGAAGAAAAAGAGAGAGCCACAACAAAGTTTTGGCTCTTCAGATTTGATTTTGTAATGCTGCAAATCAAGTGTTAGTCATTGCATCTTGGAAAGTGGACGCCGGTAAATCTCGAAATACCATAGTGATGGCGAAATCTACTTGAAGAAGATTGTGTCCAACACAAGTCTCAACGTTTAAAGTTGCTGTAAGCAATTAATTCAAAATTTAATTTATATAATTCTTTTTTTAATTATTTTATTTTATTATTTATTTTAATTATACATTTAATTTACATACACCACGTTGGTATAACAAAAATTTCTATGAATATTTTACACAAACATAAATTCTACAGTTAAAAGGGAAGAAATGCCCAAACATAAATAGGGAGTGTCATATATTTTATTTAAAAAATAAAAATCTAAATGGACCTGTTGTGACAACCCTCACCACTGATTAGTGTTAATCTATGATTAAGCATGTTAAGTGACTGATTGACTGAAATTCTGAACTGATTGATTGAGTGTATTAGCTTAAATGCAAATCTATTTGTTTGACTGCTAAATGATCTGTTCATGTTTTATGTTTTAAACTGCAAATTGAAAGCCTTATCGGCGGCCGAATCCAAGACTGATTAGCGTTTTATGCTAATTAGAATTTATGTGATTTTATGATAAATTTAGTTGAAATTTGATTTGGTATGATTAAATTAGATTAAAAAGTTGTATTACATCAATTCGAGTTATTTACCAAATTGCCATTAGTGGATAATGCTAGGCCATCTATTAGTCTTGATTCACCTAGGCTTGGCATCACATTTCTTCAGTCTTTTCTTGAGCCTAAACCGATTAGAGAGAGAGTTAGGAGAGCTTGGTTTCATCTAGAGAATTGCTTGGAGAATTGAAGAGTAGATTGCACAATTGAGCTTCTAGACTTGAAATTGAAGACTTAAGGTAGAACTTTTAACTTCTTGTTTATGAATTGAGTTGGTTCTTGCATGGTTGAGAGGAATGTTGGAGTCTAGAGCCAAGTTATGGCTTAAAATATGGAATAGTGAGCTTGTATCATGCATGCATGTACATATTCTTGCATTTTGAGATTGTTCTTCATGAATTTCCACATGTATGTCCATATCTTGACTATAGTTCATGAATTCATCATGTTTTTGGAAGTTTTGACTCATTGATTAGGTATTGGAAGCTTTAAAGTTGATTAAATTCATGCATGTCGCATGTTCATCATGTTCTTGATGTTTATTTGAAAATGGTGTTCAATTGACTTACCTTTGGACTTTGATTTTGCAAATTGATCTTTGAAACATGTCATATTATGAGTTTTAAAGTGTTTTCCAGAAAATTAGTCCAAAAGGATCGAATTTGATGCTTTAAATGTTGAGTTTCATGCTTGAAGACAAATCTGGAAATTCCAGATTTTGGATCCATGCTCGAGCGAGGAACTTCACGCTCGAGCGTACACTCTGAGTTCATGCAGTCCACTTGAGCGAGTAAAGTAACGCTCGAGCGTGAAATGCGTGTATCCAGTACTTTGCATGTGTTTACAGTCCGCTCGAGCGAGGGAATGCACGCTCGAGCGAGGACTTGTGTCTCACGCTCGAGCGGGGGTCGAGCGCCCATCGAGCGTAAATTTCATGCATTTAGTACTTTTGCAGTTCGCTCGAGCGAGGAAAGTCACGCTCGAGAGGAGCTCCTTTGTCTGCATGTCCGCTCGAGCGTAGAAAGCCACGCTCGAGCGAGACCCCTGTTTTCTGAAAATTCTGAAAAGTGTTTTAAAGTGCATCTTTGCATCCTCATTCCATCCTAGGCATTCCTAAGCCTAGTTTAAGGCATCTTAATGAGGATAATGCTATAGAACCACACCGAGTCAAGATAGGGACTAAGTCATTGATTCCCAAGTGTGTAACTTAGTGTGTGTTCGTTCTGTAACTGTGTAGGATTGGCATCCGAGGACGCTCACTAGCCTATCTGTAACCCAAAACTCTGTGAGTAACAATGTTGTAAAGATATATTCAATCATGAATACTTTCTGAATGATCAACTGTACTGCTTTCTCAAATGATATTTCTTACTAAATGAATGCTTGTCCTATTTGCAAACTGTATTCGTGGCATCCATAGCAATTTACTGTTACTGTACTGTACTGCTAGTGTCACGGAGATTTCTGTCAGTTCCCATGTTTGGAACCACTACTGTTTACTGATATGATAGCCATCAACTGACTGTTCGGTCTATTAAGACATATTGTACTGATTTGCTATGGGATGTACCACATATGACTGTTATGACTGAATGACTGATATGCTGTTATAACTGACTGTTTTAAATACTGAAAGGATATTCATTCTTAACCTCTTTATGCATATGTTATTCACTGGGCTTTAGCTTACTGTTTATATATATATGTAGGTGTCCAAGCACCGGATCAGAGGTAGGAGCATTGGGTTAAACTCCCTTTTTGTCAAGCCAACCAACGTGCCTCACTGCGAGGTTCCAAGTGTGTTCAAGCTTAGGTTTTTTGGGGTATCTCAGTTCACCCTTCTGTCTCTGTTTTGTAATACTGTATAGACTTGTATTGTACTGTTATGGTAGGGATTTGGTCCCTAACCTGAATGATTGTATATGTATGTATATACTGTTTTGTTTCTGAATGTGAATATGTATGAAAAGCCTTTTTGCATGCAGACTGTCACAGTTCATTGGACATCTTTTATTACTGTTTTGGCTTCCGCTAGCCCCTGTACTCTGTATTACTGTTATTGCTGTTAAGCAAGCCTTCGCTAATCACGAATTACTGGCCGGTTATGGTGCTAAACCCATAGGGGCGGGTTTGGGTCGTGACACCTGTCCATACAATACTTAGGCCAAGTTTGGGGTATGTAAAAAAAGTCAAAAAGCAAAAAAGTTACTCAAAAAGTTAAAAAGTTAACACTATTCACCAAAAGTCAACAATTACGGCTGCACAACTCCCAATTCTAATTTTCCTCTACAAACCAGTTTTTACAATTTTTTATTACACATTTTTTCATGAAAAGTCAAAAAGTTAACCCAAACATCCATATTTTTTCCCTTAACTTTTTATTCTAAAAAGATAAAAAGTGCACTTATTTAGGACACCCCAAACAACCCCTTAATGCTTAATGTGTCATTTCAATAACTGGAATATATATGTATCCCCTTCTAAGTAAGTGGGCATATAATTACATAATAAAGTCAGGCTTACCATCATACAACTTTTCATTTATCTCTTCATAAATGTAAAGACTCTCAATGATAATAGCTAGTCTTCTTCCCTTCAAGATTTGAATTATAGGCTATATTGTGTTGGGATTATTTTTTGTAATATTGATCAACATTGGGCTTGTTTAGGAGTTTGGTTATTTTAATTGACTTTTTTGTTATTTTAGCCTGGTTAAAAAAATTGTGTTTAAAATGATAATTAACTTCTTTTTTTTTAGACTAGTTTGTTTTGGGATTCCGTGTTGGTGGGAGAAGGAATAGGGTAAGGAGGTATCAAATAAGGGTGAGTTTATAAAACAAAATGTCATATCTTTAATTGTTTCCTAAGAAATTTTTTTTATTACTATTGAAATGGATTTAAGCTCACGGGTGTAACAAGGACTTAATGAAACAAAATTTTGAAAGGGACACATTCTGAACTTGTCATACCACATGTTTGCCAAGTTCACCGGTGTAACAAGGACTTAAGCTCCTCAAAGAGTTACCACAAAAGGCATAAAGTTTGTGATGTTTAGTCAAAGACTGCTAGAGTTATTGTTAACAGTGTAGCAGGTATGATAGTTCTCTCATTGCCTTATAATATATTGTTTTGTTTACAATGCATTGCATTAGGGAACAAAAAAATCTTAAAAAGTCAGATTTTTTTTTTCTTTTCTAATTTCAGTTTTCTCCATCAATAGTGACGGGGCAATTCCCATGTATTCTTCAGCTCATGATAATGCCCCCAAAAATGGTAACTGTAAATTTCACTTACCCCAAAAAAGAGTCATGCAAGAATAATTAAGGTTTCAACATTGGGTGAGTTCTATCTGGTTGGTGATGTTTTTAAATCATTCTACACTAGACAGAAAAAAAATGTAAAATTTTTTATGCAAATATAAAAAATAAAAAAAATAGTTTTTTCAGTTAGTTGCCAATCCCACCAAATTTATTGATTGAAATAGAAAAACTATCATTTTTATGTTGCATAGTCATCACCATGGACGGATCCCCAATGTGCAAAAGTATATTTAGATTTTCAAATTTTGGGCATCCATCTTTGACCATCTTAAAAAGAAAATGTGGTTGTCCGGTAACGTAACTCAGCAACCTTAGGCTAGTCAGAACATACACGTTCACTGGTCCAACCTGAGTTCAAGTGTCGAATCCATCTTTCAACTTTACCATCTTCCAACCACTTTGATGCCCTCGCTTAAGTCACAAGCTAAAGCTACTAAGCTCGGTAATTATTAGATATCTCAATCACACCTTATATTCAAATATTATGCGTTATTTTTAAAAGATATGGAATGAGTTTATGATTCTACTACTACCAACGTTCAAATTTTATACTATCTCTATTCTAATGAGATTATGAACGATGTGGGATGGATTTACGATAGTGTTTAAACTTTACACTATCTATTTTCTAATGAGATCATATTTCCTTCTCTCCCGTAACCACGATCCGCCGCCACCATCACCAAATCCTCTCTTGTCAAAGCTTTTAAATGCTTATTGTGCTTGGAATATATTTTGAATTATTTTAAAGGTATGTAGTAATGCTAGTGTAGAAAAAAAAAATCAAATCAGAGTGGTAAGTTAAAAAATTTGTAATTATTTTTTGAAAATACTATTGAATTGTAATTTTTCATAAAGAAAATTTAGTAGAACTGGGGTAAGCATTTGAAATTTTTCCTTTTTTTTTTGTTTCATTTTTACTAAAGTTTTTTCAATTTTTTTTTTAAAAACTTTGCATTTTAGCATTTACTCGATTGCATAGACCAAATAAGTTATAAAATTAAAATGGCAAATAATTGACTAAAAAAAAAGTGAAAATAAGTTGGTGATGTTTTTAGATCATTCTACACTAGATACACAAAAAATGTAAAATTTTAGAGGCAAATTAAAAAAAAAAATAACATTAAAAAAAAAAAGATAGAGTTTTTAGTTGGTTGCCAAAACCCACCAAATTTTATTGATTGAAATAGAAAAAAACCATTATTTTTATGTTGAACATCATCACCAAGGATAGATCCAAAGGATGGGAAAGTATATTTAGATTTTCAAATTTCGGGGATCCATTCTTAATCATAACAATATTAATTTATCTATTTTATACATGAAAAAAATCCATCATTGGTCATCACAATATTAATTTTTTATTATATACATGTAAAAAAAAAACCCTTGGGCTAGCCAGAACGAACACGTTCATTGGTCTACCCAGAGTTTAAGCGTCAAACCCACCTTTCAACTTTACCATCATCCAACCACCTTGGTGCACTCGCTTAAATCACCAACTAACGCTACTTAGCTCGGCAATTATTAGATGTCTCAATCATACCATTTATTCAAACATTATGGGTCATTTTTAAACAATATGCGAGGGGTTTACGATTTTGCTACTACCAATGTTGAAATTTTACACTATCTCTTTTCTAATGAGATTATGAACGATATGGGATTGAGATATGATTCTACTACAACCAGTGTTTAAACTCTACACTATCTCTTTTCTAATGAGATTAAGAACGATGTGGGATTGAGATATGATTCTACCACAACCAGTGTTTAAACTCTACGCTATCTCTTTTCTAATGAGAAAATTTAGTGGAACTGGGATCCATTTTTAATGAACGTTTTTCAAAAAATTTCAAAAAACTTTGCGTTTTATAGTCTACTTGACTACATGGACCAAATAAGTTATGAAAAAAATGAAAAATAATTCATTAAAAATAAAAGTGAAAATAAGTTGGTGATGTTTTTAAATCATTCTACACTAGATACACAAAAAATGTAAAATCTTTGACACAAATTTAAAAAATATAATATTTAAAAGAAAAAAAAAATGTGTTTTTTGGTTAGTTGCCAAACCTAACAAATGTTATTGATTGAAATAGAAAAAAATATCATTTTTATGTTTTGTAATCATCACCATCCACATGCTGCGAAAGTATATTTAACTTTTAATTTTTTTGGTTTATTTTATTTTTTTGTAAGTAAATTATGTAAAAAATAATGTAATTAAAAATAAATAAAAAATAAAAAATTGATTTTTTACCCACTTTTCAAAAGATAAAGGACTATGGTGAGCAAAGTGGAGCCATATTGAGCAAATTGACAAAGCAATGCGTCAGCCCACCTTTATCAATGCCAAGATGGGCTTCACTCATATAGTCTAAAGTGATTAATTACAAAGTTTGAGTCAAAACCCAAGGTTTCACGGATCTGGCATGAGTTTTGGAAGTATGCTTTTTTTAACTGTCGTCTGACTCCTCTCATAGTAAATATTTTTTACAAGATTTGAGATTTGGAGGTCTGCTTCTTTAAATTTTAGGGTTCACTCCTCTCATTAGTAAATTTTTTTTTGATGTGGCTTGAGATTTAAAGGTCTGTGTCTTTCAAGTTTTAAGTTTGATTCTTTTCATTAATAATTTTTGAGGTTATAAATTGTATAGAATAAATTCTATTTTGAAAGGTTTGTTTAAACTATAACTCAGGCCTCGTTTAGGAACAGGTTAATTTAGTAATTTTTTGGCTATTTGATTAAAATATGAGCTAAAAAAAATTAGTATGTTTGGGATGATTTTTTGACTTTTTACGAAAAGATGTGCAAAAAAGTAGAGAGAAAAGAGAATCTTTGACTTTTTAGTATGGGTTGTTGGCTTTTTAACTTTTTTTGGTAACTTTTTGACTTTTTAACTAAACCAGCCTGTTGCCAAACGAGGCCTTAATTTGATTCAGACAAGTTGGTTAGGATACCTACATAAATAAATAAATAAATAAAAATATTAAAAAAGCGAAATCCATTGGACTATTTTTAGGGATTGTTTGACATGTTTTACATAAGTGTACTTTTTGACTTTTTATGGAATATGGGCTGGGTATGGGTTGAGTTTGAAGTGATATGATAGAGATGTGATGTGTCTTAAATAAAATGATGTGACTTAAATAGAATAGTGACTTTTTGACTTTTTGAAAATTTAAGTAAACATTGTATTACAATGTATGAAATTATTTTGAGATATATAAAATGTGTATGGAAATTATAAATTTATTAACATTAGAAACTGTCATAAGCGAAATTCATCCCAATAAATAAATAAATAAAATAAAGTGATAACAAAGTAGTATTTTCACATTTAATTTCATTAAGGCTTCGTTTGGCATAAATAGTTTGGGCTAAAATAGTCACAAAAAGACAAAATAGGTTAAAAAGTTAATAAGATAAAATGTCATATCTAAACTATAATTTTTTCATTTTTCTTACAAAAGTAAAAAAACTCATCTCAAACGAGACTTTTTAGTCCTAGACTAAAATAACTAAAAAGTTAAAAAGTCAAAAAATTAATTCACACTCCAAACGAAAGCTAAATTAGATTAGTAATTCTAATTCTGATAATACGAAAGCTAAGGGGTTGTTTGGTTTTTGTGTTGGGCAAAAAAATTATAAAAGGACAAAAAAATAAAAAAAAGCACAAAAAGTCAAAAATCACAAAAAGACCCAAAAAAAAAATTACTATTCCAAAGCCAAAAAGGTCAATTAAAAATATCAAATGAATAAAAAAGTCTCAGACTAAAAAAATAAAAAAAATTAATTAAAAAAAGTAATTGTCAAACGAATGCTAAATTACATTAGTAATTCTAGAGCCGTGCTACCGACTCCCAGTGAGGGTGGGAGCGACCCCCACTGACAACCTCCCGTAAAGTGTCACCTCCCTATTAGCTAAAAAAAATAATAATTTTTTTTTACACCAATCACACGCGACCTCCAGTACCCCACTGGGGTCAGAGGCTTTTTCCGTAATTCTAATACTGATAAGAATAATTCTTATCATGTGAAGGATTTATAAGCCCATGACATCAATTATATCTATTTTATTTGATTTTATTTTTTTAAACTCCAACCCTATCACCTATAGCTAAAAAAATAATGTCATTTGTGTTGTCATGTGTACATATTAAAAGCATATATGTGCTGTCTGTCACATGAATGATGGAAATTCATGGGCCACCGTTGCTTCATAATACAGCTTTTGAGGTGGCCTGTGGTTGGAATATATATATATATATATATATATATATTTTGGGTAAGTAAGTTGGAATATATTTAAAATTGGTGAGAATTGTTAATTTTTAGAAAATGAGGAGGGCGTTTTTTAATTCTATGGTTTTCAGTGAAAGAAAACCTGGGAATTACGAAAGTAATTTGAATAAGGTTTCCAATAGTTGTGAAATTCAGGAGTCAATAGAGTTGCATTGGGTGTTGTTTCACTAATAAGAAGTTCAGGTTTATATAGGTGAACAGTTAGAAATTTCACTTTTTTAATTAATTCTGTTAAATAAAAAATTATGACAGGGAAGTATTTGTAATTTTCTAAACTACAGGAGTAATTTATATTTTGAACAAACCTCAAAAAGTGTATTTATAATTTACCCTATATTTAAAATGGTTAATTTGCTAAGGTCTCTTTAATTATTAATAAATATTACTTTATTATTTTCATCTATGAATCTAAATATATTGAAATTTTCAAGTTAAAAAATTGTACAAATACATCCATTTCGAAAGTTAAATATAAAAAAAAAAAAAAAGTGATACATTTTTATAATTGAAAAGGTTAAAATGTTTCGGCTCATAGGGGTAAAGTGAGGTTGTCTATGTCTTAGGGATGTTTTGGAAAGATAGTTAAAAGTTAATTTTTTTGACTTTTTTAGTTTTTTAATGTGGGAGATGATGTGATCCAAAATAGGTTAAAAATTGACTTTTGACTTTTTTGTAATGTTCCCAAACGGCCCCTTAGTGTAGTTAACCCTACTTAAAAAGAATCATGCTAAAAATAATTTTATTGAATTGTTGTTAAGGTAAAATATAATATTAAAATTATTAAAATTTAATTGTAGTTTTTTATATACTTTTTTTTTTTACACATAAAGCAAAACTAATAATGATTGCCATTGAGTGGTCACTAACATTTTCTGTTTGAAAATAATGATAATATGGATTCTTATTATCATTTTTTTTTGAAAAAAAAAATTAAAAAAATGAAAATTCGTTTGGAAAGTGGGTTGACTTTTTGACTTTTTAAAAAAATTTAGCTTGAGGCTAAAAAAATCTCGTTTGAAAAGGGCGTTTGACTTTTTTTAGATTTTTTAACTTTTTTGTGAGAGAAATAATTGGAGGTGTTTGGGAAGAAGGCTTTTTAGTTTTTTTTTTGCTAAAATAGCAGTAAAAGACAAAATAGGTTAAAATAGTCAATAAGACAAAATATCACATCAAACTCATAATCATTTCATTTTTTCTCTCATAAACATCACATCTAACTACAAAAAAAATCTTATCATCTTTCCAAATACAAAAATATTAGCCTACTGAAATAACCTACTAAAATAACAACTTTCCAAACATGCACAATAATAATTATGTGTTGAATGTAATATTTTATTTTATTATACTAAAAAAATTATTTTTTTTTTTGTGATTACTTTAGCAAAAAAACGTCCAAAACTAAACTTCCCAAACGAAAGGGAAGGAGAAACTGGGCAGGCAGGTGGGAGAGGCATCATTATTGTGAATAAAATGTTGGCTTTAATCTAATTTTTTATCATATCAGCAAGGGAACTTCACTTGGTAACTGTTAATTAATTGGAATTTTAATTTAGGAAAACTATAATGACAATCCAAGTGGTAGTCATTAATCTCAATAAACAGGAAAAAAATCTTTTAAATGTGTAAAAATTGTTTGAAAATAAATAACATTGTGTGAGAATATATTTTCTGAGTACCAACACATAGCTAAGGTGACGCCGACGTGTCAGCCGAGGTGCCACGTGTCCTGGTCATGACGCAGAGGTTATCTCGGCGAGGCTGAGGTTACCTCCGAAGATATCGGAATCCGAGATAAGCGGATAAGGCACAAGAGTCCTAGAAAATGGGAAGACTACAGTTGGGAAATAATAAGACTCTTAGGAAGTTTTATCCCAATCCTACTGGGAGTCCAAGATTGATAGTAATTCTAAGTCCATTAGAGTTAGGCTCCTGTTGGGACAAGGATTGAGTTAGCTACTGTTGGGACAAGGATTGAGTTAGCTATAAAAGAGAGGCACCCCGTGGGTCTAAAGTACGCAATTTATATTCTGAATAGTGAATTTAACACTATTGATTATCTTTGAGAGATATACTGATTTGATTGTCGGAGTGCCCACCGGTGGACGAACCACCGCCGGAATCTTCTCTTTCTGTTACAGATTAGCCATGTGTCATCTATTCTGCCAGTGTTCTCCAGCTGAATACTGAGTTTGACAGTGTGATCGGAAAATCACTCACACACATAATATGGTTCATTCATTTTACATCATTCCAATCTCATTTCAATGAATTAAATACCATCTAACATATTTAGAAATGTGTAAAAATATGTCTTCCTATTACCATCATTTCATTCCATTCTCGTTTCAATGAATTAAATTTCATGTAACACATTTAGAAATGTATAAAAATACCTCTTCCTATTTTAGCATTTTTTTTCTTCATATTAATGAAGGAGAAGACTTCAGTCTAATCTAAAATTTTTATCTGTCATTAAATCATATTTATTTTTTTACAAAAAAATAGATGACATATATAGTTTTAAGTATATAATAGAATAATAAAATATTATACTATAATTATTAGATCAATTTAATTTTTTTTATAACTGATTTATAGACCAAAACTTTAAAAAAATAGACAAAACAATATTTTTAAAATAAAACCTGTTATAGACCTTACAACCTCAAACAACATGATCCAATTTGTGAATAGATTGAAGAGAAGACTTGTCCCTAATGAAAACACAATGGGTCATTAGCCCATTTAGTTATCAATAAATATTTTGATTAGTACCATGTTTAATGTATATTCAGTGAATTATTGAACCAATAAAGTAGCGTTCTTTACTTTAAGCCTTCAATGGAAGCATAGGTTTTCAATCTCTATGGATACCCACAGGATAGGTTATCCATTGCCATCCCTAAAAACAATATTTTTAAAATAAAACCTGTTAATAGACCTTACAACCTCAAACAACATGATCCAATTTGTGAATAGATTGAAGAGAAGACTTGTCCCTAATGAAAACACAATGGGTCATTAGCCCATTTAGTTATCAATAAATATTTTGATTAGTACCATGTTTAATGTATATTCAGTGAATTATTGAACCAATAAAGTAGCGTTCTTTACTTTAAGCCTTCAATGGAAGCATAGGTTTTCAATTGATAAATTGGGAAGTCAAAAAGTTGATTTTTTTGGTTAAAATTCATAAAAAGATAAATGTCATTGTTTGGCATGCTGGATTTGAAGGTTTTTTTGCTAAAATAATCACAACAAGATAAAATAGACTAAAAAGTTATTAAGAAGTCAAAAAAGTCTAAAAGTTCAACCAAAAGAGGTTTTTAATCCCAAAAAGGTCAAAAAGTCAACCCCTTTCGAAACGAAGTTAAAATAGGCTAAAATAGTTAATAAGACAAAATGTCACATTAAACTCATAATTATTTCATTTTTTTTTCATAAATGTCACATCTAATTACAAAAAAAATCAAACTTTCTTTCTAAATATAAATATTTTAATCTATTAAAATAGATAAAAATTAAAATAATCAACTTTTTAAAGGAGGTCAATGTCAAATTGAATATAAAAAAGTCACCAAAACAGATGGATATAAATTTTTTAATAAAGAAGAAGATGACACCAGGTGCCACACCCACTAAACATACTCATTGGAATATGACATTTTATCTAATCAGCATAGCAACTCAATTTTTAGTCCTGTTCCAAAAAAAAAAAAAAAAAAACTTTTGAGATGAGGCCTTTCAATTTTTTTTCTATTTTTTTCTTCAATTATTTTGAGATGAGATCTAAAAGAGCAATGTGTATGAGACGGAGTGGTTGACCTATAGATTAGACATTTTTCTTATTGAAGTGAGAACGTGATATTTATATTCAAGTTTATATTATTGTTGTATAATATAATTATAACTTTTTCTTTCACTTATGCTAATTGTTAAAAATAAACAGTTAAAAAAGAAAGTGCGGTGTATATGATTAAACACAACACATTATTTTTCATTAAAAAAATTGCTAAAGCAATATTAAGCCTCGTTGGGAACATGTTAATTTAGTAATTTTTTGGTTATTTGACTAAAATATGAGTAAAAAAAACTAATATGTTTGGGATGACTTTTTAGCTTTTTACGAAAAGATATGCAAAAACTAGAGAGAAAATAGAATCTTTGACTTTTTGATATAGATTGTTGACTTTTTGACTAATTTGATAACTTTTTGAATTTTTGACTAAAATAGAGGGTTCCCAAACGAGACCTAAATAAATACTAAAATTTGGTGTAGTTTATATAGTTTTAGTTTGTGGCCAAATGATAATGATGTCCAACAACTATAGAAACCATATTAGTGTGAAGCTTACTAGTGCCTAGTGACGGTGTGAAAGGTCCTAAACCAGGGGAATATTCAAAGACCAATTGCCCATTGTCATTTGATAAATATAAAAAGAAAATTATAAGTACGTGTCCAAACTTTTGATTGGCCATGTTTTTAAAAAAAAGGATGGAATTTTCTAATTGGAGGATATTGTTAGATCTCTCAGGCTTGTCGTGAGCTCATCTTGATGATTGGATTCATTCTTTTTTATTAAGTCTTTTTGAAAAAATCATTCATATAAAAATTAAATTAATTGAATAATTATACCTATATAATCATATCACATTTCTCTTCTAAAAATAGATTATAAGAATATAATTCATTATTTTGAAGACAAATTTGATCTAATATGTAGTTATAATTATCTTATCAACTTAATTTTTTGCATAAATAATCTGTTCAAAGAATTCTAAAAATAAACGATTCAGTTATCACAGTGGTCCCGCAATGAACCTACAGAAGCCCAACAACACTCTCAATTTAAGATCACGAACTAGAGAGAATCTGTTGCATTTTGAGAACACCAAAAACAAACCGCAAAATTTTAAATGCAATACAAAACAGGTCTAAATGAGACAGTAAGTGCCCTCTTTATTTTTCATCAAAAAAAAAAAAAACAATAATGTCCTAAATTCCACAACATTAATTTCCATTTCAAAAATGGCAAACTAAAAATTACAGTTGAAGTCAACGGGTATCTTGGTCATTGCACCATTACAATAATTTTTTGGCACCATAACATGCTATGCCATTCACCTCACTGCACTTTGTAACAATATATAAATGGCCCTATATCACAAGCTGCCAAACCAAAAGCAAACCAAAGCCAATCTTTTGGCCTTTTCCCATTTTTTTGAGAGTAGAAAACCTCCGGTGATCGGTTTTCCGATCAGCTAGACTCATAAATGGTGAAGATCGCGTTAGGAACCGGCCGAGAGGCCACACAGATTGACTGCATCCATGCCCTCATTGTTGAGTTCATTTGCACTTTCCTATTTGTGTTTGCCGGCGTTGGTTCTGCCATGGCTGCCGGTAATTCATTCCATACCATACAATTTTTATTTACATATTTTTTTTAATGAGAAAATGATTGTTGATTTTTAAATCAAAATTCAATCCAAGATCAGTTGATAGTATATTTGGTTTGGACTAAGAGTGTGCTACCACTCTCTAACGTGAATTTCGACTTACAAATCATTTTGATGAATATGTTATAATTTTTTAACCATTTTTTTTTAGATATCAATAGATACAAACCCACCACTTTGTGTCTAGTGATTAAAAAATTAAATGAAAATTTTATTTATGTACAACATTACACCAATGTTCAGGGATTATGCTTTTTGGGTTGGCTATGAAAATTGTTTTGCTTTTTTTTTTTTTTTTTTAATAGATAAGCTAGGTGGAGATTCTCTAGTGGGCCTGTTTTTCGTGGCCATGGCTCATGCACTGGTGGTTGCGGTGATGATATCGGCGGGTTTCCGTATCTCCGGTGGTCATCTTAATCCGGCGGTAACGCTCGGCCTCTGTGTTGGCGGTCACATCACCGTATTCAGGTCGATCCTCTATTGGATCGATCAACTCTTAGCTTCTGCAGCTGCTTGTGCTTTACTTAAGTATCTTACTGGAGGATTGGTAAGTCAAATAATTATAAAAATATGAGAATTTGTAAGGTGTAACTTTTGCTGTGTTTTTTACTCAGAAAAAACATTTGTAATTATTTTAGTCCGGTTCCTAATTAGGTTTTTGTTTTTTTTAATGTTTGCAGACTACTCCTGTACATACACTAGCCAGTGGAATGGACTACTCCCAAGGAGTGATAATGGAGATTATCTTGACATTCTCATTGTTGTTCTCAGTATATGCCCTTTGTGTGGACCCAAAGAAGGGCTTTCTTGATGGGCTAGGTCCATTACTAGTTGGGCTTGTAGTTGGGGCCAACATCATGGCCGGTGGGCCTTTCTCAGGTGCTTCCATGAACCCAGCAAGATCTTTTGGGCCAGCCTTGGTGAGTGGAAACTGGACTGATCACTGGGTTTACTGGGTCGGACCGCTCATCGGTGGTGGGCTTGCTGGATTAATCTATGAGAATTTCTTCATTGTTAGGTCTCATGTTCCACTTCCAAGAGAGGATGAAACTTTCTAGGGTTGTGCCAAGTGCTCATAATGTCATTATGTAGTGTTGCCTTTGGCTTTTGATGTATGGTACTCTGTTTATTGCCTCTTTTTTATTGTAAGTTTCCTGATGATGGAGTCTTGATTGGTATTTACTCTCTCTCTCTCTCTCTCTGTCTCTCAAAGCTGGGTATGTTGTGATAGTAATTATATTATATTAAATGGGTATTGTTATGCTTTATTTGTTTAGAAGAAAAACATCTTTTGTAAACAGCCTAATGAGTTTTAATACGAACCTGAATCCCAGCCTAACATGACTAATTTTTGCTGAATGGTCGGTTTGGTTGGGATTAGACTATAACCCATCAATTAATCAAACAACATTGAGTTGATACTCTTAATTGATTTTGACTGGCCACTCAATCGAAACCATCCGTTACAATGTGTTTGGTTGAGAATTTAAGGAAAGATTTAGAAAGAGAAAAGGAAAATGTGGGTAAAATTAGGTGAAATGGTATATTTTATTCGTATTTCACTTACCTTTTTCATTTTTCTTTTTAAGTTCCTACTCAAACCCCCCAAACAAACACAGTATTAATGTTAATTAGTTTGGCAATTGGATTTCATCATTTGGGCCATATAGCACTTTTGGGCCGCTTTAGTTTTGGCCCAAAACTACTTTGTACCAGGGCCACTTTCAACTTTTAAAAAGAGGTCATCTCAGTACCAGGGCCAATCTAGTACTTGTCAATTTTAACAAAAGACAACCCATTTTGCATTTTATGGGCACCACAAAAAAGAAAAGAAAAAAAAGAAGTGTAATTAGTGGAACTTCTTGCTGCCTATCTCAAATTTTCAAGCCTCTTTTTCATTTTTTCCGTACTAATGTCAAGTGGTCCCAGTTGATGAAGCCTATGAACAAGCTAGTAAGGCTTATGAGGTGACGAGACTCACTAATAGATTGCTTGGTTGTCTATTTATGAGTGATGCGGAGCATCATGTGACCCAACAAGGATTGGATCATTCTTTTGGTAAAGTCGGCCTGCTTTCTTCATAACACAGACAATGCACTCATGTAATCACAAGGATTGAATCAACAGTTATACTGTATTTGGTTGAAAGATTTGAGAATAAATTTTTTAAAAATATATATATATATAAAACTAAATGAAATATAAATATATTTTATTCATATTTTACTTATCTTTTTCATTTTTCTTTCCAAATCTCTCCTCAAATCTCCCAACCAAATATAACATTAATGATTCAATTCAATTTATTGATTTTTTTGAACCATGTATTGATCATTTAAAAAAATTAAAAATATATATAATTATATGTTTTTTTTTTTTAATATTTCAATATTTGACACTACATAATTTCTTATTATTTGCATAGAAGATTCTTTCCTCTATATAATATTAGGGCAATACTTCTACCATTTTTTTTTTTTTAATGGTATTCAATGTTCCGTGGTTGGAGTAGCTCAGGCCATGCGTGGTGTGGTAATGTGACGCCTAATATTATAAATGAGTCTTTCAGAGAGTATGGTGTTGGATAGTGATGGTGGTAATTGTTTTGCTATCTCTAGTACTTCCAATTTAACATGGCCACCACCCTCCTATATTGATGACCACTACCAGCAATCTCCTAATTGTGTGCAATTTCATCAATAGCTGCATCTTCTAGCCAAGGGACAACTATGAAAACTAGGCAAACTCAATGATTAAATTATTTCTTACCCGTCATATATATACACACACACAATATATATACATCGAATGTCTTTATTTGGGAAATGAGATATTTGAACTCTTGATCTCTCAATGCTGTGTGAAAATTCCGGTTAATGTATGTGTGCTTGCGTGTAGACATCCATTTCAATATATTCATGATGGTCAATTCTAATGATAAATTACTCAAGCTCTATTTTGGAGATCTTAAGTTCAAATTATAATAATCTATTTCACCTGATATGTGAGGTTAATAATGGATCGTATGTATCCCAAGTGTTCCCTCCTTATATAGTTCCAAATGACTTGGCCTAGATCAGTTCTCAATTAAAAAAGAAATAAAGAAACAAAAAAAAAAAAATCCATTTGTACATTATGATGAAAATTGAAATAGATAAGTTTTGAGTAACCCATTATTCAAATGATTATGTATATAGCATAGGGAGCATTTGAATACATATGATTACAAGTTTACCAATGGTAGGACAAATCTATATTGCTACCAATTCGGTGTGGACTCTACAATACATGCATTTATTTTTTTATTTTTTCAATCTAGTGAAAAGGATGACTACCTTGAATCTTCTTCTCTACCCATGAAGGAGACAACACAGGACTCATCTCATACTCCATGATCTTCATCTTCAAATCACTGTGGTCCATTCCGCCATCAGAGCAAATCTTCCTCTCATCAGGCAAAATCTTAATCCTCCAAACCTTAAATGTTTGATCCAAACTTGCACTGTACACCAATAACCCCATCACCACTTTCTCTATCTCCAAAGATGCAGCCAAACACCTCACTGGCCCTCTATGAGCATCCAACACGGCAAGACACTCATGGAAGCAACTGCCTTCCTCCCTCCTCCAAACCCTAATCGTCGTGTCCTCAGACCCACTAAAAATCAACTTCTCGATCGCCACCAAGCAAAGGACTGCGAAACGATGACCCTGTAAGAACCCTCCGTGGTTGAACCTACTGGATAACTTCTCTTTTTCCCAAAAATTTATGAACCCATCTGCGGATCCCGAGTAAAGAAAGCAAGAGGTGAGTGAGGTGCCTAATGCCAATGCATTGACCGGTGACGGTTGGAACTTGAGTGTCATGGTGAGAGTATGAGAGCTCTGTCCATATACTTTCCTCCAAATCCTCACTGAACCATCAGATGAACAAGTGAATACACACCCATCTTCTTGATTCACCACAATTGCATTGACATTGTCATCATGAGCCACAAATGAGTCCACAGCTCGACCGTCCGATATCCTCCAAACCTTGACTGTTTTGTCCCATGACCCGGTGTATAGAAGTCCCTCTGCATGGTAATAAGCCATGCAAGAGACACAGTCCTTGTGTTGGTTTCTATTAACCCTAGGAAACAATAGAAATGAGCTTTTTCTAGGTAGGGTTCGGACTTTTTTTGACCTAAAACTCTCTGAAGCAGTGATATTCCATACTCTAACCTTGTAGTCTTTGTGTGAAGTGAAGAGCATGTTTCCATAAGCTAACATGGCTCGGACATCACCGGAGCTTGCCTTGAGGCAGCCTCTCTCCATGCAGTCCGGCTGCCGCCAGATGTGGATGTGGCTGCTGGTGGAGCCGGTGAAGACGAGGCCACGGGAGGCGGCAATGGAGTAGATGTTGCCGTCATGGCGGTGGAGGGAAGCGATGCAGTGGTGGAGGAGGGAGGGGGAGGGGGTTTGGAGAGGGGAGAGAGTCCAGGGTGAGTCTGGGCTAGGTGGTGGCATGAGTGAGTACATTGAGGCAGTTGTTGAGGGTGTGGAAGGCCTTGTAGGGCTGAAATGGATGTCTTGTTCAGACATTTCTTGGAGGGTTTTGAAGGAGAGGTGAGTTGGTGATTGTATGGCTTTCCTCTCTTCATCTATGAAGCTGCATAGACTTCTCTCGCCATAGTGCTCCATGGTTGAGAGAGAAAGCGGGAGGGAGGAGGAGGAGGAAGAGGAGGAGTATGAGGAGTATGGGATATAGATATAAAAGATTAAATGAGTTATATTAATAAGCTTTGTGACTTGTGAGAGTATAGGATATAAATACAGTAAAAGAGTACAGGATAGCGACAAAGTAAAAATGTGTACAAAATTCATACCCAAAAATATACTAAATAAAATACCGTGTGAGGTTTTAATTCAACTCTTCTATAATAGAGTTCACATCTTGAATGAATGTGGATAACTATTAAATTTTCTAACAATTTTTTTTTGGGTACAGGTTTTGAGTCCTTAATATTACCCATATAAGCTAAAGGAGTTGTATTAACAAGCTTATTAATCATTATAATTTTTTTTTTTGTATGTGCGTAATCTATACAACGGTGCTCACCAAATAATAATTTCTTTTTTGACAAATTATTAAGCTATATTGCTAGAAGATATTGTTGACATTATATTAATGTACAAATCATGAACATAATAAGGGCTTATAGAAGTCGTGTTTTTGGCACCATATTTGAAGGCCCCAAGTCATGACAAGTATAAATTCAATAAATAAATAACAATAATAATATTATAATAATCAAATTTTTATATTATATTTGATTTCTCATGCAAGTTGTCAACTACATTAGAAATAGACGTAAGTGGAGGGACAAATTAAAAGTAATACTGATAATTTATATGATAAATCAAATATAATATATAAAAGTATATCATTATACCAATCATTTCAATCCAAAACGAGTGTGTTCATTTTCAAAACACACACACACACACACAAAGAGAATGAGAAAATGCACAAATAAATAGTAGGGATTTACAGCTAAGAACTTTTAATAATGTGATGAGATACCCTTCCAATTTGATGTTCCAAAATGAGTAAGTACTTTGAAAGATTAGGAAATGCTAAATAAAGTTTTTTTTTTTAATATTTTTTTATGAATTTATTTATATTAATAATATTTTTATGTTCAAGACTTCAACGTAGTACTTCAAGAATATGAGGGAGATTGAGGGCATTATAGATGATGCTTGGATCTTAGTATCTCAGAATCTGTCTCTTGTTTTTAATGCACTCTTAATCATTCATACGTTTTGTAGTGCGAAAAACAAGATATAAAAATCAAGAGACATGATTGTACCACAAGGAGTATTAAGACAAATTTAATGGACTAGTAATTTAGGAACAAGAATACCATGCTGATTGAGAATATATTCTATTAAGAACAATTATATATCACCTGTTTATTTCAGGATTTTATATCGCCAATCTAATTTCTTAATAATTATCTTAAACAAGAGAACTATTCATAAATATCTATGTACGAGATATATACGTTGTGTTTGGTATAGTTCTAAAATCTTAATTCCAAAGTTATTTTTAACATATTGTTTAGTTCAAGTTTTCCAAAATTAATTCCAAGTCATATTTCAAAACTCATTTGAAAACCTACTTAACAATACAGTGAGTTTTTAAATTTTGAATGTTCAAAAGAGCGCTTTTGGTCTACTGGTGGTCCTCCTAGACATGTCCTCCTAGACATCTCCCCAGATGTCCGGAATTTTTTTTTTCTTTTTTTTTTTTTTTTGGGTGCAAATGTCACCTGTTATTTGAAAAAAAAAAAAGAAAAAAAAGAAAGGAATTTGCTTTTGACTTTTTTAACAAAAATAATATATATTTTTTATATTTTAAATCAAAAATATTTTAAAAAAATAATTTGAACCAAATATATAATAAGGCCAAGTTTGTTTGAGCGAACTGAATTAGATTGAATTAGCATTCCCATGACTAATAATCCTAAGACTACGAATCCCTTTAAATTGTATATCATATCCTATGTTTGGATTGCGATATGATTATAAGGAAGAACTAATAGTCTAAACTTTAACTTAATCCTCCAATTTATATCTCACCCCTCTGTGGGATTGAATAGTATATCATATGTAGAATGGATTGTTAGTTTATACTCCAATTGTTTAACCAAATATCGGATTAATAATTTTATTGGACTATTAATCTAATCTCAAACTCATGTCCACCCAAACAAACATGACCTAAAAATTATCTTAAATCAGTAATTGAATATTTATTTTGAAAAAAAAATTATTTTCTTTGTAATATTTTTAATTCAAAAAATTGGTTAATGTTGTTTTTTGTTAATAATTAATTTTTTTAATTAAATTTAAAAAAAAAATTGGTTATGAATATTGATTAGAATTTCAATGGAATTTTGCGTAATGTATTTGGTTATGAGTTATAACAATTTGAATTAAGTTTTGAAAAACCACACAAATTTTCTTATTTCACATGTCACATCAAACATTCAAAACTCAATTCAACACTCAACTCAAAACTCAATTTAAAACTCATAACCAAACAAATTTTATACACTTAAATCATAATTTTCAAATTCACAAACTCAAAATACAAGTCTATTCTCAAATCATATTTAAAAAACTCCGCTATCATAATATTCCGCTATCATAATATTTCTCTATTTGATACTAAGGCTTGGTTTGGGATAAATAATACAAAAAGTCAAAAAGTCACTATCTTATTTAAGTCACATCATCTTATTTAAATCACATCACCTCTCTAACCCATTACATCAAACCCAATCCAAACCCAACCCATATAAGTCAATAAGTCAAAAAGTGCACTTTTTTAGAACATCCCAAACCAACCCTAATATTTTCAACATGGTGGGTAATTTAATTACGGGTGTAACTGAAAGATGCCTACATAGCTGTGACCATCATCTTATTAAGCGTGTAATTAATCTAGGGCATTAAGAGTTACCAACTTATATGGAGTTTCAGATGCCCACATGCACACATTGATTAATTTTTCAACTAAAATTTTTACATGTTTAATAATAATAATAATAATAATAATTTCAGCATTTGGGGGAGAGTACATTAATTACAGGTATAACTGAAAGATGCCTACATAGCTGTCAGTGACCATCATCTTTTTAAAGTGTGTAATTAATCTAGGGCATTAAGAGGGACCATTTATATGGAGTTTCAGATGCCCACATGTACACATTGATTAATTTTTCATCCAAAAATGGAGTTTCAGATGCCCACATGTACACATTGATTAATTTTTCATCCAAAATTTTTACATGTTTAAAAAAATAATAATAATAATAATAATAATTATAATAATTTCAGCATTTGGGAGAGAAAAAGTAGAACATGGTTGCAAATTAGAACCCTCCAAAGCCCAAAAACTAATTCATTTATATAGTTCCAAATATAAAAAAATTTCAACTGATATATCATAAATAATAGAAGATTTTTCTTCCCTAATATATGAATCTCAAGAAAATTGCTACATAAACTCAACTAGAAAATAAGTATATTTAAGTAGGATAGTTGGTATAAATCTGAGGTATATGTCAAGAAAGAGACCTAAAATTTAGGTTAATTATGCACCATGTATGAAGAACAATGGACCTGCTCTCAAATTTAGGACACAAAAATGGCTACTGTGATGATCAATTCTAGAAGGAAAGTGCAGTCTTTCATGCTTTCAATAATGGTCCCTCCTCAAAATAATAATAATAATAATAATAAATATAAATAATAATGATAATAATGGCCTGCATTTACCAAATCTTTTGTGTCGGCACGCTCAAGAGAGTGTTTGTGATATGTGATTCTTTCTGCTGATGTGCTTGAATTGATTTGATAAATGCAACTGATGGGTAATTGCATGTATTCGGGATTTACATGTGGCCTTGCTATTAAAAAAAAAAAAGAATGAAGAGTTGCAACAAGAACAAACAACGAAACTCAAATAAAATAATTATTTCTCAATGAAACATCATTAATCATCAAGTAGTTCAGAAGCTTAGATTTGAATTTATTATAATAGAGCAATCTTAAAGCGAAACAATGAAAGGACAATCCATTGCTAATCAAGTTTAAAAAAATTAGAAAAATTATAAAAACGAATTTGAGTTAAGCATAAATTTGGATTATAAAGACTTAAAAGAAACATGTTAAAACAAACAACAACCAACACAAAAACTACTACACAAACTAATAGCAAAAACAACTTTCCTAGAACAGTAAAATTGCAAAAAATTAAGCCTTAAATGCTGTAATCTGTTTGAAAAGCATCTTAGATCATGGTAAACCAGTGAATTTTGATTGTTGTTGGGTTATTTCAAATCGAACATGAGTATTTCATACATAATCAGCCAATGTCGATCCAAACACTTTATCATTTTGTCATCTTATAATCCAAGTGACGTGTAAAAAATAAAAAATAAAAACATTCATATTTATTATAGATGTGTGGTGTGGGCATATGTACATTCTGTGTTGGTACATACACACATGTTATTTTCTGGTGAGGCTGTTTGGTGGCTAGGAAAAAAAAAGGAAGAAAAGGGCGTCACTGGTGTTGGCTATAGCAAAGCAATAACTATCAACTTGAACATCTGCTTATTATGGTTGGACACATTATGGAATCTCCATAACTGATGGGTGTTTGATATATATATTTCTATATCTAAGAAAAAAAAAACAAAGAAATGCAAACATAGCAGTTGGGCACATTCAATAAAGTTAGAACTAGATTTAATGGAACACTGCTACCTCCCTTGCTCCTTTAATGATAATTTATTATATTTTATCAATAACATATAATCTCATTTAAGGACTATTTAACTAGATTCATACTAATTTTTTATTGAAATCAAATCACTATTTTTAACCTTTTCACCAATTTTCAAGGCTTTTTTCATTCTAATCCTAATATTAAACAATGACCTAGGAATACTTGTCCGCATTTGTCTTTTTTATTATATTTTGCTTATCACATGTTATCATTATATTTGTAAGGGACATAAATCATGAGACCCATTAAATTAGTAAGCAACACGTGAAATGATAAACAAAATTTCATAAATTGCCTGACTCTGCTTTGTCTATTGATTCAACTTAAGACAAAGAAAGGGGAATAAAAGAAAAGAAAAAAAAGATAAGGGATTGTGTTCAAAGGTAGATTGCATATAAAGATTTGTTGAGCAATATAAATCAGTTTTGAAGTTTGGCATACCTAGAAGTATTAATAGTATAATTAAGACTTGGGTCAATTAATTATTAAATAATTTTCTACTTGAAGCTAAGCACCAAAAAACTCAAGAAATTGATATTTTTTGTTGTTATGTGTAGCCTCAATTATTTATGTAATATTTAAAGAGTTTGTATTTGGTACACCTCACACGCTGCCTTTGCAGAAGAAGCAACAGCCGTGTGTCGCACTAGCCCAACACTTGAACTAGTACACCTAGACCAAACCGGGACCTTGGAAATGTCAACCGAAGTGCACAACACTGACTTAAAAGCAAAATTCAAGCCAAATAAATTACAACAAAATGAAGTATTTGTTACAATCTAGAAGGCTATTACAATGCACAAATGGTTAATGTTGGGTTATGTTTAAGGCACATGTGGTCTAAAGTTTGGTTATGTGAATTACAGCTCTACTATTATTAATTCTTCTACTCGGTTCTTTTTATAATTATTTTAATTAAGTGTAGTAATTTTGTAGAAATTGACAATTTGTATCAATATCATTGGTAACAATATAAATAGCATAATCCATGGATGGGTAAGATTCTCAGAACTAGAACCATTTGGTTCCCGCTTGGAGCATTTTCAAAAAACTTGCTAGAACCAGCATTTGCAAGGAGGTATTTTTTGCTGCATATGTTTAGCTTTTTTTTTATTTTTTTTGATCAGCGCATATGTTTAGCTTTTAGTGCAGACCTTGTATTTTATCAAGTCAAAACACTTTGAAGAGAGTGCAAACAATGAAACACAAAACAAAAGTCCGATAATGACTACGATGAATAAGTTTGACATCTTTTGCATCAGGCAATATGATGGAAAATTTTGTGGGTTGTAGTGGGGGAGCCGGCTGAAAGCTGTCCTTATTGAGAAGATGATAAACTGTTAGAATTTACCACTCACCTACTACCTCCACTATCTTTCTCCACACCTACCACCTCCACTATACCACTCACCTACTACCTCCACTATTTTTCTCCACACCTACCACCTCCACTATCACACACTCCACTACCATCTTCTCCTCTATATATAGGAGTTGTAATATACAGAATATATCAATCTTGTAAGACATCAATCAAATATCAATCAATAATACATAATTTCTTACATGGTATCAGAGCAAGGTTGACAACCTAGTAATTCCGCTTCACCGGCGGGCGGCAGCCTCGCCTTGGCCGCCGAGTGGGGTAACTAGGCCTTGCTCCTAGCCTAACTAACATGAGCAAAACATTTTAGTCTTGGAGGCCAAAGCGTGTTCAGTGGGGCTACTGGTGATTGGGTTCTGGAATTGGGCAAGCGAGCAATCCGGGAGTGGTATACTAGGCTTGGCTAGAGGAAACTAGGTGCTGAGACACAACACAAGTGGGCCACATATGTGTTGTCATGTAATGTGGACACGTGGTGCCAAAGTCCTGGAGGTGCAGCCACCCAAGAAATGTCGTGGCTACATTGTGGCAACACCACGTGGCAAGGCTGGACTCTTGTACCTACAATTTGTAACAAGGCAAAGCCATTTCACTATAATTTATATATATGAAGATCATTTCCTGTAACAGCTGTGATCTCAAAAGCACATTTTGAATCATGAAATTGTAAAAGCATAACCAATCAATTGTAGAGCTTCAACAACAAAAAACATTCAGAAAAACTGGAAAAACTTCCATCAAATTCACACATATGATGGTCGTCTTTCACACTCTGATCCCTCTAAACTTCTCTCTCTCCCTGCAAACCATTGAACTGTTCGCCTCGCTATTGGCAGCCAAATCGCCCTCATTCTCTCTGAACTCTCAGATTCCCCACTCCTATTCCTTACACTGAACTCTCTGAACCTTGAAAAGTTTGTTGTCTCCAACATTGATCTCTTCTCACCTCGACTCAATAGTCTTGAAATTGTACTTTGGTTTCCTTCATTGTTAGAAGCAGAAGGAAAACTTGACCTTGAAAATGCAAATGAATTACTAATACTATTATTCATTTTACCAAACTTAGACTCATACAACCTCTTCATCTCCAAGTCCTCCTTAATCTTCATGACATGTTCATTCATGGAAAACGCATGATTGAATCTAGTACTAGTCAGATTATTCAAAGGAGAGAATGTCTCACTGGACATGATACTAATCATCTCGGAATTCAAGAATGTCAAGTCTGAGGAGTTGAGATCGCTCCACCGCCTCTTGTAAACAATGTCATAAATAATGATCTTGTGCTCAAACTTATGGAAGAGTTTTTGAATGTTACCTTCTTGACCAAACGATCTTTCTTGGGTCTTTCAAATTTTCGAAAACTGCTTCCCAGGTCGAATCTTGATGATGATCTTTGAACAAATAACTCAAGATTTGGATCCTCTAATAGATTTGAAGGATTTCCGGTGTATCTAAGACTATTTGTGTATGTGCAATTCATGAGCTCCACTTCATCAAACTTATACCGGCAAAGAGGACAGCTAGAGTGGCTTTCTAACCAGTTATCAATGCAATTCATGTGAAAAGCATGCCCGCACTTTGGCAACAACCGAAGAACTTCGGTATCCTCAAATTCTGATAAACAGACTACACACTCTAGGCCTTGTTTTGATCCCTCAAGCGAAGAAAACCGAAAAAATGGGAGTGATTCAATAACTGCTTTATCAATCCCAGAAAATCTAGACCTTGATCCGATCACAAGTTCACCAAGGTTGCTGTGAGGTGTACTAGGCATGGCTGTGTGGCAGCACTTTGAATAGACAACTATATGGAGAAAATAATTGAGACGATGCTACAGATGATTGCAACGCACAATTGGTGTACCTTGGGGACATGGGGATTGGTGGACCCGTATTGGGTTTCAACATGGAAGAACAAGACAAGAATTGCGACGAACAATCGTAAATGATTCATGGATAGGTGAACACACCTATTGTCATCCATGATCTTGGAAATCTTGTTTGTGTGTAATATTGTCAATGAGATGAAGTTCATGTTGAAGGTCTTGCTATGGATGGCAAGTTTTTATATGTCTAAAGAGCCTAGTAATGCATGTCTGATTTCCTTGTTTCTTCTTTAATTAATTGGCAATGTCATATTCAAGTGTTTTGGTAAAAAAAAACTGCTTGGAAGATGGATCCAAATTGATAAGTCCTGCGAGAAAGCAAATTTTATTTAGTAATCTTACCACAATTCAAAAGTTGTATTGGAGTTGGACTTGAGCGTTCTACATCAACAAGGTTTGCAAGACTACACAATGTTGATTACAAATCTTTCAAACATTAGAGTACAAGCCTTTTTATGCAACAAAGAACACATTGGGAATTCTGGAAAAAGAACCACGCTCGAATGGGCTCATAGCGCTAGAGCAAGGCTACTCCAAAATGTTTCATTTTGTTCGCGCTCAAGCGAGATGGTTTGGGTTCGAGCAGGAGACACCGATTTTGTGATATATAAGTTGGTTTATTGATTGTAAACACCTCAAATTGGTCTCTAAGACCTCCAAAGGCTCTCGCACTATAAATATAAGTTGTATATCTCATATTAGTTGGTTGTTGAAATACAAACTAAGTTTTGGTGAGAGATTAAGTGATAAACCATGGTAGCTCTTTGAGTATTCGTTCTTTGTTATATTGAAAATTATTGCTTGTGCTGTGGGATTGCCCATGGACGTAAGCTTATGCCGAAGGAAGTAAGCTTACGCCGAACCACGTAAATCTCGGTATCCTATGAAGCACGGACACGGACACGCGACACGACACGGACACGACACGGACACGCCGACACGCAAATTTTCAAAAAATGGGGGACACGACACGCTGGGGACACGTTCAATATATATAATTAATTTTATTTATTATATGTCACAAAATTAGTAAAAAATAATTAAAAAAATATTGAAATAACATAAAATTGCATTCCATCAATACATAACATGTCATTTGAAGCTACCAACCATCATTTGTTACAAAATGCATGAAAATCAAATCACAAAATATAAAATTATCCAATGTACCCATAACTATCATCTATTACAAAATCCATAAATATCAGAAAATGTGAATTTAAGTAGAGGAAACTATTACAACATCTTCACCACCACCTCCATCTTCTCCTTCATCTGTAAATAGGACCGCCTCCATAGCCGGTTCATCAAGTGAGAGGTTAGCTATCCCAAGCATTCCAATATCATCAAGTGAGTCAAAGTTATCTCCGGCAATATCCCACATTTTTGTCTCTCCTTGCAAGTATTGGGAGCTCCTCCTTGATAAAAGACGAAGATTGCTATGAATGAACACCAAATCCTCCGCGCGTTGAGGGACCATCTTGTTCCTTCTCACTGAGTGAATAAAGGAGTAAGTACTCCAATTTCTCTCACAACAAGATGAAGAGGCAAGTTGCACAAGCAATCTCAAAACCAGTTTTTGAAGAGATGGTGCATATGCACCATATGCACACCACCAAGTATAAGGATCCATGTGCCACCTATTATGAATGGAATCATACTCTGAGAATGCTTCAACATAACCCGAAAATTTTCCAAACTCAGTTATCACCTTGGTTCGCTCTGTGATATCTTCAAAATACCTCTTAAAACACTTGTTCCTCTCACGTGTCACCTCTTCATCAAAACTAATTAATAACTATATATATATTCTGAAATAACACATATAGAGGGGAAAAAATATAAAATGAAAATAGAAAGGAAAAAAAAAGACGCGAAAAAACAAAATAAAAAACAAAAATATACTCAGACAGAGAGAGAGAGGAGACGTCGACAGATAGAGAGAGAGAGAGAGAAACATCGACTGACGAACGAAGACTAGAAGAAGAAGGAAGAAGACCGAAGCCGAGGAAGGAAGAAGAAGGTGTACCTTAGGAGCGACGGCCGAGGAGCGACGAGCAGCGACGAGCGATGACGAGCAACGGACGAGCCCAGGTTCAGGTTCTCTTTCTCTTTCTCCTCTGTTTCTTCGCCTTCTCTCTTTCTCTTTTTGTTTTGTACTAAGCTCTTACATCGATTAGGGCTTTTGATCGATTTAGGGCAACCAGAATTTTTTTTGCTTTTTTACAGATTGACCCCAAAAATATTTTGTAAATTCTGAAATTGACCCAAAAAATGTTTTGTAAATTCTGAAATTGGCCCCATGCGTGTCCGAAAGTGTCCATAACGTGTCCTGGACGTGTCCGGCTTCAGAAAAAATAAAAAAAAATTGGACACTCTCTAGTGCGTGTCCACCGCGTGTCCGTGTCCGACACGTGTCCGACACTGGTACGGAACCCTCGGAGAGGTGTCCGTGCTTCATAGTCGGTATCTAGTTTGATTTTCTCTCTATTCTCTATATCGAATTGCGATTATTCTAGTTGATCAAAAAAAAAGATTATTGATTATTCTATTTCTTATTCTCAATATTCATTACCATTATCAACCTTAGTGTGGTTAAATTTTCTAGAGACTCGCTACACAACACCAACATGTTGCTACAAACAAATAAATTATAGAAAAAAGTCACAAAATAGATATGCGGGTGTGGGGCCCACACCTACCCACGTAAATCTCGGTATCTAGTTTGATTTTCTCTCTATTCTCTATATCGAATTGCGATTATTCTAGTTGATCAAAAAAAAAGATTAGTGATTATTCTATTTCTTATTCTCAATATTCATTACCATTATCAACCTTAGTGTGGTTAAATTTTCTAGAGACTCGCTACACAACACCAACATGTTGCTACAAACAAATAAATTATAGAAAAAAGTCACAGAATAGATATGTGGGTGTGGGGCCCACACCTACCTTTATATATGTTCTGTGACTTTCTGTGTCACAACACGTTCTCATTCCTAATTGGCAAGGTTTTGGCGTTGAGGGCCATGTTGCATTTCATATTTACCATTGTTTCTTGAAACTCTGTTCTTGAGATTCATGGCCTTTCTATATGTTTGTAAATTGTATTTTACAGTTTTATAGGTCTAATTGACATACCCATTTGAATGTCTTGTTTAGAGGATGACTCTTATTTGAATCTCTTTGCATGTCTTAATCAGAAATACTAATAATAATATAAACCCAACAACAACGACAACGACAACGACAACGACAACAACAATAATAATAATAATGAAAAATGGGTAGGTTGGAAAACAACTAAAGCTATGTCTCCATGTCCAAATGGACACCTCAGGCTGTCTATGTCTCAAATATTTAAGCTATAAAATGGAAAAGGCCATAACAGAGTAAGTTTAAAAACAACTAGAGCTATCTCCCAAATTTTTTTTTCCCCAAACCCATCAAGCAGCGAGGAAATAGATTCCGGTAACTAATTGCTAATTAAAGTCCAAACAAAACTGCGCTAATTTTATAATCATAGTATATTTTTTGTGTTTATTTTGATGAAAATGTTATTTACCAAATAAAAAAGTAAATTTTAGGTGTGAAGTGAAATATTTTCCAAAGCTAGCTAGCTAGCTATAACATATGACCAATTTTTATTACCATTTCATATTCTTTCAAACACAAAACCAATCACAAACATCAAATTAAGGACCTAGGAGAAATATAACGGTAATAAAAAAAAAAAAAACATTCCAGCAAGCTCAGGAATCAAGATTTGCAAATTCTCAAAAAAGGGGGCTAATTGAGATACCCTCACAGTCTTGGCAAAAAACCCATATCAACAATGCACATGGATTATGTTTATCAAGAGCATTTAGATACTACCACAGAACAGGAATTAGGCAAATTAGGCAAGATTGTGGTGGTGTAAATAGGAATGTATTTCCTTTTTCAATCGTAGATTTAAGGCTATATAAACTGATGAATTGTTTGTAAATAATACAAGTTGAATATACAAGTTTATTCAGAAACTTACATGGTATCAGAGCAACACGATCGTTGATCTCGTGGTGGCTAGGGTATCGCACAATCTGGTCTCTCCGTCTGGCTCTTCATCTCGCTTGTCGTCGCCGACTCCCGTCTCTCTTTCGTTTTTGGCTCACGACGTTTCTCTCTCTGACGCGAAGGTCTGTTGCTTACGAC
The DNA here is from genome assembly GCF_004153795.1 of Camellia sinensis. Lineage (NCBI taxonomy): Eukaryota > Viridiplantae > Streptophyta > Magnoliopsida > Ericales > Theaceae > Camellia > Camellia sinensis. The sequence goes on from NW_021025266.1 coordinate 913,815, forward strand.
CTCTGCCTCTTCTGGTTCGCTAGGTTCACGAAGGCCTCTCTCTCTCTCTCGAACCTCTGTCTGACGCGAAGGTCGTTTTCGGTTTGTGTTTGGTTTGGTTTGTCGCTCGACCTCGAAGCTCTTCCTCAGTCTCTGTTCTCTGCCCTAGCTCGACTTCTGATTCACACAGCATTGAACTTGTTAGGTTATTCTTAGCTTATTACAACTTGACCCCTCAGTTTTTTGGTTATTAGACTTGCACTTTTAGTTTGGCTATTTTGCTCTATTTTGGGTTATTACATTTGAACCCCTCAGTTTTCTGATTATTATTATGATGTCTTTGGCCTCGGGTGAGTGTGCCTTCTACCATCAGATGGGCCAATGGAAGTATCACTGTCCTAAGAAGGGATGCTTGTCTGGCTCGTCTTTTCAGCAGTCTCGGACTCAGTTTTACTCTTATTCTTCGAGTAATTTTCAGGCTCTCGCTGGTTCTATTGCATCTGCTCTAACTCTTGATCTTGACTTGGCTTCATTGAGTGCTCAGATTAGTCAACTTCAGCATATACTGTCTACCTCCCAGTCATTCTCGTCTACCTGCATTGTTTCCCCTCTTTATTCAGGTTTGCTTGGGAATTCTTCAGGTATCTCTTCGTCTGTCTGGATTTTTGACTCTGGTATCTCTCATCATATGACTCATCATTTCTTCTTACTTCAAAATTGTATTCTCAATCCCTTTCCTATTACTGTTAATGCTGCTAATAGGTTTGGTATGCCTGTTATATCTGTTGGGTCTGTCTTATCATCTACTATGTCTGCTGTCTCTATTCCATCTGTCTTTTATGTTCCTCAGTTATCTGTCAGTTTATTATCTATCAGTTAGCTTGATGTCTCTGGTTTTGATATTATCTTTTCTTCTTCTATCTGTTCTGTACAGGATCAGATATCTAAGCAGCAGATTGAGACTGGCTGTAAAGTTGAAGAGCACTATGTGATGGAGAGCTTGCATCTGTCAATAACAACTTCTCAAACTTCTTTTTTCTCTTTTCAGTTAGATTCTCTGTCTAATCCTTTCTACTTGTGGCATTCTAGATTAGGGCATTTGTTTACTGGTTTAGCTCAGTCAGGTATATTGGGTAAAGTTTCTCCTAGTAAACTTACTGAATGTTGGGAGTGTAAGCTTACCAAAATGACAGCCTTTCTATATCTGATACACAGTTTTCTTTAGTTCATAGTAATGTTTTGGGTCCTTCTCCTGTTCTCACCAAAGGGGGTTCTGCATACTATGTGTCATTTGTTGATGACTGCATCCGTTACACTTGGGTTTATCTTATGATTCATAAGTCCGATTTCTATCAAATATACCGTACTTTTCGATCTATGATTACTACTTAGTTTGGGTCTACAATTAAAGTGTTACGGTCTAACTTGGGTGAAGAATATTTTAAAAATGAGTTCTGTGAGTATTTGGCCAATTTAGGTACTATCCACTAAACTTCTTGTACAGATACACCTACCCACAATGATCGAGCAGAACGTAAACACCGTCATCTCATTGAGACAGTTAGGTCTCTTCTTATCTCTGCCTTAGTTTTGGCTCCATTTTGAGGGGGAGGCAATTCTTACTGCTACTTTTCTTCTCAACCGCATGCCTACTTTCCTTCTTTCTGGTCAACCTCCTTATGAGGCTTTATTCTCTCAAATTCCTAATTACTCCCTCCTTTGTGTGTTTGGGTCTGCCTGTTTTGTTCTTCTTCCCCGCAAAGATAGGACTAAACTTAGTGCCCAGTCTGTCCTCTGTGTCTTTTTGGGTTATAGTTCTACACAGAAAGGCTATCAGCGTTACGACTTTTGTTTTCTGTCATCTTTGTGTCTCCTGTCATGTTTCTTTTCTCGAACTTTTACTTTACTTTCAGCTTTCTCCTCTCACCGCCCCAGTTTCCAAAGAGGATTTGGTTCATGTTGACCCGTTTCCTTCTGAGGTCCCGTCTGATGAGTACATTTATACAGTTCCTCTTGAGCTTGTTCCATCTTCTCCTCCTACTTCACCTCTGGCTGCTTCTCCTCTTTCAGTTTCTTTTCCTCATCCGTTGTTAGTTTATTCTAGTCGTAAGGCTTCTCCTCCGCTGGTTGTCTCTACCTTTGCTGCTGATCCTCTTGCTTCTGACGACTCTGATCCTACTGCACACTGATATCTTACTCGAGCGCGTCATCCTCCAAACAGGTTGGGTTGGTCTAATACATGTTTTTTTACTTCCTATCGTATTTTTTTGTTTGACATTTACTCTTTTTCAGAACTTTAGTCTTACAAGGAGGCCTGTCAAGATCCTCATTAGGTTCAAGCTATGGAGGATAAGTTGTCTGCTTTACATAAAACCAGTACTTGAGAGTTGGTTCCTTTGCTTACTGGTACTAATCTAGTTGGTTGCAAATGGGTCTACAAAATCAAGACTTATTCTGATGGTTCTCTTGAGCGCTACAAAGCTTGTTTGGTAGCCAAAGGTTTCTCACAGGAGTGTGGTATTGATTATGAAGAGACATTTGCCCCTGTTACCAAGATGACTATTGTCCGTACCTTGATTTCTGTTGCTGCTAGTAGACGTGCCCGAACGCCACGGCCCTCCGTGCACGAAATTGGCGCGAAAATCCGTTTTGTTCATTGGACTTACTACTACAGTTCGGATTCATGTCATGGTTCTGAATCTAATCTCGCAAAGTGCAATGCAAGACCGATAAATCACCAAAGAGTCCAAATCCGGCAAATCGTTTTGGAAAACTGATTTTTATAAAAAAGTGCCAAATATGGACTGCTTTGCCAGATACATAGTCGTCACTTAAATATTGTCCGTCATCACCAAAGTTGCCTCGGCTCGGGAACTTGGGTACGAGAGGGGAAGGTCATGCAATGAGCACCCCCGCTTGCCCAATTAAAGATCGGCATGTACTAAGCATGATATTTCGTTTTTGAAAACACATGTGCTCTTATTCCGATTAATTAGCTAATCTTACTACGTGATGCGCACAGCAAATAAGTATAGACTAGATCGCCTAATTTGGAACAAAACATTGCATATTTGTTTGAAAATGGTTTGAAGTTTGCTACTCGCAAGAAGGCTAAATCAGGGATTTGATGAATTGTTCCAATTCAAGTAATCCAACCTTTACCCACAGGCATTCAGGTAGTTATATCATTTAAGCAAATAGCCTCATGGTAAGCATGCTATCATGTCAATCAATAACACACATGCAGTGTGCTAAAGCGTAAACACTCACAGTGTACTCCGAGCCAAAACAGAGAACTAGTTAAAAGTCATGCATGACCCTAGTTCATGTTAAGATAGCTAATGCAATGCATGCGAGAATTTAACTAAAATAGGCTCGGCTATTCTAAAATGGCATGTGAAATGCAACAATTGATACATGTATTCAACTTGGTATTGAAATACAATGCATTTAGTATAATGCGCCGAGCCCGGTGCATGCAAGATAAATGAATGGATGCATACATGCAAACATAAAGATACTAATCAAAACATGCCCTAAAACTAACCACCGTAAGCGGTTAAGTAAAGGGGAGAAAGACTTGGGGTTAGAAGACATTCACACACACACACACACACACACTTATTACAAAATTCGCCCTCACGACGGAGGGTCCAAATAAATAATACAAACCAACTAATTAACTAACTAACAAGCTAATTAATTATTACACAACCAAATTGAATAATAAGCAAATCTACTTACTAATTATTATAACACTTAATTAATTAACAAATTAACTAATTGAATTACAAATTGAAGCTAACTAATAAGTAAGCATTAGACTAAGCTGCTCTAGCTTTGCTCGAAGAAGTAGAAGATGCATGCTCAGTTTCTGCCCCAAAAAGCTCTCTGGTTTGCTCTCAAGAGGCTCTGTTTGCAGGGTGTCTTCCAGTGCTTGCTGCTGAAACTTACCAAAACAGTGCTGAAGAGTGCACCATTGGCCTACCGGCCATGACGAGCTTCTGCCGACCCCCCTACCGACCAAGAGCAGGTACTGCCGGCCAAGAATGAAGGACTACCGGCCAACAACAAAAGGGTGTCGGCCATTGGTGTGCTGTAACACCAAGCTGCAGCAGAGCACAAAATAGAGAAAATTGAGGGTCTCCCAAGGATATGTATGCACTATGCCACTCCATATCACCTCAAAATATCAAGGGAAAGGCATAATCGGATCCAAGACCATCAATCACGCATCTCGATATATGATGGCCAAAGATCCAACATGTGCAAATTCAATGTAAAATGAATGCACAAATAAACATATAAAGCCTAGAACTCTATCATACATCGCCAAGAGCTTCGGCGACCGAGAATCGAGGCACGTTTCATCACTTGAAGTATGAAACGTCCCTCATTTCTCGTGCTTGAATTAATACTTAATCCAAACAACAATACAACACAAGCACGCCAAACATGCAATATGACTTAAGCATGCAAACATGCAATTACATGGCATACTTAATGCTGTGAATTACATGGCATGCACAATGCGATGTAAGATAAGCATACTCAATGCTTAATGGCCTGCATATTCAATGCAAAGCAACTTAAGATTCTAAATATAATGTAATGCATGCATGCACAATGCAATGAAACAAGGGCAGCTTATCAATGCTATGGACATGCATACTCAATGCAAAGCAAAATAAGCATACAAGCAACATGCAAGTGAACATGCCAAATGGACTTAAACCAAAAGGGGTAGACCTCAGTCATGCCCAAATTGGTGGCCATTAGTGCTAAAATGAGGATACGAAAAGCACGAAAAAGGCAAGACAAGCATGCATGCCAACTGGCTCAAGGATTAAGGCACAAAGATGCAACTCTTAAGCACACTTAAAGAGTGACAAGCATGGATATGTGATAGCACCATAAACTCTGAAATCATGTATGGAGTGATGCTAAATCAACCAAACAAAGCAAGTATAGCATATTAAGAGGCTTAAAGCTCAAGGTTAGCAAAGGGACTTACACCATAGCCATGCCAAACAAGCCTCAAAGGGCCAAGGGCAACCAAAACAGTCCCAAAGCAGGTCAAGACAAGACCAAAGACATGCTAGAACCTAACCAACACAAGCTAGAACAAAAGTCCAAAAAGCATGAGGCATGCAAGGCTTAACAAGGGAGATTACACTACACCTATTTCGACCCAACATGGCATGACTTGGACAACATAAAACAGAGTTACATCATGATACAACAAGACTAAAAATGCACTGATATGATGGCCCAAAGGCCTAGGCATGATGGCATGCACAAAGATTCACTTTTGAGGCATAAAGAGCCAAACCTCCAAGGCATTAAAAGAGTGACAAGCACAAATGTATGGCCATGAAATATGCACTGATATAACATTTTAAATGATGCCAAAGCATGCAAACATCACAAGTGTAGCATGATAGGGGCCTCAAAACTCAAGACTAGTCAAAGCATTTGCACCATAGCTATACAAAACATGAGTCATATGACCATGGCAGTCCAAAACAATCTTAGAACAGCCCAAAATGGCATTAAAAGAGTGACAAGCACAAGTGTATGGCCATGAAATATGCACTGATATAACATTTAAAATGATGCCAAAGCATGCAAACATCACAAGTGTAGCATGATAGGGGCCTCAAAACTCAAGACTAGTCAAAGCATTTGCACCATAGCTATACAAAACATGAGTCATATGACCATGGCAGTCCAAAACAATCTTAGAACAGCCCAAAATATGGATAAAATCATGCTGGAGTATAGCCAAAATATGCTAGCATGATGAGCCAAAACATAATGCATACAAAGCTAGTAAGCAAGATTTATACTACAAGTATATAGAGCATGCAAGAGGCTATCAAGCCAACCCAACCCAACCCAACCCAAATCAGAGTTATGACTTGTCAAATGATGAACAAAAACCTACTGAAATGAAGCCAATGCATGCTAGAAAGACATGCTACTTTGATGTGCCACAAATGGGATAACACTACACATACAAGAAGCATGCATAGGGTGACCAAACCAGCCATGGACAGAGTTAAGGCAAGTCCTAAAAGTCACAAAAAAGTGCCTAAACTAAGCCTCAAAAGTATAGAGATACATGCTCATTTGATAGGCCAATAACTCAAGTAAACAAAACAAAACAAAAAAGAGAAGGGGGTCATCCCCTCTGATTTGAGGCCTCAAAACCACATGTTTACCACTAAAAATCCACTGGATTTTAGTGGCTAAAAGGCCAAACAAATACTAACTCAAAGGCCTTAAGACATGGCACAAAATAAGGCCAAACAAGGCACACAAGAGGGTAGAACATCTTCAACACCAAAGAGGCCTTAAACAACCATCTAAAGCACTTAAAAACAAAACTTTTTTCAGTTGAAAGCAAGGCCTAAAACAATATGTAAGGATGGCCAAAGTGGTATACAAACAAAAGCTTAAATGGGAAAAACACTCACCCTTAAAGCACAACTTCAAAACCAGCAATATCTAAGGCCAAAAACCAATTTTCAGAGCTCAAACAACACTCCCAAGAACCTCAGCTCAAAGATGGTGGTGTATCACTATGTGTTTGTAATGCAAAAGTGAGAGAAAAATGCACTTTTAAGGCACAAAACAAACACAATATAGAGAGAAAGAATGAGAAATACATATATAGAGAGAGAGATATGTCTTCTCCAAAAATACTGAACCTTTCCTGGGGAGGAAGGGCCTCTCCTAATAAAGAGGCATGCAAAGCAAAGCTTGTTGAACAAGCTTGGAAAGGGCTTCATCCCTCCATATGGAGGAGAGATGAGTGAAAACCAGCTGGCTCAAAAGATCTGGAGTGAAATCTGCTGAGACAAAGTGTTCTGCCGGCCGTCAGTTGTGGCCGATAGTGTCTCATTGATGGCCGACAGGCTTCATCAATAGCAGGCAGGGACAAAATCATGGCCGGCAGGGCCAAAAGGTGGTCGGCAGTGCCTCACAATGAACATGCAGAAATGGCCAACACAGGGTCAAAAAATGGGGCAGAAAGGATACAGGGTTTGGAAAGCTCAAACCTGTGACGTTCCGCCGCGAACTCGAATACTCAACGAGCAATCGAACTTGTCATCGGATGTACCTACAAGCATATCCAAGTCTTGAGGACGGTAAAAAATGGGGTGTCTACACTGCTGTTCGACATTGGCCTCTCTATCAGATAAACGTTAAGAATGCTTTTCTTAATGATCATCTCACTAAGGAGGTCTACATGCTTTCTCCCCTTGGTCTTCTCAACTCCTCTGGGCAAGTTTGCCATCTTCGGCGTGCTCTGTATGGTTTGAAATAGTCTCCTCGTGCTTGGTATTATCGCTTTCAAACTGCTATTACCAAGCTTGGATTTCATTCTTCTGCTTCCGACTCTGCTTTGTTTCTGAGACATACCTCAGCTGGTTTTGTTGCTCTCCTACTCTATGTAGATGATATGATTATCACTGGCTCTAACTCTTCTGTTATCTCTGAGGTCAAACAACATCTTTTCCGCACCTTCGAAATGAAAGGTCTGAGTCTATTGCAGTATTTCCTTGATATTGAGGTTGCCTCTTCTCCAAAGGGCTATTTTTTGTCTGAGGCCAAATATGCTAATGAGGTTATTCACCATGCCCGTCTTACTAAAACTAAGGTTTCTAATACACCTATTGAGCTTAATGTGAAGCTCAACTCTACTGATGATGTCCCTCTGGATGATCTCATTTCCTATCGTGAGCTTGTGGGTTGTTTAGTTTATTTGACTGTCACTCGCTTTGATTTTACTTATGTTGTTCATGTGGTTAGTCAGTTCATTTCCGTTCCTCGCTCTACCTATTGGGATGCTTTGGTTCGCATTCTTCGCTATCTCAGAAGTACCATATTTCAAGACTTACTGTTGTCCTCTATTTCCTCTTTAGATTTGGTGGCCTATGCTGATTCTAATTGGGCTGGTGATGTTAATGATCGCAAGTTCACCTCTGGTTTCTGTATGTTTCCTGGCAATTCCTTGATCTCTTGGAAAAGTAAGAAACAAACTGTTGTTACTCGTTCTACTACCGAAGCTGAGTACCGTGCTATAGCTCATGCTACTGTTGAGATTGTTTGGTTTCATTGTCTTCTCTCTGATTTGGGTGTACCTCAGTCTTCTTCAACCTGTCTCTATTGTGACAACCGCAGTGCTATTTAGATTGCTCACAATTTGTCTTCTATGAACGGACCAAACACATTGAAATTGATTGTCATTTTGTCCGCCAGTATTTGCGGTTTGTCTCTATCTTACTTTCTTTCGTCTCCTCGGCTTTGTAACTTGTGGACTTTTTCACCAAAACTCATACTACCGCTCGGTTTTAGTTTCTTCTTTGCAAACTCTCCATATTTTCTGCTAAAATATCTTGAGTTTGAGCGCGGGTGTGGGAATATATGTATATATGGCATACTTGTGTATATTAGGAATTAGGCAGATTAAGCAAGATTGTGGTGGTGTAAATAGGAATGTATTTCTTTTTTCAATCGTAGATTTAGGACTATATAAATTGATGAATTATTAGTGAATAATACAAGTTGAATATACAAGTTTATTCAAAAACGTACAACATAAAAGAAATCAAAAAAAAAAAAAAAAAAAGAAAGAAAGAAACATCATACATGGGATAACCACACTTACTTTTCCCTTGATCAAAGATTGAAGAACAGGTGGCAATATTTGACAATTTTCATGCTTGTGAATCATCAAAACAAAGCGCAGCTGCTAAGGTTGATTGGGCATTAATGATATGAAGCTAGCATGAAAACCCTATGGCACCCTCTGTGGCAGTGTTATGTTGGCAACTGACTCACTTCCAAAATTCTTCACATCAACTATATAAACCTACAAAATGGAAGAATTTAACACAATTTCCCATGTTTATCATAACAAGAGAACAAGCATAGTTTTCGAAACCTATTTTTTGAAAAACACTAAAAATTAGTCAGTGATAAAAATAATCAAATTACAAAATGCTAGCATTTGCGCTCACCCCTAGTATGTATGTATATATATATATATATATATATGAAGACTCCTTGTTTCCATTTTTCTTCTTCAACCTGTCTCTATTGTGACAACCGCAGTGCTATTCAGATTGCTCACAATTTGTCTTCTATGAACGGACCAAACACATTGAAATTGATTGTCATTTTGTCCGCCAGTATTTGCGGTTTGGCTCTATCTTACTTTCTTTCGTCTCCTCGGCTTTGTAACTTGTGGACTTTTTCACCAAAACTCACACTACCGCTCGGTTTTAGTTTCTTCTTTGCAAACTCTCCATATTTTCGGCTAAAATATCTTGAGTTTGAGCGCAGGTGTGGGAATATATGTATATATGGCATACTTGTGTATATTAGGAATTAGGCAGATTAGGCAAGATTGTGGTGGTGTAAATAGGAATGTATTTCTTTTTTCAATCGTAGATTTAGGACTATATAAATTGATGAATTATTAGTAAATAATACAAGTTGAATATACAAGTTTATTCAAAAACGTACAACATAAAAGAAATCAAAAAAAAAAAAAAAAGAAAGAAAGAAACATCATACATGGGATAACCACACTTACTTTTCCCTTGATCGAAGATTGAAGAACAGGTGGCAATATTTGACAATTTTCATGCTTGTGAATCATCAAAACAAAGCGCAACTGCTAAGGTTGATTGGGCATTAATGATATGAAGCTAGCATGAAAACCCTATGGCACCCTCTGTGGCAGTGTTATGTTGGCAACTGACTCACTTCCAAAATTCTTCATATCAACTATATAAACCTACAAAATGGAAGAATTTAACACAATTTCCCATGTTTATCATAACAAGAGAACAAGCATAGTTTTCGGAACCTATTTTTTGAAAAACACTAAAAATTAGTCAGTGATAAAAATAATCAAATTACAAAATGCTAGCATTTGCACTCACCTCTAGTATGTATATATATATATATATATGAAGACTCCTTGTTTCCATTTTTTTTTTCATTTTAATTTAGATTTCCAACAATAATTTATATGGAGCAAGAGGATTGTGATCTCTCTATTCCATTACATCATCCAAGTTTACTGTAAGTGTAATGATCTTTTCTTAATTTAAAATAGTTATAAATTTACATTCATATTTCATAGTCATTACTCCATTACATATGTCATACTTTTATTTCCAAATCTGGTAGTCCTTTAAATTTTCAATTAGTCATTACTCCATTACATATGTCATACTTTTATTTCCAAATCTGGTAGTTCTTTAAATTTTCAAATTGGTTACCGGTGAATAAATTTTTGCTGAGTTTGTATCAAATGTGAGAGATTTTGAAATAAATTTATTAGACTTAAACACTTTTAAATTTATTTTTATTAAAATTCATATAGCTTTTTCAACATTTTTGTTTCCAGCTCCCTCATCATAAGCCTTTACTAGTATATATATATATGGAGGGGGGGGGGGTAGGGATGGCAATTTGAAACCGGCCCGACAGGGATCCCCGATCCCGACCCCGATTTAAGCGGTTTTTTCCCGAAAAATACCCCCGACGGGGAGGTGACGGTATTTGAAAATCAATCCCCGATCTGTCACGGGCCGGGGACGGTGATCAGTGTTTGATCCCCGGCCCGGCCCGATCCCCGGCCTCGGCCCCGTCCCAGGCCCCATCCCCGAATTTCCCCGAAGTGAAATTACTTTTATACCCCTTATATTTATATATTTATATATTTATATTTAATAATAATAATAATAAACCAACTCTCTCCCTCACTCTCATCTCAACTCAACTCTCTGGTTCATCTCTCTCTCCCTCACTCTCATCTCAACTCTCTCCCACTCTGTCGTTCATCTCGCTGTCAACTCTCTCTCTCGGATGACAACTTCTCATCTCTCTTTCTCTCACGATATCGCTTCCTCTCTTGTTACTTTCTCTCTCTCTCTCTCTCTCTCTCTCTCACGATATCGGCATCGGCGAAGTATCTCACACACGACTGTCGCTCCTCTCTCTAGGCGTCGATGACAACTCCTCATCTCTCTTTCTCTCACGATATCGCTTCCTCTCTTGTTACTTTCTCTCTCTTTCTCTCTCTCTCTCTCTCTTGGTTTTGTTCTTCAGATCTAGAAAATGATAAAGATGAAGATGTTGTTGATGAAGATCTGTTGTTGATGAAAATGATGAAGATGCTTTTTTTATTTGAGCTTAGATTTGTATGGGTGTGTTGTTGTTGTTGATGATGACAACGACGATGATGAACAATGATGTTGTTGTTGTTGTTGATGATGATGATGATGATGATGATGAAGTTGATGTTGTTGTTGTTGATGAATTCTTATATTTTTTGGAGCTGATTTTTTTTTTTTGCTAGGAATGTTTGGGGTCGAGGAAACCTGATCCCTGTTAGGGGGCGGGGATGGGGACGATGACAGGTTCCCCGTTGGGGATCAGGGAATTTTTTACCATCATCCACAAAGATCGGGGACAGGGATTGTGATCCCCGGCCCCGCCCCGCCCCGTTGCCATTCCTAGGGGTGGGGGGGAATGGAAAAGCAAAGCAGAGCATATACTGATGTTGTGAAAAATTTACAAACCTAGTGGGGACTGAAGAGGCGGTGGAAGCAGAAGCTGGTCTCCTCCTCCAATGTGACCAGCGGGGGAAGAGAGGTGGTTCCGCAGTAATGGTTGTGGCGGCGGGGGACGGAGGGAGACGGTGGTGATTGTGTTTTGAAGAAAATGAGAGGGGGGAAAATATGAAAGGGAAATGACACTTAGCCTCCGTTTGGAAAGTGGGTTGACTTTTTGATTTTTTGACTTTTTTAGTTATTTTAGTCTGGGGCTAAAAAGCCTGATTTGGGAAGGACTTTTTGACTTTTTTGACTTTTTGGAGAGAAAGAATATAATAATTTATGGGTTGAATGTGATATTTTGTCTTATTAAGCTAAAAAACATACTTTGTCATTTTGTGACTAAAATAGTCTCAAACCCAACCCAACCCTTCTTCTCAAACGAAGCCATAAAAAAACAATTAATATCAAGAAATAGGGCCAATTTGAATACTATTTATCAGTTACTTAATCTTGAGACTACTCTCAAAGCATCTTTTTTATTTTAATTTTTTTATGTTATCTTTCGATTTTGCGTATTTTGCTAATTTTTTTTTTTTTTGGGTTTGGATTTGGCTTTTTTTGTTTTTTTGTATTTTTTTTTTGTATATTGGGTGTCGATCTGCTGACTTTTGCTTAATTTGTTTATTTTTTATTTTATTTTGGGTTTGAATTTGCCATATTTTGGTTCTTCTTTTTTATTTTAATTTTTTTATGTTAGGGTTTCGATTTTGCCTTTTTTTTGTTTTTTTTTTTGGGGGGGTTTCGCTTTGTCATTTTTTGCTTTATGTTTTTTTGTTGACAATTTTTGTATGTTGGGTTTCGATCTCCCGAATTTTGCAAATCCAAATTTTTTATTTTTTATTGTTTTTTTTTTGAGTTTGGCGGATTTTGCGTTAATTTTTTTTTTTGTTTGAATTTTTTTTTATTTTGCGCTTGGATTTTTCGTATTTTGCTTAATTTTTTTTCCTGTTACTTTTTTTAATTTTGGGTTTGGATTTGGGGTATTGTGCTTAAATTTTTCAATTTTTATTTGGGAATTTATGTTTTTGTCTTTTTAATTTTTTTTTTGTATTATAACTATGTTTTTTTTTAACTATGTTTTTTTTTTTGTCTTGGATTTTTATTTTTAACTATGTCTTGTTTTTTTTAATTGGTATACAATAACTTTTTTTTAATATATTTATGTGTTTCATTTATTTGTAATTTACGTCGCACATGACAATTTGTGTATAAGTTTTCTTTTTCATTTGTTTTTATTTGTTTCACCTTTTTTTGTTTTTCCAAAAGCAAAATTCGTATGGATTGTTGTTTTTTAAAGTTAGGCACGTCAGCAACTGGAAGGGATTACATTCCCGTAGAAACTCATACATATTGTACATGATAATATATTTGAATACAGTCTGTTCCACGTGTGTCATTATGTGACAACCATACGAAAATTATTTCGACTACTATATATTTCCTAACATTCCGTTATTACGCATGTAACATAATTTGTCGCGTATGTGAAGGCGGACCAATGCCATATGGGGGTCCTCATCTCCAACCATTAAACCATCCTCGTCATGTTCAACTTCTGGTATGGCATTTACTATTGTCATAGCCTCTTCCTCGTCACAGATTGGCTGAACAGTTGTTGGGTTACCTGTGTTTCGCCGTATATAATTATGTAATGCCATTGACGCACCTACTAACTGAACTTGCACATTTGCAAAGTCATACCGAGGCATGTCTCGAATAAACCCCCATCGATTTTTCCAGGCACCGAAAGTGCGTTCCACCACACTGCGTAAGGATGAGTTCACTTTGTTAAATAATTCCCTTGGCGTGTTTGCCATCGCGTTCCGTGCAATACGTCGGAATTCTTGTTGGTGGTAACGGTGGCCTTTGAATGGTGCTAAGTAACCAATCCGGTTTGCATAGCCAGAATCGACAAGATAATATTTGCCTGCAGACATGACAACAATGTATAACACCAAAACGAACATTCTGCGTCATTTTCATATAACGCTTTCTTAGGAAAAAGGTATTTGTTAATAAATCTAATAACATGACCATGTGTTACCTTCGTCAGGATGTGGAAAGGGGACATTGTCATTTGTTAGTATCTCGTTGAATATGCGACTATCATGTATACTTCCTTCCCATCCGCAAGAAATGAATATGAAACACATGTCAAAATCGACAGCGACCATTATATTTTGCGTGTGACAGTATTTCCTATCGAAATATGTTGCCGCATTTGGCCCCGTAACCCATGCACTGACATGTGTTCCGTCTATTGCGCCAATGTAGTCCTGCAAACATGGATAAATTGTTTTGTTGCGTAAATTAGTAACAAGTGTTTCGTTTTTGCCAAGCGTCATGTGCAGTTAAGAACAAAAACAAAATATATTATCTTGATTTATATGTCAATCATGTTTTTCAGAAGTACCTTGAACGGTAGGTATTTCCGTCTAGACCGCACGTATGGATGTATACGATGCTGACTGTATGTGGGTCGGCAATGAACAACAGTGAACTTTTTTATGGAAGTTAATACGTTATGCACGTGCCTCGACACAGTCTCCCCGGAATGTTGGAACCGTTCTTGGATTTCCCGATTTTGCTTCCCTTTCAACACATGGATAAACATCGCAAAGCTTTTTTCAACACCTAAGCCATGGGGACATTGCGGGACTTGTAACCCAAAATCATTGACTAATGTCTCACACAATGCGGCAAAAACTTCCTTCGGCATGCAAACATTTTCCTCAAATAGACCCATATGCCCCGCATATAGTTCGCATATCCATGTATTCCCGGTTAGTATAGAAGTGCGACACGGCGTTTTATTCATGTGTTTTTTGTACCATTCTATCGCCAACTGGCATGCTTGTAGAAATGTGCAGTTCTGTTCTTGTTGCACCTGGACCGCCATTTGATTAAGCATTTCAGTTATTTCATCATGGTTGCTTCCATCCCAGGGATTCATCGCGTCTTCGTTGATGCGAAACCTACAAGAGTGGCAGCCTTTCAATCAGTTGGCACGTGATTCATTGACTTAAATTTTATTGAAGTTTGCAATTAGAAAATGCCGACATTGTTTTTAATCAAAGTAATGCAGTCACCAATGTCATTTGGAACGCATGATCATATGAATTGCACAAAAAAAAGAAGCTGTTCAACTTATGCTTTACAGGGGGCCATGGTGGTAACAACCACAAAACTAGCCAGCAAACTAAACTAACAAATGAACTTGCGACATATAGGCATTCAAAAACGTGCAAGTAAAACGTAATTCCCTGTCTTAAACGTACCCACAGAAAATATTATAACATAAACATCCCATTCAATTCCCAAAAACGAAGCACAACCATGCTTGCGTTCCGTCAACCCATGCACTTACCTAAAACTTGTTGCTGCCCGTAGCTAGTAATAAAAAAACAAAAACGACATAATGAAAACATGCACACACCACTATCTTGTTTTAGTACTGTGCCAACAATACCATAAGTCAAACTTTTAAAAAGGAAGAGAAGGACATGCATCTTCAACACTCGTAACACTGCTACATCACATCCGGCGACCCCCAAACAGGTTTGCAAAAGGCGTTGACGCAGTACACTGGAGCTGCTTTTGTGTAAGCCATCCAATGATGTGGTCGTCATCAGGCTGGCACATCATGACCTCCCGGTAATCGGCGTTATCCATAAGTGTGGAGGCGAAGTGGAATAACGGTGTACCAATCAGGGATGAAATACTGCTCAGTTTATGCATGCACTCGGAAATAGTGTACAACGATTCGTTGCCTGTGAGGTGCCTCACCGTGACCTGTTGATTCTTCGAACGCACCACATCTGTCATTCTGTTCATGCTTTCTGCAATAACGGACGCACCACTTGTTCCCTTCTTCGACTTTGAAACACTTGTTGATGGCGTCTTTCTCCTTTTTGCCTTTTCAATCGGAACATGCTCCAGTGAAGTATCAGAATCCACGTCCTGTACTCCTGCGGGTATCGGATCAGCAAATGGCTGCGCTCCCAAACTATGCACTGAATCAGATAAGTCCTTAGCAGGTTCAGGAAGGTTCTCTCCCGGGGTCCAATGATGCTTCCCAGTAGCTGATGCCCCCATGAAGACCGTCTCTATCAAGTCACGGTGTTCCAAAGTTTTTTTCCTGAACTTCACACACGCCTTATTGATCTACAGAAATATAGATGTATGAAAGAGGCAGACGTTATATTTCATATAAATAAATTCTATTGAAGTTAAATGAATAAGTAAAAAATGTATCCGTAAATGACAAATATAAAACTTGTTTGTACATGTACTTACTGATTCCATCTTGTCCCACCACTCGTCAGGTGCCTGAAACAACCCGGTGTCATAGTCAAAGCCTATCCCGGACACTCCCTTGCTTGAATCCATCAACTTTGTCTACGCTTGCCACTCTTTTTTCAAGGTCATGTACTTATTCTTCAACTGTTTCAGTCCATGTTTTTTTCCTGTTTTTTTCCCAAATTTCCTTGCCAATGACTTGTACCCTGCTTGGCTGAGGACTAAGAATGGACGATTTCCTTTACTAATCTCATTTGCAATCAACTGGAGGAAAACTCGAATTGAGTTACTGTCCCATGAGGCCTTGTGGCTGAACTAATTTTGTGTCTCTTCAAGACTGCTGACTTGTCAGTCACAACGCCTTTGCTTTTCGATTGGTTACACGGCGAAGTACGTGTGGAAACCATTACTAATGTACGGTTACAAAAGATTACCATCACAAATTTGATTGTTATATACACACGCATAAGCCATGACACATTAATAACAACAAACAGAGATATATGATGCTAAAGTTAAATTTGCATATAACCATTACACATTAATATGGTACGTACACAGGTTCCATGGAAGTTAGTAATGGACAAAAATATGATAGTTAGTATTACGGCTCCCATATGCGAGAACATACTACCAACATACTACGAACGTACTAACTACATACTAACAACATATTCAACACATACTAACGTCTTTGTACATAGTAAGAACATGGTAACGGTGCTTACATACGGCACAACAAAATGACAACGACAATGCAGAGCACATACACAATGGTCTTAAGGACACGCAAGGATTGTTGAATGTCTATGACATCAGCCCGCAATTGCATGGCAATTTCATCTCCGGGTGACGCATAGCCTTGGTTCTCTTGCCTTCGTTCTTCACACCAACCAATCCAACTGACACAAGGCTGATGAGTGAAAAGTATGCAACTATTAGTTTCATGGGTTGTTAATGTTCATAAA
>NW_021025266.1:930762-967723 GCF_004153795.1 Camellia sinensis
TTTTTTTTTTATATATTTGTAATATAAATTTGTAATATTTTGTAATTTGTTGTTAATATATATTTTTTTATGTAATTGAGTTGGAATTATATTTTTTATATATTTTTCACAAATGGGAATTGACCATTTCTATTAGCAAAATTCAGGGTTCAGCATTGATTATAAACAAAAAATATAACAAATCTGCCCCAAATGTGTGATAACCGAACAGATATATCTGCATTTCAAAATATAACCGAACAGATACAAAAAATATAGAACAGATTTGTACATCAGAACAGATATATAACATTGGCATTTCCTTCAGTTTAAACAACGGTGCCTTCATAAATCTGCCCCAAATTTGTGATTACCGAACAGATTTTGAACATAACAACAGATCCAGAATCCCAGATTTGTCACAGAGACAGATCGGTGCCCCGTCTGTGTGTAATGTAAGCGTAATCAACCCAATCGACGCCATGCTACGCTTTAATATAAATTAAATTTACATGAATCAACATGAACAGATACGAAGAGTAACGCAAATTTATATTTTAATATGTTTTTAACATCGTTTTAATATATTTGTAATATTTTTTTTAATATACCCAATTTTGTCATATATTTGTAATAACTTTTTAATATATTTACCTTCCTTCCCAAATTTAGTTCCAAATATATTTTTTATCTAATTAATATATTTTTTAGAAATGAGAATTGAGCATTTCGTCTTGAGTAAAAAATATACGCAAATTAATACATCTAATTTGTAATATATTTTCAATATATTTTTTTTGATATTTTGAAAAAAAATTTCAATATATTTACGATATAGTTTTTCATAATTAAATTTTGTCATATATGTCTAATAAAATTTTTACAGTATTTACTTTTTAAATCTAAATTTGTAATATACATTTCACATATATTTTTTTTCATATCTTGGTAATATATTTTTAATATATTGCTTAATTGTTGACAATTTTTGTTATTTTTTTTTTGTACTATAAGTTTTATATATTTTGTAATTTGTTGTTAATATATATTTTTTTATGTAATTGAGTTGGAATTATATTTTTTATATATTTTTCACAAATGGGAATTGACCATTTCTGTTAGCAAAAATTCAGGGTTCAACATTGATTATAAACAAAAAATATAACAAATCTGCCCCAAATGTGTGATAACCGAACAGATATATCTGCATTTCAAAATATAACCGAACAGATACAAAAAATATAGAACAGATTTGTACATCAGAACAGATATATAAGATTGGCATTTCCTTTAGTTTAAACAACGGTGCCTTCATAAATCTGCCCCAAATTTGTGATTCAGAACAGATATATAAGATCAACAGATCTGATTTTCATAAATAAGAACAAATATTTTAAGAAGAACAGATATATTATATATATGTATGTATATATACAAATCTGTCCCAAATTTGTGATTACCGAACAGATTTTGAACATAACAACAGATCCAGAATCCCAGATTTGTCACAGAGACAGATCGGTGCCCCGTCTGTGTGTAATGTAAGCGTAATCAACCCAATCACGACCGTAAAGCAACAGATCGGCCATGAACCGATGCTGTTATGAACCTAAACTATGCAGATGGGAAGAAGAAGAAGAGAAATCAGATAGGCCATAGAGCATTACCTGCAGATCGGTTTGAGTTTGAGAGGCTTCGTTGTTGTTTGCCGCCGCGGATGCGTACTCCGGTGGCGATTTCCTCTGCCAAGGTCGCTCAGATGCCGTCAGATAGCTCCGTTCTTCTTCTCTTCTGCTTTGCGAAGGGTGTGTTGGGTTCAATCTGAGGCTTGTCCTGCAGATGGAAGAGAGTTTAACCTATCGGGCATTTGGGTAAATTTACACGACCAAGCCTCTCCTATACCCGTGAAATGCATTTTTGTCGGGACGTGGCTGAAATAGCCAACTTTGTCTCGACGTGGCTAATTTAGCCCGGCTTTTCCTTCCCAAACAACACCTTAAATACTAATTAAATCTCAATTATCAGTGTGTTTATTTATTTATTTTTGTTTTTAATGAATATTTTTTAATTTTAAACAAATTGTTTTTAAATTTTTTTAGATATACCTTATTTAGATGTATCTAAATAGTAAATTATTTGTGAAAAAATATTTTTAAAAATTAATAATATATGCAAAAATACGAAAAATGTATTAAATTTTTATTTTTATTTTATTTTACATTTTTCGTATTTAGTGAATTTTTTAAAGATTTTTTTTACAAATATTGTATTGGGTTCAATCTGAGGCTTGTCCTGCAGATGGAAGAGAGTTTAACCTATCGGGGCATTTGGGTAAATTTACACGACCAAGCCTCTCCTATACCCGTGAAATGCATTTTTGTCGGGACGTGGCTGAAATAGCCAACTTTGTCGCGACGTGGCTAATTTAGCCCGGCTTTTCCTTCCCAAACAACACCTTAAATACTAATTAAATCTCAATTATCAGTGTGTTTATTTATTTATTTTTGTTTTTAATGAATATTTTTTAATTTTAAACAAATTGTTTTTAAATTTTTTTAGATATACCTTATTTAGATGTATCTAAATAGTAAATTATTTGTGAAAAAATATTTTTTAAAATTAATAATATACGCAAAAATACGAAAAATGTATTAAATTTTTATTTTTATTTTATTTTACATTTTTCGTATTTAGTGAATTTTTTAAAGATTTTTTTACAAATATTGTACTTTCTAAGTGTATTTATGTTAGGTGTGTCTAAAAATTAAAAAAATTACATAAAATATTTTTAAAAATTAGTGAAAACAAAAAAACACAAAAAATAAAAAAGTAAAATTTTTTGAAAAGTGAATTATGAAAACAAACAGAGTGAATTTTATTTGGAATAGAATTCTTGATAATGTTTATGACTAATCATATAGTGTCCATAACAACATATCCAATGCTTTTTTTTTTTTTTTTTTATCCATCAAAATTGAGTAAAATTTTGGATTAAAAAATTCATATAATACTAAGTGTTTTAACGCTAAATTTTTAATTTTCATCAAACAATCGGTAAATCGGGAAGACGATCAGGAAAATGTTCCGGCGATCGATCGACAATGGGCAGAGCAATGGGCCATTTTGCAAGTGACTGGTTGTCGCTAGTCGTTCAGAATATGGTAAAGTGCAACGACTCTTTCTAAAAATTTGATGAATGTTGAAACCTCTTTCAATTTGATAAAACTGTTGCTTTTTTCCCAATTTGATATAAGTTTGATGTCAGGGTTGGAGGAGAAAAAGTAAGCTTTTTTCATCAAATTTAAATTTAATTCCAAATTTTAGTAAGTGTTGGAGACGCTCTAATGTAGCCAAATAAATTCATTTTCAACAAAACAGAATACTATTTTTAAAACAATACTTGTCTATGTTTTTTTAAGACAAATTTAATAAAATAAAACAATAATTGTCTGTCTATTTTTTTTTATAAATAAAATTTGACAAAATTATATGATTATGATGCAAGGTTTGCTTTTTTGAATTTTGTGAAAATTATTTTTTTTAATATTTTTTAATGTTTGGTACTATGAAAAGCAAAAATCAGAGAAAAAAGTTTTATATTATCAATGGAAATAAATTTATTTGGACAAAATTTTTAATTTTTACTTCAAAAATAAAAAACGTTTTTCGAAATTACCACATTACCTGCACGACCCTACTAATGCACATTAATTAATAAATTTTAAAGGTGTGTTTGGTTTTTGTTTTGAGATAAATTTTTTAAAAAAAATTTAGGGAGAGAGTTTTGAAATTTTTTGGTCTGTTTGGTTGTGTATTTTGAAAATAGTTTTGAAATTTAGAGATAATTTGATACTATTTTGTTATAGTTAAGTAGATATGTGTGAAAAAAAAAGTGATTGAAGATGAGCGAGGAAAGAGAGAGAAAAAGTGATTGATTGATGTGTAATAGAGAAAGAAATAATTTTAATTTTTTTTTTGAAAAAATTTATAACCAAACATGTTTTTGAAAATTTTCTTCTAACATGTTTCAAAACACAAACCAAACACACCCTAAAATTTTCAACAAATTGGATAAGAAAAGGGCACTCTTTGAATTGGATGGACTGGTTTACTTTGTTTTCCAAAGTAAATAGTGAAATGACAAACAAATATCACTTTGGAGATGATTTTATGGAGTTTTTTGGTCATTAAATTGCCATAAATTGGAAACAACTTAAATTAACCTGAAGTAAACATTTGTTGCTTGTGAATTTCTCTATACTTTCAAGCGAAATACAAAAAATTGAACTATTGCCATTAGAAAATCTGAACTCCTTTACATGATTTCTTTCACATTCAACGGCCTATTTAATCCACTTCCCAGATTATAACCCACTTCCTCTCTCATAAAAAAGTTGCTTATAAACAGCTTTTGTTATAACCATCTTCCCAAAATAGACAAGAAAAACAACCCACATCTTCCCAAATCAATATACACATATATGCAAGATTTACACCGCTATCAATATATATATATGGTTTGCATAAATCTTTCATATCTTGTTAATGTCGCAAAGGTATCGACATGAAAGCTCCATGAAAACCATAAGGCACTCTACTTGGTAGTGTAATTTTGGCTACCGGCTCACTACAAAACTTCTTCGTATCAATTATATAGACCTGCAATAGAGCAAATACTAAATCTTCATAAATCAATGTATGACATTAGAGTTCCCAATTAGACTATAGTTACTGTTGTACTAACAATTACTTACAAATGATGTATCAGTATGTTCATTGTGAACAAAAGTGATGATCCAACCATCATCTTCTTTGCCTCCTTCATGTTTAGGGACAAATGCAGCCCCGGAACAGAAAGTGTTTTCCTCAAATTTATGATACTCCACCTTTATAAACTCTTCGCATCTCTCTGTCTGATTCACAAATCAAAGTTGTCGAAAATCAGATTCATAAGCATCGATAATAGAATCAAAAGATCCAAAAAAAAAAAAGATAAAGGAACATGAAGAAGGCAACTACCAAAGAAAACCCGGGTTCTGATTCTTCAAGGTATAGCTTAGCTAGTCCCCCAAATTTAGCCATGCCTAAATTAAAAATTGATACACAGCTATATAGTTAGCCATTGAAGTCATAAAGATAATTTTCTCTGTTTCTTTCACAAAAATTTACCTGAAGTAGAGCTTGCAGTGGAATCCACAACTTGGGTATATCCATATTTATTTTTTAAACCTGTGAAATTTTCATTTATTATAGGAAAATCCATGGAGGACTCGGTTCCAGTGAGATTCATTCCCTTAACCTCTCCGGTTTTCATGTTCAGTCTCCATTCATAACAACGTGAAAAAAGTAATGAATCTTGTGCTGAACTATCATTATTTTCTTCAGTTGAATTTAGAGGTTTAAATCCCCTAGAGAACCACTCGAATTTGTTCAAGCCTAGATCAGGCCCTGGAATAATTGACCCACGAGCTCTGCATGCCCAAAGCACAACCTCATCGCCATCCTCAAAACAGTTGATAATGTGAAATACGATACTTGGTTCCACTTCAAACCACTTGATTGAATTTGCATCACCATAACGAGGCATGACACCAATTCTTGCATATCCTTCCTTTTCATATTTTATTAATCTGAATAACGACATTCCAGATCATGGTTAGAGAACAATTTCAACTTTGTACTTTAAATTTCGTTAGAAATGCATCTTAATAACAAATACTCACGGGCCTCCACTGATTAATCGGTTTATGTCTACAGTTAGAGGAAAATCCATGATCACATTGTACCTGCACAACAAAAAAATGAGAGAATTTATTAGTTGTTTGGAGACCAAGAAAAAGAAAATATGTATTAGATCAGTAATTTACCTCTGTGTAATGCCTATATCATGGCAAAGGCTAGTCCTATTGAATTTGAGATCAACTTTATGAACTAATTTCGTTCCATCGGCTGATAAAGAGGGAAAAAAAATTCAGATTTACAAAGGGCCTCTAGATCAATGTGTTTAAGATGTGAATTAATCTAAAACTAGAACACAAAAAAATATACCTGAGATTATACCGAGTTCAAGGAAAGGTTTCACTGCATCAACCCCTATCATAACCAGCTCCCCTGTACCCGGAACTTTCTATGGCACCAAAAAATAAATAAATAAATAAATAAAATTAAATTAAATCGTGGGTATGACATTTTTGTGGCAGTTAACGAATTAGGTACCTTCGGGTGACTTGTGAATGGTCGATTCCAAGCTCCATTGGCATCCCAATGGCCTAAAGTTTCAAGTGTGAGGATGTCAATTTCTTGAGGCAAGTGGTTCTCAGCAATTGTATAGAACTTCCCTGAATGCTCAAACACATTGGTATTGCTAATGTCTTTGTTCACTTTGCCAAACCTCATCTGCATAAATTAGAATTTTCAGTTTTTGTGTATTTTGGTTGGAATAAGAAAAAATGAAAAAGTTTGAAAACACTTACCGTTTCCATTTTTATTCAAATAAGATTTTGAAAAATCAAAAACAACTTTTTAATATTTCCAAAAAGTGGGTTGTTTTCTTAATAATCTCTAGAAAATAGTATGCCAAACAATTTTTTTGTGCTTTCAGGAAAAAGAAAAGAGAAAACAAATGAAAACGATACCAAATTAAGCAGATAAGCAGACAAAATAGCCGGCGAATCGCCTTCGATAGCAGGAAGAAAGGAGGGTTTGTTTCTTTGTTTCTCTAACTTGAAAGTCTCTGTTTGAACATGGCTGTTGTTGTAGAGGACTGTCCATTTGCCATCTCTGTCTTCATTAAAATATAGAGCATGAAGCATTCCTTCTCCTTCAACCCATATGTGACTTGATCTACCAAACATGGACTTCGTTGATTTAAATCCTCCGAATAGGGGGTTTGGGCCTGCACTTCCAATAAAACAACATGCACAAGTTAATGACATTTTAACGTGTGTTCGCGGGTGACGGCAGGTGTATTCCAGAGGCTTCAGCCGAACCCATTGAATTTTTTGGCAAAGGTTATTTTTTTTTGACTTTTAAACTAAAATTTATAAAAAGATAAAATAAGTTAAAATAGTCAATAAGACAAAATATCAGATCAAATCCATAATCATTTCATTTTTTTTTTCTCACAAACATCATATCAATAACAAAAAAATCCAACTATCTTCTTAAATACAAAATTTTTAGCCTACTAAAATAGTCTATTAAAATAATAACTTTCCAAACAGCCACAATAACTTCATATATATATGATACAGTTAGGAGACATGCGAGTTTATTCCCTTTTGAACCCTCTCAATTTTTTCTATTTGAACCCCTATTTCAAACTTTTCTTGATGTCCTTTAGTTTATAAGGTTGTGTGTTTGGTTTAAGGATTTTGAGAGGAATTTAAAAAGGGGAAGAGAAAACTCTTCTTTATGTCCTTTAGTTTATAAGGTTGTGTGTTTGGTTCAAAGATTTGGAGAAGAATTTGGAGGGAGAAAGAAAAAATATAAGTGAAATGTGAATAAATATACATATATTTTACTAAATTTCTTACACATTTTCTCTTTCCTTTTCCAAATTCTTTCCTAAATCCATAAATCAAACACAACCTAAGAGAAAATAAACAAACCTCAAAAAATATATAATGTTTGTATATATATTGGGTGTGTTTGGTTTGATTTTGGGAGATAAATTTTCAAAAAAGATTTTGGGAGAGAGAGTTTAGAAATTTTTTTGGTTTGTTTGGAAGTATATATATTTTGGAAATAATTTTGGAGTATGGGAGTTTGAGATGATTTGATATTTTATTATAATTGAGTAGATGTATGTGAGTAGATGTTTAAAATTATATTTCATGTGTTAATATTGTATTAATTTAATAAACTTCACTATTTGTATATATTACCATTACAGTGATGATAAATAAAATAAAATATAAAATTGGATAATCATAATATTATTATGAGGAGAAGGATTTTTACAACAATCATCCAATGGGTGTTGATAAAGGTTCAAATAATGCAAAATAATATATATAATTTTAATAATCTTTTCTCACAATTATACATATATATATATATACTTTTTAATATATATGTATATATTCATACTTTTTAATATATATTATATATATACCAATGATCAATTAATTAGAGTAGCTTAGTTGACAACACTTTTTTTTTATTTGATATTTTTTATTCAAACCACATGCACCTCTCACTTATGAGCACAATTCTTACCAAGCTTAATTATTTATTTGAACCCACTAAACTTTTTTTCTCTAGAGTCGCCACTGTATGTATTGCCAAATTTTCAATATATATTATTAATTCTTATCTGATAACAATAGGATGCTGTGATTGTTAAATATTTAAATAAAATAAAATAAAATAAGTGACCCCCTCTCATCAAAGCAGGATATGGAGAGAACAAGATACACTACGGATCAATGGTTTCAATTTTTTAAAAATCAAGTGTTTTTTTTCTCATATTTTTTTGTTTTAGTAAATAGTTTTAAAATTTTAAGTACGGTAATTTTTTTACTTTTCTAGATACATCTTACTTAGATATATTTAAATAGTAAAATATTTGTGAAAAAATATTTTTAAAAATTAATAAATATATAAAAGTATGAAAAATGTACTGAATTTTAGTATTTTTTTATATTTTTGATATTTAGTGAATTTTTTAAAGGATTTTTTCACAAATATTATACTTTTTAAGTGTATTTATATTAGGTGTGTCTAAAAATTAAAAAAATTACTTAAAATATTAAAAAAATCAATGAAAACAAGAAAAAAAAATACGAAAAATGAAAAAATAAAATCTTTTAGAAAATAAATTTTAAAAACTGAAACCAAACAGAATAAACTCTCATTTAAAGCGGGATACGAAGAAGGAAAGATATATTACATAGCAACGGGCATAGAGCCAGGAAGGGACCAGCAGGGGCACCTCCTCAATTTTTAAGAAATCTTTTGGAAACGTTTTTTTATTTTTTCTTTCTAAAATTATATATATCTTCTAAAATTTTCCAATTTTTTTTTTTTTCCAACAAACTCAACCAACTATTAATTAGTGATTGAATCTTTATTTAATTCACAATTAAATCTAAAAAAACTATCAAGATAATTTTTTTATTATAATGATATATATGATATTGGAGTAGCTCTGAAATATTGATAATTGTTTTATTTTATTTTAAAAATTGATATAACCTAATAATTTGTATTAGTATTTGTGTGGGTGATTTTCTGATCACACTGCCCGACTCAGTATTCAGCTGGAGAACACTGGCAGAATAGATGACACCTGACTAACCTGCAACAGAAATAGAAGATTCCGGCGGTGGTTTCGACCACCCGGGGCACTCCGACGATCAAGTCAGTATATCTCTAAAAAATAATCAATAATGCTAAACTCAATGCTCAAAGCATAAGATTGCGTACCTTAGACCCACGGGGGTGCCTCTCTTTTATAGTTACCTCAATCCTAATCCCAATAGAAGCCTGACTTCTATAAATTCCTGTTTAGTACTTACTTTGGACTCCTTCAGAGATAAACTCCCTAAGAGCTTTATCCTGATCTTAGCTAAGCCTCCTCTTCATTCTAGGAGTCTTGTCCCTTATCTCTTATCCGATTATATCGGCTTTCGATATCTTCGGAGATAACCTCGGCTTGATCGATATCACCTCGGCGTTATGACCCTGACACGTGGCACCTCGGCTGATACGTCGGCGTCACCTTGCCACATGTTGGTACTCAAAAATATATCCCCACAACTGCCCCCTAGGTTCTATTACCTCAGCATTCTGAGGTGATGAAACCTATATCATTCCATTTTTCCAGTACGTCGGTTTTCAGTATCTCAGCCGAGATCATTATTTTGGCCGACATGTCATTGCTGAAGAACAAGAATTTCAAGAACCCTTTCACGCGTATGAGCTGTCATACACCATAATTTAACCATTTTTAGCCACGCGTTTCTTTCTTACTAGTTCGTACCTGTGACGCGTCTGTAAGCCGTCTCTCTCTCACGTGCGCCGTCTGACGCATACGTTCTTCCAGGCGTATTGATTACTTTTTGCCGCCGTTTTCATTTTTAACAAAACATCGCTTCGTTTTTTTTTCTTTCACCTTATTTTCGTTTCTAGAAAACTCCTTCTCTCTCTAACTTTCTCTTCTCGAGTCCGCCATTGTTCAAGCTTCCTTGCTCTGAAACTTATTCCGTTCACCCCTTCCAGCATGTTTTGCACCATTTCGTTGCCTCCACGACCGTCGTCTGACTTCGGCGATCTTTACACCGGCTTCATATTTTCTGGTAAGGAACTTGTTTTCGTCTTATTCCAATTTTTGATCTTTTCTAGAATTTCTTGTTATTATTGCCTTGCTCAAACATTTAATTTGCGAACCATACATCTGAATGCGTTGATTTTACTTTTTGCTTATACCTTGAATACATGTACTGTTCATAGTTTTCTTGCACATCTTGCCACTGTTCTTGGCCTTCAACCATTTGTGTTCTTCATGTTTTTGATAGTCCATCTCTGTTCTTAATTCTGAAACTTCACCTTTGTTTTCTGGTTTTTTGTGTCTTTTCTAGATCTGTGCCTTTGATCTTCATCTCCATAGTTTTAGGTTTGGAATTTGTCTATAGAACCCACATTTTAGGAAAAACTGAAACATCCCTTACAAATTTTTACACCAGTTCAAACTTAGGTTTTTTGCCGAGATCCCAATAACCCTTTTTGAAATATCTTCTTTCTGAAATCCAATACCTTTAGTTATCCCGATATCATGGGTATGTGGAAACATCGGGTAGACACCCCCTCCAAGCTAGAATTTTTTAGGCAAGAGTTTGAAATCCCAACCGATGTTAATCTGAGGTTGGCTGGGGATGATGACTCCATCATGCCTACTGATCACTCCATGCCCTTCCCTGTAGTTGCTTTTATTGAGTGTGGACTTCCGTTTCCACTTGACCCTTTTTTCCGTCAAATCCTTCATTTCTATAAATTGAACCCAATGCAACTCGCCACCTTACCGAGTTATTACTGGTACCATAGCCTTAGTTAAACAAGAGAATGCCAGGATTACACTTGTCGACTTCCAATACTGTTATACCATGTGTCGTCTTAGAAAAGACACGGACTATGTTTATTACCTTAAGCCGAGATCCACCAAATATAAAATCGTAGCCGACCTCCTAGACTCCAACAAGGGAACTGGAGACGATTACTTCATTGTCTCGGGCAATTGGGAGTTTCAGCCAAACGACAACCTCCATCTTTATCCCTTAAGCCGCACTGTTTTGGGGGAAGGAGCTGGTAAGGGCCACCTTTCATAAGTTTCTTTTTATCTTCTTGCATAAAGTTTTCAATATTCTTGTTCTAATGTCTATGCTGTTTTTATCTTTTGTAGCTCTTCCTCAACCTCCAAAGAATTTTCGCCAATCCTTCTATCCCAGCAAGGATTTGAAAAAACTTCTGAACTTGCCAATTCACAAACGAAAGGCGCCTCTGCTCCTCAACTTTATTCCAACATACAGGTCCGCTTTGCCGACGTCCCTTGGAGGAAGAAAAAAAGTCTTTCTCCACCATCTGCCACAACGCTACAGACCATATCCACATCTCGAACAGACCGGGGGTCAACCTCTGATCCAGCCAAGCAACCGTCAACTTCAACTCCATACTTGGTTCTAATATCACAACGCCGCCGCTGATGCCGAACAGTCTCTACTGCCGAGATGGGTCGCCCAAAACCAGTTGCAAAAGATCTTCTGGCCAGCATTCCATTATCTGTTGACGATCAACTAGCACAAACCCAACCTCCACCGAAGCCGAAAAGAATAAAAAATGCTCAACCAAAGGCTAAGGTAGCTCAGGTTGAATCTGAAGACACCTTGCCTATCTCAAAGTTAGTTGAGAGTGATAAATCTCAGCCTTCCGCTGAGAAAAGGCGCTCTGAATCTCAACCACCAGAATCCCAAAAACCAAAAAAGCCGAGGTCTTCTTCTGCAACAACTTCGGGATCAAAAAATCCTGATGCCCCCTGGGCCCCCACAATTACTCTGGAAGACAAGCCTGTCATAGCAAGTGATAGTGCCGATGATATCAACGTCGGCGTTGCACTCAGTACCGCTCTGCTTCTTCCAGGCGATCTGGAGCGAAACGCCCAGTACAGTGAGTATGAGAACTACGCTCTAATGCTTCAGCACTCCGTTTAGGTAAATGTCTTCTATTTGGTAATTTTCTTCTTTCCTTCCCTTTATTTCATACTTTGAATATTCCCTAATACCTCTGTTTTCTTTCAGGCCATCCAGCATGCCCACTCTTTCTCAATGCAGTCTTTTGAGAATCGGGAGAGGCTTGTCGAGATGAAGAGGGAGTTCTCCTCCCTCCAAAAGACCAACAAAGGTCTTCAATCAAAGATGAAAAAATTGGAGGACCAAGCCGAGGCTGCAATCAAAGCTCAGACTAATGCCGAAGAGAAGGCTGAGGCTATCAGGAAAGTGGCTGAGTCTCAGAAGAGAGAAGCCGAGAAAAAAATGGTCCAAGCCGAAAAGGAGCTTCAAGAGACACTGGCCACAAAAGAAGCCGAAATAAAAGATGCCGACGAGAAGGCGTATGCCCAAGGCATGGCCGACGTTACAGATGCCTACGAATAACAGGTGAAAGAGGCATGCAACAAGGGTTTCACCCTTGGTTGGATGTCCCTTCTAAAGAAACTCAATGTCCTAGAGGACTCACCACTGAGGAAAGCTGATGCCATTCCTCTTCCATTCCCTCCAGCTCAATCCCCAAGTCAAGATGTCGGCGAATCTGAGTTTGAGGATGGTGATGAGGAAGAGGATGAGGCTTTGGTAAGAAAATCCAAAGATGTTGATGGGGCCAAGTCCCCTCTTCAAAATGAGCAAGTCCTAGACTTGACTCAGGATGAAGAAGGCGATGAGGTTAACAAAGATGCTGCTTATGAGAAGGAATCAGGCGATGCCACCCTTGCTGATAAGAACCTTGATGACACTCTTGCAGAAATTGATGCCGAGGTGGCGGCGGATAAGGCTGCTAAGATGTCTTCTCAACAATCATCTGATTTTCAAATTCAACCAACTGGTGGAGAGGAGTCTTAGCTTTATATTTTTATTTTGCTTACTTGTATTTTGTTGCTTCTTTATCTTTTGGAACAATGTAAGCTTTTTGTATGGCCGACGTGCCCTTTTCTTGGTGAATGCTAATACAACTTTTCTTTTCTAAGTGCTTGCACTCTTGTCTTCTCTTTATTGCCTCTGCATGATTCTATACTTAGAATATTCTTCATGTCTTTCACATACTTTTCCTTCTTTGTACAATCTTCTCGGGGTGACGCACCTCGGATAGACAAACGTCTTGGTTTTAATCTTAACTTGTAAACTTTTAACAAGTGTTGAACATCATACTGGTTTAACTCAACTTGTAAATTGTCTACAAATTTTAACAAGTGTTAAACAATGACTTCGGTTTAACTTAACTTGTAAATTGTCCACAAATTTCAACAAGTGTTAAACAATGATTTCGGGTTAACTTCAACTTGTAAATTGTCTAGAAATTTCAACAAGCGTTAAGCAATAATTTCAGTTTAACTTAACTTGTAAATCGTCCACAAATTTCAACAAGTGTTAAACAATGATCTCAGCTTAACTTCAACTTATAAATCGTCCACAAATTTCAACAAGTGTTAAGCAATGATTTTGGCTTAACTTCAACTTGTAAATTGTCCACAAATTTCAATAAGTGTTAAACAATAATTTCGATTTAACTTAACTTATAAATTGTCCACAAATTTCAACAAGTGTTAAACAATGATTTCGGCTTAACTTCAACTTGTAAATTGTCCACAAATTTCAACAAGTGTTAAGCATATTCTTCTTCGTCTCTGCCCCTAATGTGGAACCTGATGTTCCACTTGGGTCTCATTTTATGCATGTATGTCTAGAGACAAATGTCAAGTATTCTTGAAAAGAAAGCAGAATCTTCTATTTATTTACTTCGTATGAATGGCAAGGAACAAAGAGTTTTTAATGATAGAAAAATTCAAATTACAAGTGCTTCCAAGGTCTTGGCAACTCTTTGCCCTTCATTATCTTCAAATCGATATGCCACATTACCCAGGTTACCGAGCGAAGATGATTCTGAAGGTCCTTCCAGTTTGCGGCCCAAGCTTGCCCGTCTCTAGCATCCTTCTTATTTGCGACGATTTTCCTCAGGACTAGGTCGCCGACTGAAAACTCTCTTGGATTGACTTTCTTGTTATAAGTTTTTTGCAAGTTGCCTGCTGGTATGTTGCAAGCTTATTGCAGCTTTCTCTCCTTCTTTCTTCTAAAAGATCCAGATCTCGGGCTAAAGAGTACATCATTAGTCCCATTTTCAACTCCCTGGGTTCTGATTTCTAGGCATGCCGGATCTCCAGCGGAATGACTGCTTTTGTGGCAAAGCCATGGCGAAGGGATCTCCTGTTGATCCTCGGCGTAGTCATATGCCCAGAGTACATGCGGCAATTCGTCTACCACTTGCCTTTTGCGCCTACAGCCTCTTCTTTATTCCATCCAAAATTACTTTTGTTGAGATGCTTCTGCGCTTGTCCATTACTTTGTGCGAAAGCTTGGGTTGAAAAGTTAGTTTTGATCTTGAACTTTGCCACAAAGTTCTTTGATTAGCTTGCTGTCAAATTGCTGTTCCATTGTCTGCAACAATTGCTCTTTTCTTGATTCCAAATTTGGTGTTGATTTTCTCCATATGAAGCTTTTCTTGACATCCACATCTCGGAATCTTGGCAAGAGGTTCTGCTTCTATCCATTTTGTGAAGTTAATCTGTTTGCTACCAGCAAGTACTTCTTTTGTCCAGTTGCTTGGGGTATTGTCCACGAGTCCATGCCCCATTGGGCAAATGGCCAAGGACTGGATACAGGGTTTAGGTTAACAGCTGGCTGGTGTATCAAGGGTGCAAACCTTTGGCATTGTTCACACTTCTTCACTTAGGCTTCTGCATCTTTTTGCATGTAAGGCCACCAATACCCCTGGGTAATGGCCCTGTGAGCTAGTGATCTGCCCCCAGCGTGGCTTCCACAAATTCCTTCATGGATTTCGTATAAAAAATCTTCAACCTGCGAAGGGTGTACGCACCTTAAAAGGGGTCCAGCGAAGGATCTTCTGTAGAAGTGTCCCTCTGCTGTTAGACTGAATCTTGCCGACTTCAATCTGATCTTGTGTGCCTCCTTGCGGTCGTCTGGCAGCATTCCTTCTTTTAGGAACGCAACAATTGCGTCCATCCAGCTTGGTCCCATGTCTATGCACATTGCTTCATGCTCTGTGGTTATTGGTTCAATGCTTGGGCCCGACAGGTGGTCAATCATTATTGTCCTTGCTTTTCCAGGTTGTACTGCACTAGCTAGGTTAGCCAACGCATCGGCATAGCTGTTGTCATCTCGGCTTACCTGAAGTAGTCGACAGTTCTGAAATAAGGCTAACAGTCTGATGATTTCCTTTGCGTAGGCCGACATTCGTTCATCTCGGGTTGCAAACTCACCTGTTGTCTGGTTAACTATTAGTTGTGAATCACAAAAAATTATTACCTCATCTGCTTGCACTGTTGCTGCCAACTTCAGTCCTGCAATGAGTGTCTCATACTCTGCTTCATTGTTTGAGGCCTTGAACCCCAAACGAATTGACTGTTCTAGTACCTGCCCATTTGGGGATATCAATACTACTCTTGCCCCCGCTCCTTGTCGGTTTGAACTCCCATCAACAAACAGTCGAAAGGAGTCGCCGATGTAATGCTGCAGGATCTGAGTTTGTCCTCTTTCCTTTGTTCTTTTGCCTTTGGCTGTGCTTCTCCTCGCTTGGTTGGACATCGTTCATCTTGGCTCAACGGAGCCTGATGTTCGATGGACTCTAGTGTGAACTCGGCTACGAAGTCGGCCAGAACCTGGACTTTGATTGCTGTCCTTGGTCTGTACTCTAGGTCATACTGGCCTAGGGTGACTGCCCATCTGGCTATTCTTCCTGTCAGGTCTCCTTGTTGCAGTAAGGACTTCAAGGGGTGCTCTGTTAGCACCACAATTTTATGGGCCTGGAAGTAATGGTTCAACTTTTTTGAAGCCATTACTAAAGCTAGTACCAACTTCTCTAAGGGCAGATACCTCGTTTCTGCATTGGCTAGGGTTTTGCTTACATAGTAAACAGCCCTTTGTTCCCCTTTCTCTTCTCGGATTAGTACTGCACTTATCGCATGTTCCGAAATAGCTAAGTACAGGAACAGCTCCTCCCCAGATTCTGGATTTGAAAAAATTGGAGCTGTGGTCAAATATTTTTTCAGGTCGGCCAAAGTGGCTTCGCATTCTTCTGTCCACAGGAAGTCAGTGGATTTTTTTATCAAGTTGAAGAAAGGTCTACACTTATCTGAGCTTCTGCTAATGAATCTGTTCAGGGCTGCGGCCTTTCCAATTAGCATCTGCACTTGCTTTGCCGACGTTGGGCTCTTCAACTCTAGGATGGCCTTGATCTGATCTGGGCTGGCCTCGATGCCCCTTCTGGTCACCAAGTATCCTAAAAACTTACCAGATCTAACTCCAAATGCACACTTCGATGCGTTGAGTCGGAGTCGATATGTTTTAAGGATTTCAAAGACTGTTTTTAGATCGGCAAGATGACCCTCAGGCTCCTTGGTCTTAACGACCATGTCGTCGATGTAGACTTCTACTGTTCGGCAAATCAGGTATTTGAACATATTGGTTACTAGCCTTTGGTAAGTCGCTCTTGCGTTTTTCAACCCGAAGGGCATTACTCTGTAACAGTACAAGCCTTTTGAGGTGATGAACGCTGTCTTTTCTTTATCTAGGGGGTACATGGCTATCTGGTGGTACCCCCTGTAGGTATCTAGGAAGCTCATTCTTTCATGCCCTGAAGTGGCATCTATTAGCTGGTCAATCTTTGGCAGAGGAAAGTTGTCTTTGGGACAGGCTTTGTTGAGGCTGGTGAAGTCTACGCAGACCCTCTATTTACCGTTCTTCTTCTTTACCACCACTGTATTGGATAGCCATGTTGGGTAGTGTACTTCTCTAATGGCCCTGGCCTCCAGAAGTCTATCTACTTCTTCTTCTACTGCTTCGACGTGCATCAACGT
The DNA here is from genome assembly GCF_004153795.1 of Camellia sinensis. Taxonomy (NCBI): domain Eukaryota; kingdom Viridiplantae; phylum Streptophyta; class Magnoliopsida; order Ericales; family Theaceae; genus Camellia; species Camellia sinensis. The sequence goes on from NW_021025266.1 coordinate 947,879, forward strand.
CGATTTTCTGGCTCGTTGAATTACAGGTTTGGCCGACCTGTCAACATTCAGTTTGTGGCACGTGACCTCGGGGTCAATGTCAGGCATTTCGTAAGGTGTCCAAGCGAACACTTCAATATTTGTTCTCAAGAAAGTTTCCAACTCTTTTTCCTCTTCTTCGGCTAAGCCCGAGCCGAGAAGAAAGAATGTTCTTCATCCCCATCCTGGACGAGGATTTTCTTTAGTGCCTTTTCGCTCTTCTCAGCTGCCTCTTTGCCGACGTCTTCTAGGACTTCCACGTCCTCATCTTCAATTTCTGCCTTCTCTGGCTCTCGTACGCTGTAGGTATATTTCATTGCTGCCATGGAGCAATTCTTCGCCTGCAGCTGATCGCCTCTGATTTCCTTTATCCCATGCTCTGTTGGGAATCGCAATAGTTGATGCAATGTTGAGGGAACTGCCCCCATTGCATGCAACCATGGCCTTCCCAAGATGATGTTGTAAGGGGAGGGTGTGTCGATGATGGTGAATTCTATCTTGATCTTCCTGGTGCCAGCCTGCACCTCTAAGCTTACTGCTCCCAAAGGCCATGTCGGCGTTCCATTGAACCCAACCATTGGGCCGTTGGATTGTTCCATATCATCCGGGTGAAGGCCAAGCTCCTTGTAACATCGGACGTACATGATGTTGCAAGAGCTGCCTTGATCAATCAGGATGCGTTTCACTTGGCACTCCCCAACCTGGAGGGATACTACCAAGGCATCATTATGCGGATGTTGGACCATCTCTAGGTCGGCTTCAGTAAAGGTTATCATTGGTCCTTAGCATTATTCTGCCCGATGTCTTTTCTCCTCGACTTGGTAAACATGTTGCAGGTGCTTCACTTTCTGGGTCTCTTCTTGGATTTCGTTTTCGTTGACCTTCGAGTGGATTACGTTGATTATCCGAGGTCCTCCTGCCTGCGGCTGTTGTGCTAGGGGAGGCAGGGCTACTGGTGCCTAAGGCAATCTTGCCCGTTCTTCCCTTGTTCTGGTTTCATCGACAAGGTCTCTCAGATGTCCTTGTCTCACCAGATCTTCCAAATCTGTTTTCAGGGCTCTACAACCCTGAGTTGTATGCTCATCTTCATTATGGTAGGCACAATGCCTGCCAATGTTTCTTCCCATGAACTCTCCTGGAGTCCTTTCTGGCGTTCTGAAATAGGGCTGGTTCCGAATTTGATCCAGGCCTTTGGGAATTGGGATTCGGAACACAGTTGTTACTGCTTGTGTGGCCCTCAGTTCTGCTTCTTGTCTGCTCGTTCCATTGTTACCTCAGCCTCGCTTCGGCGAGCCGTTTCCTTTCTCTTGTTTTATTTCCCTAGTTCCCGACGTGTCTTCTTCGGCTCTGGCGTACTTCTCGATTCTCGCCATGAGCTCCTCCATATTTTTTGGCAATGTCTTTGCTAAAGACTTTCGTAGTTGACAATTGTCTTTCAAGCCATTCTTAAAAGATACGACTGCCACCTTTTGATTACATTCGGGTATTCGATTGAACACCTCATAGTGTCTTTTTGCATAGGCCCTAAGGCCTTCATCCTTGCTGATCTTTAGAGCCATTAATGCGTCCACCCTTAATGGCTGCAGCTTGTTTGTCACAAACCTGACCACAAACATCTTGGCCAGGCCTTCCCAAGTCTTCACACTTCCCTTCGGTAGTTTGCGGAACCAATCTGATGCAATCTCCCCAAAGGATAAGGGGAACACTTTGCAGAGCAACGGCTCGTTCCCACTATACAATGCCATTGAGTTCAAATATAGTCCAACGTGGAAGTTGGGGTCTAACTTTCCATCGTATATTTGAAACCTCGGCATATTGAACCGCTTTGGTGCCTCAAATCTGTCTAATTCCACTGAGAATGATGTCATCGGCTTATCTGGGGAGGTTACCTTGGCGTAGGGGGCAGTTGTGGGGACATAATTTTTGAATGACAACACGTGGCCGAGGTGTCACCAGAGTGCTAGCTGAGGTGCCACGTGTCATGGTCATGATACCAAGATGATCTCGGCTAAACCGAGATTATCTGCGAAGATGTCGGAATCCGAGATAAACGGATAAGGGACAAGAATCCTAGAATGGGAGAAGACTTCAGTTTAGGTAAAGATAGGACTTTTAGAGAGTTTATCCTAATTCAACTGAGAGTCCAAGATTAGCAGTAATCCTAAGTCCATTAGAGCTAGGCTCCTATTGGGACTAGGATTGAGTTTGCTATAAAAGAAAGGCACCCCCATGGGTCTAAGGTATGCTTTTGATATTCTGTCTAATGAATTAAGCACTATTGGTTATTTTTTAGAGATATTGAGTACTGACTTGATCGTCGGAGTGCTCTCGGGTGAACGAGCCACCGCCGAAAACTCTTCTTTCTGTTGCAGGTCGTTCGGGCTTAATCTATTCTGCCGGTGTTCTCCAGTTAAGTACTAAGTTGGCAGTGTGGTCAGAAAATTACCCACACAATTTGGCACCATCTGTGGAAATGACAAGAGAATAGATAGCCAACGACGGACAGAAAGAGAAGGTTGGGGATGACATTCCTACTGGGAGTGGGAAACCTGTCGACCTTAGCATCAAAGAAGACAACTACAACGAAGAAACTCGTGATAAGAATCACGGAGAAGAGGACGTCGGCCAGGAGGGCGACGTGCTGAAGAAATCAGACCGAAGCAAGTATTATAACGAGGACGACCTCCAGCCACCGTTCCCGTCACAAGATACGCCGATTCCAGCAGCCAAGAAAGATGCCCAGGCAAGGGGGTAGAAGACAACTCCTACGACTCTTCAGCACGATAGGACCAAAGAACATTCTCACCGGTCTTCAAGGGAGGTCGGACGAGGAGAATCAAGAAGGGGAGATTCACAGAGGACACATCGCACCAAGGAAGCTGACTCCAAAGAACATCGGCATGTTCAGGGGAAGGACCTCTGTTTCGACGCGACCAATGGAGGGAGGTCCAAAAGGTCTCGCAATGACATAGGAAGTAGTACACCAAAGAGGCTGAAATCCGAAGATAGCCGAGCTTCTGGACGAACCAAGGAGGATCTGAGGGATTATCTCCAGAGAAAGCGACAAGATGCCGAGGTGACCTCACCTATCAAGCCGAGATAACACTGGATATGAGAAGACAAGAGCTCAGCCCAAGTAAGTCGATCCCGGATTCCAGATCTCAGATCCCAGAAGACAAGATCTCGGCCTAAGATGATTAAGTCCGAGAAGAGAAGAGTTAACCGAGATTATGTTTAACACTTGTTAAAATTTGTGGACAATTTACAAGTTGAAGTTAAACCGAAATCGTTGTTTAACACTTGTTGAAATTTGTGGACAATTTACAAGTTGAAACTGAAATCATTGTTTAACACTTGTTGAAATTTGTGAACAATTTACAAGTTGAAGTTAAACCGAAATCATTGTTTAACACTTGTTGAAACTTGAGAAAAATTTACAAGTTGACGTTAAACCGAAATTATTGTTTAACACTTGTTGAAATTTGTGGACAATTTACTAGTTGAAGTTAAACCGAAATCATTGTTTAACACTTGTTGAAATTCTGAGAGAATTTACAAGTTGAAATTAAACCGAGATCATTGTTTAACACTTGCTGAAACTTGAAAAAAGTTTACAAGTTGAAGTTAAACTGAGATTATGTTTAACACTTGTAGAAACTTGAGAAAAATTTACAAGTTGAAGTTAAACCGAGATTATGTTTAACACTTGTTGAAACTTGAGAAAAGTTTACAAGTTGAAGTTAAACCGGGGTCATGATTAAAGGAAGGAATGATATAGGTTCCATCACCTCAGGATGCCGAGGTAATAGAACCTAGGGGGCAGTTGCGGGGACATAATTTTTGAATGACAACATGTGGCCGAGGTGTCACCGGAGTGCCAGCCGAGGTGCCACGTGCCATGGTCATGATACCGAGATGATCTCGGCTAAACCGAGGTTATCTGCGAAGATGTCGGAATCCGAGATAAACGGATAAGGGATAAGAGTCATAGAATGAGAGAAGATTTCAGTTTGGGTAAAGATAGGACTCTTAGAGAGTTTATCCTAATTCAACTGGGAGCCCAAGATTAGCAGTAATCCTAAGTCCATTAGAGCTAGGCTCCTATTGGGATTAGAATTGAGTTTGCTATAAAAGAAAGGCACCCCCATGGGTCTAAGGTATGCTTTTGATATTCTGTCTAGTGAATTAAACACTATTGGTTATCTTTGAGAGATATTGAGTACTGACTTGATCGTCGGAGTGCCCCCGGGTGGACGAGCCACCGCCGGAAACTTTTCTTTCTGTTGCAGGTCGTTCAGGCTTAATCTATTCTGCCAGTGTTCTCCAGTTAAGTACTAAGTTAGCAGTGTGGTCGGAAAATCATCCATACAGTATTTACCTGTCAACTAAAATCTTGACTTTGCCACTACACAGCAGACTGTTTTCATAAGTGTAAATCCTTGATTAAAGGATTTAGAAAGGAATTTGAAAAGTGAAAAAGAAAAGGTGTGTAAAACTAAATGAAATATATATTTATTTTATTTATATTTTACCTCTTTTTTCTCTTTTTATTTCTAAATTATTTCCTAAATCTTCCAACCAAATACAGTGGTAATGTTAAATGAAGTCTTCTATCTAATGCCATTGGTGGGGTTTGTTGCAGGCTGGTTTGGATTTCTAAACATCAGTATCTAAATTAGCCGTATCGATTGTTCATTCTACTCACCAAATTTCCTATTTACCTTCTTTGTCTTATATTTATTGTTGACGTTTCATCCTTTGGTTTTTTTCAGTGCATTCTTGCTGTCTTGCATGCTGTCTCATTGTTAACATAGTCCTTTTGAATTAATTCTTGTCCCCATCAATGAGTTCTCTCACATAAACTTCAAACAGTTGATGACAACGAAGAGAATTACTCTATATTAGATATTAAGGACACTCAAATATGCTAATCCAACTCAATTAGGACGATGCATAATCCAATTCTGAACAGATTTCTTGATAAATTTTCTTGACAAGTGGTTTAATTGCGACGTGAATATGATCATATTGAAAATTTGAAATTGTTTACCATTTCTTATGTAAACACCCTTAGGAAAATCATGTGGAATTCTCCCTTCAATGGCGGTAACATGAACTGCTTCTCCTATCTCTTCAACTGGAGCAAAGTTACTCTGCTAAATTTATGTACATAAATTAACATATAAACCAATAAAGATTACCAAAATAAATGTGTAAAATAAAATTATTTCTGTAGGTACCTGAGATGGGAGCAATGGCTGGTCGTTGAATTCGAACACCAAATCAACAAAGGCATCAATTAATCTGACAGAAGTGTTCTTGGCAGTTTCAGCAATGTCGATTTTCGTGGGAAATTCAGGAAAATCTCTGAAGAATGGCTGCAAATAATGAAAACAGACTAGATAAGTAATGGTGAAAGTAATTTGTGGAAATTGCTTTTGTTTTGCATGGTTAAGTTTGGACTCAGACCCATCACAGATCATTAGAGAGAGAGAGAGAGAGAGAGAGATGAGTATACCTTGAAAGAAGAGGACAATGAAGTCTTGAAGTGATCAAATCTGTGTGAGATGGAAGGCTTTTGCACACAACAGTTCACTTGGAATGCATAACTAGAAATGGCCATCTCTCTCTCTCTCTCTCTCTCGCTCTATCTGTCTATCTCCCTCATAATATTAGAAATTTGTAACTGTTATAAACTGTACAACTATGAACACAAAACCAGAGTCTTGTAAAAATGACGTATAGGTAAGCAATGGTGCTAAGACTAAGCATTTACGGGGAAGCAAAGATGAAGAGTTGTGGAAGAGCATCATCATTTTGTATATAAAAAACAAAAAATTGCATAAATTTGACAAATAAACAAAGCAAGTGATGATATATTGGCAGAGCCACTTTGGCAGTATCGGGGACAAATGAATAGACTGGGCAATATGGGATATTCCCAATGCAATTAATTTCACTGTCCTACATTATATTATTATTATTTTTTTGGTAATACCAGCCTACATTTATCATGTGTTGGTTGGTGTGTTAGATGAGGGCTTATCTTATCAACGGCAGAATCAAAGCTCCTCGATGAGGGTGCCATGAGGATGGAATGGAACAAAAAAAAAAGAAAAAAAAAAAAATTGTCGGATAAATGTGAGGCACCGTTTGGGAATGTGGGTTGAAAGTTTTTTTTAACTATTTTAGACACAAAAGATAAAATAGATTATTTTAGTCATAACAAATTAAATATTACATTTAACCCATAATTATTATACTATTCTTTCACAAAAAAGTTAAAAAAATCAAAAAATTAAAAATCTTTCACAAACCAAACTTTTTAGCTCAGACTAAAATAGTTAAAAAAGTCAAAAAGTCAACCCACTTCCCAAACGACACCTGAGTCTATTTGGGTTTTAATAAATTAGATAATTTTTGAAAATAATATATTTTTATTTATTTTGGGTGTTTACTCAAATTTTACATTAAATTTGAATAAAATTTTGATCTGATATGATGTGCTCTAATCATTTCATCAAATCTGGTCAGTCATCTAACCAGTCGTCCAGACTTGTGTAAATTTTCATCAAATCTTCCCCCAATTTGGTCGTCCACTCGATCTTCTAGCTGGTCACCTGCGAGATTTAATGAAAAGTTAAACGTTTCCTTTATTTGATAAACAAAATATAGCTCCCTTCATTTGATATCAATTTGGTGAAGGGATTGGAATACTGTTTTCACCACATTTTTATTAAATTTAAATTTGATAAAAGATACGAGTCTAGATTGAAAACGGTCTCAGTTATGATAATATGTAATTTTGATATTATTTTGGAGAGCCATTATGCCTATTCCACTTTACTCCAAATACACTCCATTCTTTGTCCTTATCATACACAATTACTATTCTCACTCTATTTTACTCCGAATACACTTTTTTCTATGTATATTAAAGACAAAAAAATGAGTGTATTTAGAGTAAAGTGAATTAGCAGCTCCCTTATTTTGTTTTCGATTATAACTGAAAAGATTTTAATAAGAAATAACCAATGACTTTTTTGGTTATAATTAAAATAACAATCACAATATATCATAATTAAGTTATAACTAACTTTACAATGAGTTATGACCAAAACTATAATGAGTCATAACCAAATGTCACTTGTGTCATAACCAAATATTCATTTATTCTTAATTAAATAACAACCACAATAAGTCATATTTAAGTTAATAATATCACAATAAATCATAATTAAAAATCACAAAAAGTTGTAACTAGACATATGATACATTCATTTTCAAAGTGTATATTATAGAATTTCCCAATTTTTTATTTATGTTTATAAAATTTAAAAAATTATAAACAAAAACTCATTTGGTGTCTATTTTCATTTCCAAAATAATAAATTATTTTCAAAATTTAATAAATTTTTGTAACAAAAAATTTATTTAAACTAGTTTTGAATACAAATTTGCATTCTTTTCTCTCTTCGACTAGCAGCATGGGAAGGGAAGTCCCACGACATGTTGTACAGTTTTAAGTAAAACTCAACCCCAAAAATTAGTTATTAAAGTGAGAGTATCTCACATGTATATGTTTCACAGACCTTAGAACACAGAAAATGTTAAATTTTATTTCACACCGTCCATCACCACCACTACATTTGGCTTTTCTCCACCTCAGCTCCCATCAACTGGTTCTTTAGACCATTATCACTGAAGACCTTTGGTCACCATTTCTAATTGGGAGTCGTTTCTGGCAACCACTAACTACATATAGTCATTTGAAAATATCTTTCTGTGTGGGTGATTTTCTGACCACACTGGCCACTTAATAACCAGTTGGAGAGCACTGGCAGAATAGATGGCATCCGACTGACCTGTCCGACTGACCTGCAACAGAAATATAAGAATCTCGCGGTGGTTTCGACCACCCGGGGCACTCCAATGATCAAGTCAGTACTCAATATCTCTCAAAGATAATCAATCATCTATTCAACTCACAAGCTTGAGCATAAAAAACATACCTTAAATCCATGGGGTGCCTCTCTTTTATAGCCAATACAATCCTAGTCCCAATAGGAGCCTGGCCCTAATGGACTTAGGATTACTGCTAATCTGGGACTCCCAGTGGGATTAGGATAAACTCTCTAAGAGTCTTATCTTTACCCAAACTAAAATCTTCTCCCAATCTAGGACTCTTGTCCATATCCAGGTTGAGTTCCCTCTTCATTCTAGGACTCTTGTCCCTTATCCGTTTATCTCGGATTCCGATATTTTCGGAGATAACCTCGGCCTTGCCGAGCCTCGGCGTCACGATCAGGACACGTGGCACCTCGGCTGACACGTCGGTATCACCTTGCCACATGTTAGTACTCAGAAAATATATCCCCACACTTTCAATACCACCTTCAGTCAAAATTATTAATTTTTAATAATTCCTTTTCACTTATTTTTCAAAACAAGTTTTTAACATACGTACATATCAATCATGTTTTATTTTTTTATTATTTCTTTTATCAAGAAAATAATAATAATAATAAATTGTAAATATTATCAAACAAGAGTAATTTTAGCAATTAATCAAAAACCGATGAGCAGGTGACCAACATGAAGCAATCTTGAAGAACAGCTTAGACAAACATTAGAGAGATCATCGATGAACACAAAGCACAAGCATATTTTCTTTTCCTTGTTTGGAAGCTGAGAATTGTCCGCAGTACCTTATCTTATGGTCAAATGACAACCAAATGACTACTTTGAAGAGCTTCAATAACATTACAAACTTACACATAAAATGAAAAGAAATAAAATTAGCAACAAAGGTGACCTAATGACACGATACAAACGGCACAGGCCAAATGTCATCCCCATAATTTCAATAATTTTTATAGTCAGTATTTTAAACTTAATTGTCATTTCCGAGTCTGCTGACCACTCTTTATCATTTTCTGATTAGTTCTCATTGTCATCAAACAGGTTTTCCATCTAGAAAAGTTAATAACAGTACCCATTACAAACCAATTTCATAACATCCCTAGGGCTACAACTTGGGATAGGTTAAAAGAACTGTTTGTACTAAACTCAAAATATAGAGAGATTTTTCAAAACTTGGATATTATCCAAGCCTGGACTCAAGTTTAATTCAAAGAATTTGAACTTGACTAAGGTTGTCTAAATTCAAACAGAGAAAAATATTAATTTGAGTTATGTGCATAGAAACAGAATATAGAATATATAAATGTGAGACAAAATATTCGTAACTATAAATGCAAATATGTTTGCAATTACATATATGAATATTATTTTATCTCACATCTATATATTTTATGTTCCATTATCTCTATACACATATCCTTAACCATCATTGCACATTAAATAAATTTAGATGATAAAATGATTATGTAATTTGTGAGTGGTTGATGATGATTTTTTTTCTCTTTGTATTTCTCTTGGCCTATTTATAGACTCAGATACATGAGAAAAAGAGATAATCTAAACCCACAATTTCCTTAACATGCCCATGATTTCCTTAACATTATCTATATTCCATGTTTGATAAGGACTATTTTGTAGATTTGGTACTTGATTTGATCTTAACTCCTTGATCTTAACAACAAACTTTAAAATTACTGTAATTACTAACTTTCCAGCCATCTATTTAACATGTCATCAAACCACATCCTTAACACATTTGTCATGCTACGTTAAAATGCCTGTCGATAGAAATAATAATAATAATAAACAAATGTGGTCAAGATTATTTTTTGAAAATAGTTTATGATTTCAATCGACAGACCATAATCGAATTTGACCATAATTAATAAGACATAATTGGAAAAAAAAAATATGAGGCAAATAATAACTTAGTAGGAATCATACTACCAAATCTTAATGAGTCTAGTGGTAATTGGAATCATACGCACAAGTATTTAGCGCCACCACTATGTGCCAAAAATTGGCATCAAATGAATAATAATTGCAGGATAAATAAGATCAATGACAATAATAATTACTTTGTTTTTTTAATCCATTTTAATTATTACAAATCAATATAGTTGAAATTTTTCTTCATCCGAATCTAAAGGTTATAAATGACTTTTAAATATAATATATAATTTTTTTTTTTTTTTGTTTCTTTAATAGCAAAGGAAAATCCCAGGTGTAACCAATCTGTAGCAATGACTGTTGTACTGAGATTGGTGGTCAGCAACTTGGGTTTAAATTTTGAAAATAAGGGAATCAAATAGAAATCTCAATTGACCCACAAGACGACGTGGTTTGTTTGAGTTTTAGATGCATTTCGGGTCGGATCCAGGTAAGTCCGCGGGAAATGAACGGACTTCGACAGTGTGTTCATTGGGCTGAGAGAGACGCGTGAAGTCCGTTGGACTAACTAAACAGGGCTTACTACTTTTTACTTTGGCCCATTTTGACAGTAAAAAAAAAAGAAAATTATTATGTAGTCTTATGTATGGGATGTATTTTCCTTCTAATCTCCCTATATTTTTAATAGACTAATAAGTCTATAGTTTTTTAAGTTTTGTACCCGGAGGACCCGTTTTTTATTTTTTAAATGACTGTATTACTCTTTGATTTGAGATATATATATATATATATATACGTAAAAAATCAAATATTTGCCTATGCGAGGTTGTCTGAGACCTCAATTTCTCTTCGTGATGCCGATCTCTTTGTGCTCTGAGGTCGTTCTCGTTGTGTTGTGAGGAAGATCTGGTTGTGCGATCTGAATCTCTGTGTACGCTGTGTGTGTGTGTGTCTGTGTGTCTGTGTCTCACTCTGTCTCTATCTGTCGATACATTTATGTATGTATATATATAGATAAACAAATTTGCGTGATCTCTGGTTTATGTTTGGCAATGTTGTTATAGTTCTTTGTTTTCTAATAAACTTTGTTTGTTTGATACTTATTTTGTGATTTTTGTATGTGATATAGTGCAATGATTTTGATTTTGTTGATTTCGTTTGTTGTATAGTGTAATGTGTTTTGAAGTTGTAGTTTGGAATTATGAATTCTGAAGTTTTGATACTGATATGTTGTAACTGTATAATTTTGCAGTTTGAAATCTGTGAACAATTGTTTCCTGGTTTGTGATTTTGTAGTATGGAGGGGTGTTTCATGTTAATGTGCAAATACAATAAGTCTTGTGCTGCTATTAAGATTAGTAAGGGATGTAGTTATCATGAAGTTGTTGAGAAAATATCTGTGAAGTTCAAGGAGTTGAGTGTTGGTAACTTTTGTTTGTTTTTCTCTATTCCTGGATATTCTAATTGTGTTGTTGAATGCGATGATGATTTGGGGAATATGATGTCAATGGTAGGTTGTAGTGGTTCTCATGTTGTTGATGTTGTTGTAGGTGATAGGAGAATTATGGAGATTGATGATAATTCTTCTAGGATTGATTCTGTAATTTGTGAGAGTTCTTTGGTTAACGATTGTGATGATTTTGGTGGTTTGTTGCCTAGTTTTTATCTAGAACTATAGAGAGTTTTGTTGTCTGCTAGTTGGAAGGGGATTATACACAGTGTTGGTCAAGAATTTCAAGGTGGAGTGCCGGCGTTCCGTATTGCATTGGCTAAGTATGCAGTTGAGTGTGGTTTTGCAGTGAATTATTTGAAGAACGATGTAACAAGAGTAACTGCTGAATGTATGATAAAGTCGTCTACGAGTTGTAAATGGTTTGTGCATGGAAGGATATTGATGAATTTTGGTATTTTTTCTATTATGAAGTTAGATAATGTGCATACTTGTGGGGTTGTTGCTCGTAGATCTTGTAGTAAAATGGTTGGTTCTAGACTTGTGTCTGATATTGAACATAATGATATTAGTGATAATCCGTTGACTCATCCTATTGAAGTTAAAAAAAAGTTGAAGAAGCAACATAGTATAGATGTTTCTTATCGGGTTGCATGGTTAGGAGTTGATAAGGTAAGAGGTGGATTGTTTGGTGATTTTGCAACTTCTTTTGACCAACTTCGATGGTACCTTGAGACGGGTATGAGAACGAATCCTGGAAGTGTGTTTGAATTAGATATGGATGAAAGTAATGATTGTTTTCAGAGGTTGCTTGTGGCATTTCATGGACGTTTGTATGGCTTTCAATTTTGTCATCCGTTGTTGTTTGTTGATGGTACATTCTTGAAGAGGCGTTACAAAAGGTATTTGCTTGTAGCAACATCAAAATATGGTAATCAAGGTATGTATTTATTTGCAGTTAGTATAGTTTTGGTTTGTCAGTGTGTTTTGGTAATTGGTGGATTTTGGTTTTTGTTATTGTATTGTGAGTCCGCTAATTTTTGCAATTTCATGTTATTTTGTTTTCAGGCTTGTTTCCTTTGGCTTTTGCGATTGTTGACGTTGAAAATCAAGATAATTGAATGTGGTTTTTAAGTCAGTTGTTAAAAGCTGTTGGTTCAGGCAGAAGATTGACCTTTGTGTCGGACCGTCAACATGGATTGTTAGACGCTATTTTAGTGGTTTTTCTCAATGCACATCATGCATATTGCTTGAACCATTTGAAGAGAAATTTGATTGACAAATTGGTGGGACTTCGTACTAACTATAAGCTGACTTTGATGAAAATATTAGTTAAATGTGCTTAAGGGCCAACTGTTGCTTTTTTCCAATATTATATGGAGAAATTGAGGCGTATTACTGGGAATGGTAGAGTTGATAATTTGTTGGAAGGTTTGCAAAATGATAAGTGGGCCAATGCATTTTTTAGAGGGAAACAATATGGTGAGATGTCATCTAATGCTGTCGAGTCTTATAATAATTGGATTGGTGAGGCCCGTGAGTTTCCTATTACTTGTATGATAGAGATGATTATGGTTCAAATCATGACTCAATTGTCTAATAGAAGAGTTAAATCTAAAAGATGGACTACCAAATTGTGTCCAGTTATGGAAAAGAAGTTGGTGGATTCTTTGAAGCTAGCTAAGTCTTGGGATGTGATTATTGCTAGTGATACTGTACTTGAGGTTCATTCTTCTATTTCTTTTTATGTTGATATTGGTAGACGGACTTGTTTTTGCTGTGAATGGCAATTGAATGGTTTTCCTTGTTGTCATGCTGTGCATGCTTTGCGTAGCATGGTAGAGATGTGTATGATTTCATTGATCTTTTTTTCATGTGGATTGTTTTAGAGAGTCGTACAAGGAATCTGCTTATCCAGTGCCTTCAAGTGAGATATTTGACTTTGATGGTGCCGGTAGTTCGATTACCAAACCTCTTATAACGAAGAAGCAGCCTCGGCGAAACAGGAAGAAAAGGATACCTTTTAGGGGTGAGAATATGAAGCAAATCAAGTGTGGGAGGTGCTTGAAATATGGGAATCACAATAAGAAGACATGTAAGCCTGCTATTTGAGTCCATAGTCTATTCTTTTGGATTTGTATTTGAAGTTGAGGAATTGTGATAATAAAATATGATACTTAGTATTATGGAAGTAATGAATAAAGTTGGTTGCATTTTTTTTTCTTTTTTGATGCATTTTTTAGTTATTGATATTGTTTTGTAACAGTTTTATTTATTTATTTTGTGTGGATTTGGTTGGTTTTATTTTTGTAGAATGCTGAGAAGGTTGCTGAAAATTTCTTATTGAAATTGTATAATCTTGTAGTTTTACTACATGATATATTTATTTAATATTTCGTAGTAACAAAACTGTATAATTTTGCAGTTTAAAAAATTATGTAAGAAATACATATTATAATGCGTGGAAGGCACTCACGATAATGAAACTGCATAATTGTGTAGTATAATTTTTGTTTAAGTGATGAAACTGCACAATTTTACAATTTTAAGAATTATAAGAAACAACCTGATGAAACTGCATAATTTTGTAGTTTTAAAAATTATTAGAAACAACCTGATGAAACTGTATAATTTTGTAGTTTTAAGAATTATTATAAACAACCTGATGAAACTGTATAATTTTGTAGTTTTAAGAATTATTATAAACAACCTGATGAAACTGTATAATTTTGTAGTTTTAAGAATTATTATAAACAACCTGATGAAACTGTATAATTTTGCAGTTTTAAAAATTATTAGAAACAAGCTGATGAAACTGCAAAATTTTGCAGTTTGAAGAATTATTAGAAACAACCTTTACTGTATGAAAATATATGCAACCACAAACAAGTAGACAAACAATCAGAAGAAGAACCACAATAATAATAACAAGAAGAAGAGCAACAACAACATCAATCATTTTCACCATAACCATGATAACCAGAAAAAGATCATTCCCAAAAGTATATAAAGTACTTGTCACATGTTAAAAAAGAAAAATAAAAAAAAAGGTTTTCCATCTAGAAAAGTTAATAACAGTACCCATTACAAACCAATTTCCATAACATCCCTAGGGCTACAACTTGGATAGGTTAAAAGACTGTTTGTACTAAACTCAAAATATAGAGAGATTTTTCAAAACTTGGATATTATCCAAGCCTGGACTCAAGTTTAATTCAAAAGAATTTGAACTTGACTAAGGTTGTCTAAATTCAAAAACAGAGAAAAATATTAATTTGAGTTATGTGCATAGAAACAGAATATAGATATATAAATGTGAGACAAAATATTCGTAACTATAAATGCAAATAATGTTTGCAATTACATATATGAATATTATTTTTATCTCACATCTATATATTTATTTCCATTACTCTATACACATATCCTTAACCATCATTGCACATTAAATAAATTTAGATGATAAATGATTATGTAATTTGTGAGTGGGTTGATGATGATTTTTTTTCTCTTTGTATTTTCTTTGGCCTATTTATAGACTCAGATACATGAGAAAGAGATAATCTAAACCCACAATTCCTTAACATGCCCATGATTTTCCTAACATTATCTAATTCCATTTTGATAAGGACTATTTGTAGATTGGTACTTGATTTGATCTTAACTCCTTGATCTTAACAACAAACTTTAAAATTACTGTAATTACTAACTTTCCAGCCATCTATTTAACATGTCATCAACCACATCCTTAACACATTTGTCATGCTACGTTAAAATGCCTGTCGATAGAAAATAATAATAATAATAAACAAATGTGGTCAAGATTATTTTTTTGAAAAATAGTTTATGATTTCAATCACAGACCATAATCGAATTTGACCATAATTAATAAGACATAATTGGAAAAAAATATGAGGCAAATAATAACTTAGTAGGAATCATACTACCAAATCTTAATGAGTCTAGTGGTAATTGGAATCATACGCACAAGTATTTAGCGCCACCACTATGTCCAAAAATTGGCCATCAAAAATGATAATAATTGCAGGATTAAATAAGCATCAATGACAATAATAATTACTTTGTTTTTTTAATCCATTTTAATTATTACAAATCAATATAGTTGAAATTTTTCTCATCCCGAATCTAAAGGTTATAAATGACTTTTAAATATAATATATAATTTTTTTTTTTTTTGTTTCTTTAATAGCAAAGGAAAATCCCAGGTGTAACCAATCTGTAGCAATGACTTGTTGTACTGAGATTGGTGGTCAGCAACTTTGGGTTTAAATTTTGAAAATAAGGGAATCAAATAGAAATCTCAATTGACCCACAAGACGACCTGGTTTGTTTGAGTTTTAGATGCATTTCGGGTCGGATCCAGGTAAGTCCGCGGGAAATGAACGGACTTCGACAGTGTGTTCATTGGGCTGAGAGAGACGCGTAAGTCCGTTGGACTAACTAAACAGGGCTTACTACTTTTTACTTTGGCCCATTTTGACAGTAAAAAAAAAAAGAAAATTATTATGTAGTCTTATGTATGGATGTATTTTCCTTCTAATCTCCTATATTTTTAATAGACTAATAAGTCTATAGTTTTTTAAGTTTCTGTACCCGGAGGACCCGTTTTTTATTTTTAAATGACTGTATTACTCTTTGATTTGAGATATATATATATATATATATACGTAAAAAATCAAATATTTGCCTATGCGAGGTTTTCTGAGACCTCAATTTTCTCTTCGTGATGCCGATCTCTTTGTGCTCTGAGGTCGTTCTCGGTTGTGTTGTGAGAAGATATGGTTGTGCGATCTGAATCTCTGTTACGCTGTGTGTGTGTGTGTCTGTGTGTCTTGTGTCTCACTCTGTCTCTATCTGTCGATACATTATTATGTATGTATATATATAGATAAACAAATTTGCGTGATCTCTGGTTTATGTTGGCAATGTTGTTATAGTTCTTTGTTTTCTAATAACTTTGTTTTGTTTGATACTTATTTTGTGATTTTTGTATGTGATATAGTGTAATGATTTTGATTTTGTTGATTTCGTTTGTGTATAGTGTAATGTGTTTGAAGTTGTAGTTTGGAATTGTGAATTCTGAAGTTTTTGATACTGATATGTTGTAACTGTATAATTTTGCAGTTTGAAATCTGTGAACAATTGTTTCCTGGTTTGTGATTTGTAGTATGGAGGGGTATTTCATGTTAATGTGCAAATACAGTAAGTCTTGTGCTGCTATTAAGATAGAAGGATGTAGTTATCATGATGTTGTTGAGAAATATCTGTGAAGTTCAAGGAGTTGAGTGTTGGTAACTTTGTTTGTTTTTCTCTATTCCTGGATATTCTGATTATATTGTTGAATGTGATGATGATTTTGGGGAATATGATGTCAATGGTAGGTTGTAGTGGTTTCTCATGTTGTGATGTTGTTGTGGGTGATAGGAGAATTGTGGCGATTGGTGATAATTCTTCTAGGAATTGATTCTGTAATTTATGAGAGTCTTTGGTTAACGAATTGTGATGATTTTGGTGGTTTGTGCCTAGTTTTTATCTTAGAACCATTGAGAGTTTGTGTCTGCTAGTTGGAAGGGATTATACACAGTGTTGGTCAAGAATTTTAAGGTGGAGTGCCGGCGTTCCGCATTGCATTGGCTAGTATGCAGTTGAGTGTGATTTTGCCAGTGAATTATTTGAAGAACGATGTAACAAGAGTAACTGCTAATGTATGATAAATCGTCTACGAGTTGTAAATGGTTTGTGCATGGAAGATGTTGATGAATTTTGGTATTTTTTCTATTATGAAGTTAGATAATGTGCATACTTGTGGGGTTGTGCTCGTAGATCTTGTAGCAAAACGGTTGGTTCTAGACTTGTGTCTGATATTGAACATAATGATATTAGTGATAATCCGTTGACTCATCCTATTGAAGTAAAAAAAAAGTTGAAGAAGCAATTATGGTATAGATGTTCTTATCGGGTTGCATGGTTAGGAGTTGATAAGGTAAGAGGTGGATTGTTGGTGATTTTGCAACTTTTTTGACCAACTTCGATGGCACCTTGAGACGGGTATGAGAACGAATCCTGGAAGTGTGTTTGAATTAGATATGGATGAAAGTAGTGGGTGTTTTTAGAGATTGTTATGTGGCATTTCATGGACGTTTGTATGGCTTTCAATTTTGTCATCTGTGTTGTTTGTTGATGGTACATTCTTGAAGAGGCGTTACAAAAGGTATTTGCTTGTAGCAACATCAAATATGGTAATCAAGGTATGTATTATTTGGTTAGTATAGTTTTGGTTTGTCAGTGTGTTTTGGTAATTGGTGATTTTGGTTTTTGTTTATTGTATTGTGAGTCCGCTAATTTTTGCAATTCATGTTATTTTGTTTTCAGGCTTGTTTCCTTTGGCTTTGCGATTGTTGACGTTGAAAATCAAGATAATTGATGTGGTTTTTAGTCAGTTGTTAAAAGCTGTTGGTTCAAGGCAGAAGATTGACCTTTGTGTCGGACCGTCAACATGGATTGTTAGACGCTATTTTAGTGTTTTCCTCTGCACATCATGCATATTGCTTGAACCATTTGAAAGAAGAAATTGATTGACAAATTGGTGGGACTTCGTATTAACTATAAGCTGCTTTGATGAAAATATTAATTAATGTGCTTATACTCAACTGTGCTTTTTTCCAACATTATATGGAGAAATTGAGGCGTATAACTGGGAATGGTAGAGTTGATAATATGTTGGAAGGTTTACAAAATGATAAGTGGGCTAATGCATTTTTTAAAGAGGGAAACAATATGGTGAGATGTCATCTAATGCTGCGAGTCTTATAATAATTGGATTGGTGAGGCCCGTGAGTTTTCCTATACTTGTATGATAGAGATAATTATGGTTCAAATCATGAAATTATTTCTAATAGAAGAGTTGAATCTAAAAGATGGACTACCAAATTGTGTCCAGTTATGGAAAAGAAGTTTGGTGGACTCTTTGAAGCTAGCTAAGTCTTGGGATGTGATTATTGCTAGTGATACTGTACTTGAGGTTTCATTCTTCTATTTCTTTTATGTTGATATGGTAGACGGACTTGTTTTTGCTGTGAATGGCAATTGAATGGTTTTCCTTGTTGTCATGCTGTGCATGCTTGCGTAGCATGGTAGAGATGTGTATGATTTCATGATCTTTTTTTCATGTGGATGTTTTAGAGAGTCGTACAAGGAATCTGCTTATCCAGTGCCTTCAAGTGAGATATTTGACTTTGATGGTGCCGGTAGTTGATTACCAAACCTCTTATAACGAAGAGCAGCCTCGCGAAACAGGAAGAAAAGGATCACTTTGGGGTGAGAATATGAAGCAAATCAAGTGTGGGAGGTGCTTGAAATATGGAATCACAATAAGAAGACATGTAAGCCTGCTATTGAGTCCATAGTCTATTCTTTTGATTTGTATTTGAAGTTGAGGAATTGTGATAATAAAATATAATAACTTAGTATTATGGAAGTAATGAATAAAGTTGGTTGCATTTTTTTTTCTTTTTGATGCATTTTTTGTTATTGATATTGTTTTGTAACAGTTTTATTTTTTATTTTGTGTGGATTTGTTGGTTTTTATTTTGTAGAATGCTGGAGAAGGTTGCTGAAAATTTCTTATTGAAATGTATAATCTTGTAGTTTAGCTACATGATATATTTATTTATATTTCGTAGTAACAAAACTGTATAATTTTGCAGTTTAAAAAAATTATGTAAGAAATACATATTATAATGCTGGAAGGCACTCACGATAATGAAACTGCATAATTGTGTAGTATAATTTTTGTTTAAGTGATGAAACTGCACAATTTATAATTTTAAGAATTATAGAAACACCTGATGAAACTGTATAATTTTGTAGTTTTAAGAATATTTAAAAAAAAACTGATGAAACTGTATAATTTTTGCAGTTTTAAGAATTTTTAGAAACAATTTGATGAAACTGAATAATTTGCAGTTTGGAGGAATTATTAAAACAACAATTTCTGTATGACATTTTCACCATTGATAAATCACAAGAAGATCAATTACTAAAAGCAATAAACGTACTTGTCGCATGTAAATAAAAAAAAGTTACAAAAAATATATTCACATGAATATTTGTATTGTAAAGAAGTTTCTTCATTGTTTTTATGGTTTGGTATGTTTTGTCAACATTTGGTAGTGCTCAAGTTTCCAGAGATCGGTCTTATCATTGAGGAATTGACTGATGATTTCTGCTCGAAATTTACCCATTAGTTAGTCGAAGTGATTTCTGCACAGGTTGCCAGTGATTTATGGTTGATAAACATTGCTGACGGCGATTGCACATCATCATGCAAAGTTTTAGATGAAGTTAATTAGTTAGATAAAACTGTTAAAATTTAGCAATATTAAAACATTTGTTATTGTGTTTGTATCTTACGAGTGTAGGTTTGTTGTGGGCATTCCTCAATTGATGCAATTACTGTAATTACTGTCTTGAACTCTTGAGATAATAACATGTTCTTTGATTGCTTAATAATGTTTTATTCCATCTCAGTGATGTTGTTGCTA